>CAHIKZ030005495.1:470000-560000 GCA_903632075.3 Acanthosepion pharaonis | reverse complement strand
AAGGCGTTCGACAAAGATCTATGCAAAGATCGCAACAAGGATCTGTTGGAACTGCTCAGCAACCTTGATATATCCGGGAAAGATATCAGAATAATCAATAACCTATACTAGCAGCAAACGGCATGCATGCGCATTGAGAATGAGTTCAAAAAAAGAAACGAGCGTAAGGCAAGGATGTGTCGTCTCACCGGACTTATTCAACCTATACAGCGGGGCAATTCTGAGAGAATTGGAAATCCTATTGGGATTCAGCATTGGCGGCCACAATCTTACCAACATAAGATACGCAGATGACACAGTGCTGGTAAGAGACACGGAAAAGAAACTACAAAATCTCCTACAGAAGGTAGCGAGGGAGAGCAAGAAGAAGGGACTAACCATAACCTACAAGAAAAGAGAATCCATGGTCATTAGTAAGCCCGAAATGTGATTTTCTGGTCGGGGACACTAAAATCAAGCAGGTGCGTGTTGAAACTTAATAATACAACACAAAATGTACTGAAACAAAATGTATTGACACAAGAACGTGTACACAATATTTACAGAGGTTTTTGGTATATTCTTGGGAAGACCGTTCCTGTAGAATGGGTTGACTTAATCGCAGACGGGCAGAGTCTCTGGATTGCATCTCTTCTTCCTCCCCCTCGTCTTCCCGGTACCAACCATATTTATATGGTCGGTACTCCAATATGTAAATTAGGTGGATCGTACCAAAACAGTGCGGAAATTTAAATATGGGAGGAAGTGTTTTGACGGAGGATGGTAGGTGCGACGCTGAGATCCAAAGACAGATAGGGATGGTCAAGAATGCATTCTAAAGGCTGGGGAGAGTACTGCGAGACAGGAGGATTTCTTTGCTGACAAAGAAAAAAGTACTGAGCTGCTACGTGACATCTGTCCTTCTATACGACAGCGAATATTGTACGGTCTTCTCAAAGATGAAGAAGAGACTTGAGGCGGCGGAGATGTGGTTCTACAGAAGGATGCTAAGGATATCATGAAGCGAGCGTATTAGCAATTATGAGGTCTTTGGGAGGATGCAAACAAAGAGGAAGCTTATACCTAACATAAGGAAGAGGCAGATGAAATTTCTGGGACACGTAATGAGAAAGGAGGGCCTAGAGAATCTGATACCCACAGGTCGAATAGAAGGAAAAAGAGACAAGGGAAAGCAACGCATGGCATACCTGGCGGGCTTAAGCAAGTGGATGGCAGAACGTGGTCTGGAGGGGGTGGCAGAAGGACGAAACTTATTGAGAGCCACAAGGGATAAGGAGAAATGGAGAGCCATGATCGCTTACGTCCTGAAAGAATATACCACAGAAAAAGAAAGCAAAAAGAACCTTGAAACTCTCGGTCACGATGACTTGTGACTTTGTGCTAGCACAACCACTGACGAATGGCTGCGTCTACTCAGCTTAACTGAAAAGGCTTGGATCAACCCGTGTTATTACTTTCAATCACTTTTAGAAGCGACCGTCCAAATCGATACTATTAAATTACATCTCAAATATTAAAAAATATTAATAAAATGGCATTGCATATAATTTCTTTTCTTATAAAAATGCATTGAAAATACTTTGTATATATAATTATAATCAATTTATTATGAAAATGATCTATATAAATAAAGTGCAGTGTACGTGTGTCTGTCCGTTCGTCCGTTTTTCCACCTCGGCGAATCATAAACAACCTGAAGTAACAGGTAGTAATTACTGTAGTTACACGAGATTAAAAATTAATTAAATAACTCATATAAAGTTAATTTTGAATATCAAACAGAGTCAAAGGTTTACAAACTATTCTTTATTAAAGGTTTAAATTTAATTTCGCTTTTTGTCGCAATTGTAATTGATATCGTCTAATTAAACGGTAATTAAAACTTAAGCGGGGCACGGGATATTGCTCATTTGTTTTGTTTTTTTTTTCTTTTCCTAGCATGTGTACTGTAATGTATTCGTAATATTACAAAATTCGGGTTCTCTAATATCTTTCAAGAGTGCCTTTATGTGAAGGGATCATACATAATGGTGATTTTAAACGAAAATAACAAATTGCGCGCAAATAAAATGTAAACAAACTACGGAGATCAGTTGCGTATACGAAGAAAGATTATGCCGAATTAAGATGTCGAATAAAGATAAAAAAATTTTATTATTTCTAAATTCTATAACTTTTACGTATGTAGGACGACTAAGGTAAAAGGCTTCTTCTAAGCTAGTAGCAAATAATTTAACATTATTTTTATAGAAAATTACTTACATTTCATTCTTATTGTAAATGTTTAATAATTACTTTCTGTACTAAATTATAACTCATTTTTTGTATTATATATATATATATATATATATATATATATATATATATATATATATATATATATATATATATATGAATAAAAGAACAAATAGGAAACTTTATCAATATAACATGTTTCACTTTTATCAATGCTTCTTCATTCAGATATGAAGAGGAAAGAAATAACACTACCAATATCTCTCCTTGTAACAACACAAAATTCATAATCCTTCCCTCTAACACTCTTTCTACTAAACTTTAAATAAATTAATTATTCCTAATACTAATATCTTTACCACCAAGTCCAAAACAATCGGGGATATAATGAGGAAAGAAAAATAAACCCAATTCAGATGCCGGTACTTATCAAATAAATTGTTTACAATGTAAAAGAATTTATGCGGGAGCGACATCATGAGATCTAAAAGTCTTTATCTACGAACTTAAAAGAGATTTACGTCTAGATACCTATTCAAACGCTCTCATAATACACGTGAACAAAACTAGCCATAAGTTTGATTTTACTAATGACAGCCTAATTAAAATAAAAGAACATAATCCTTTACGAAAGAAGTACTTCCGGAGCCTAGTAATATCAATATTATAAACACCAAATCAATATGCGAAAACCCAACAAACATAATGTCAGCCATACATGAACACATTCGTACACACGCTATATATATATATATATATATATATATATATATATATATATATATATATATATAAGGCAACATTTAAGGTTTTTCAGGTAGGATTGGAAACTGTTGATTTCTTGAAACTTTGGATCGCTGCATTGTTGAACATTGAATTGGGAACACCACAAATGATACTAACGTTGGTTTAAAATGTCAAATGCACATGAAACAAGATTACGTAATGAAAATCAAACAACAAAAAAGAAAAAATACCAAAATTTATTTATTCTTTCTCTCCATATTTCATTCTCCGATAAAACTAGTGAAACATGTTTCATATATATATATATATATATATATATATATATATATATATATATATATATAATTTAAAAATATGATTCCAAAACGCTACATAAGAAGTCCCATGTTTCAAAACAAGAGCCGAAAACTTCAATATAATTATTTAAATTAAATTGAGTTAAAATAAGCTCTGTTCCATCTTCAAGCGAAATTTTTTTTTTTGAATAACGTATATCAGAAATTTACGTGTTTTAAAAGTTGAAATCAAAATTTCCATGGTAACAGCTTGGGCGAATTGTTTAAATTGGGTAGGCGGGTGTTGGGTGTTAATAATAAGTATCAGTATAGAATTACTTTCATAGATGTCAAGTCAGGGAAAGGTGGGGGTGTCTAAATCCATCTATCCAACCAAATTTGTTAGCTCTATCTCTGATATTGAGCGCTTTCTAATAAGTACCATGCATATAATATGTAAATAATTATACATATATATATTTATTTATATTTATACACACACACACACACACACACACACACACACATATATATATATATATATATATATATATATATATATATATATATATATCTATATTTCTGAGATGAGGTATTATGTACATTATTTACATTATTCGGACTATTGTCATCATTGTCGCCATATTTATTACAACGTTTCGGCCGTTGCACGCGTGGTTGGAATGTCGAACTGAACCATTTATTTCACTCACTGGGGTAGACAGTTCTAGTTCCACGTGCCATGTTTAATGGATGTCAGTTATCTCCTGTTAACCCTGCTAGGCCACAAAAATCTCCTTATCCGACCAAGCATAGAAATAAATACGATATGAGAACCAGTAATAAGGAGTGCCAGAGAAAAGCAATGATAACAACAAAACTTGCAATATGAGCTCTGGTAAAAACATGAATGATAACAGCAAAAATTGCAATATGAGCACTGGTAAAAATGGTTGATGAAGACATTAGGTTTATAATACCCACAAATTCATACCCAGATGTCCTCAAGGACACATGGCGTTGGTTAGATCCAGTGACAGGACCCAAAGAGTGTGAGTTCAATACCCGGTTAAGGCAGTGGAGAACTTTCAGAGGGAAATTAACAGGAGATAACTGATAACTGACATTCATTAAACATCTGTCCAACCAAATATGTTAGCTCTATCTCTGATATTAAGCGCTTTCTAATAAGTACTGTGCATATAATTTATAAATAATTATACATACACACACACACACACATATATATATATATATATATATATATATATATTGGGATCAAATATAAATCGGAATCTGACAAAATGATAAGCTAAAGTTTATCGTATATATATATAAATATATATATTTATGTTTAACGTTTTTTTTTATAGATACAATTATTTAAGTAAATGCTCTGTTTATACTAAACAGTATTAAATAACATTTACCGGCCTGAATGTCCGAGAAATTTCCATAGAAAATATTCGTCCTTTAACAGGATTCGATTACATTTTTTATTTAAAAATTATATTATATAAGTGTGTGCGTGTGTGTGTGTAAATGTTGTTAATGTTGCTTTTTCATATGAAGCTTAAAGCTTTATTCAAGTCCAAGATTTTGTTCACCTCTGCAAGGACACATTGCCCAATACCTGTCCACAACAGAGGTGAATATAAACTTGGAGAGTTGAGTTACTAAAGGGAAATAACTGAAACTAAGATCCCCGGAAGAGGCATGGCATGTAGAACGAGAACAATCTACCCCGGTGGACGAAATAAAGGATTCGGCTCAAAATTCCAATCCTCTGCAGGAGACCGGAGCGTACAACGGCCGAAACGTCGTGAATACGAGAACAACGATGAGGGCAACTGTCTGAACAGTGCATAATGCCATTTTTTGTTTTTTAGATTTTGAAAAATGATCACGTTTCATATGAGATCAGCTATTTGGTTCTATAAAAATGTAAAATATAAATAAAAAAGAAGGAAATCGTTTGACTCACCAAGTGTAAAGATATCGCTCAATTCTACCCTTCTTAATTTTTACTCTATTTTATTTTGATTATTGTTGTAACCCATGAAAGGTTACTGAATGAGGAATAATCAAAACGGAGGTTGGAAATGAAATATAGCATCATCAAAATACAATACTCGCCAGCGGCGTGAAGTAGGTAAACCACTGCTAGTGGTCAACTACTTAGACACCCGCACTTACAATAGTGTCCAACGTAATTATGAGGATTGGGACATATTATTTATTATTCATAAAATTATTTCAACCCAAGAAAGCCCATAAAGCCACTAAGATGCAATAAGCTTCTGAGAGTGACAGAAAAAGATGGACAATAAAAGAACAGGGTTCAAAGAGAAAGAAGATGACTATTGACGTTGCATTTAAATTTTTGAAGATCGTAGCTGACGGGAAAGCCAGAAGCCGAAAGAGAGTCCCACCAGAAAGAAGTGCGAGAGAAGAAACTACTAACATAGCACTTACGGTTATATCTATTTAAATAGTAAAATTATGAGACTTAACATCCAATCTAAGACTACGCTTAAATTACGAGGAAAGGTCATCAGAACGAATACCATGGAGATATTTATAGAAAAAGCACAGGGAAGCAACGTTACGGCGGTGGGAAAATGACTGAAGCCGAGATGTCAGGTTACGCTGCAGATTCTTCTTTGAATTTTGTTAGGAATCTTTAGATATAACACAAAGGCATCAGACCAGATGCAACAGCTGTGTTCTAACATGGATTCTGGATAAAAAATGTCTTGCACATCAACTGACTTTTCCTAGTTGCCGACTTAGCAATTGATTTTAATTGTTTCTCTTTATGTAAACGAAAAATGTGAATTTTAGAATGCGCAGTTCTACTGGAGTTTAGCATCAGCCGTGTTTATGGATGGCAAACAAGACACTATAATACGACTAACAGGAAAATTAACAAATTTAATACACGATTTTTCATTTACCTGCCCTAATACATTTTGTTTTTCATCCTGGTTATGACGATAAACTACATCCGGCAGCAAGGCCTATGTTTGGAAGATCGAATATTCGAAGGATCGTGGAACCAGCACTTCACTGCTGTTGTTCCCAGGGCCACCCTGAGCCGGGGTGGTAGCAACTGTTAGGGTCCCAACTACGGGTAAATGGTGAACTGCCAAACTGGGATAAAAAACATTATGAAAATATAAAACTACATTTTGATAGTTGCTGTAATCTAGGAAGTGTTACTGAGTAAGAAATAAACAAAACGGTGGTTGGAAATGAAATGATAATCTTTATAACATCAACAAAATACAATACTCGCCAGCAACGTGAGGGCAAGTAAACCACTACTAGTGGTGGACTATGTAGACACCATATTACACCCCCCCCACACACACACTTATAATAGTGTCCAGCTTATATATGAGGATTGTTCATAGGTACGGTATATAACACTATCTATCTATCTATCTATCTATCTGTTGTAAGGTAGAAAAGGTTAATAAATGAGGAATAAACAAAACGGAGGTTGGAAATGAAATGGTAATCTTTATAACATCAACAAAATACAATACTCGCCAGCGGCGTGAGGGCAGTTAAACCACTACTAGTCGTGGACTACTTAAACAGCATATTACACCCCCACACACACACTTACGATAGTGTCCAACGTATTTATGAGGATTGGGACATTAGTGTTCATAAGTACGGTATATAACACTATCTATCTATCTATCTATCTATCTATCTATCTATCTATCTATCTATCTATCTATCTATCTATCTGTTGTAAGGTAGAAAAGGTTAATAAATGAGGAATAAACAAAACGGAGGTTGGAAATGAAATGGTAATCTTTATAACATCAACAAAATACAATACTCGCCAGCGGCGTGAGGGCAGTTAAACCACTACAAGTCGTGGACTACTTAAACAGCATATTACACCCCCACACACACACTTACGATAGTGTCCAACGTATTTATGAGGATTGGGACATTAGTGTTCATAAGTACGGTATATAACACTATCTATCTATCTATCTATCTATCTATCTATCTATCTATCTATCTATCTATCTGTTGTAAGGTAGAAAAGGTTAATAAATGAGGAATAAACAAAACGGAGGTTGGAAATGAAATGGTAATCTTTATAACATCAACAAAATACAATACTCGCCAGCGGCGTGAGGGCAGTTAAACCACTACTAGTCGTGGACTACTTAAACAGCATATTACACCCCCCCCACACACAATAATAATTACGATAGTGTCCAACGTATTTATGAGGATTGGGACATTAGTGTTCATAAGTACGGTATATAACACTATCTATCTATCTATCTATCTATCTATCTATCTGTTGTAAGGTAGAAAAGGTTAATAAATGAGGAATAAACAAAACGGAGGTTGAAATGAAATGGTAATCTTTATAACATCAACAAAATACAATACTCGCCAGCGGCGTGAGGGCAGTTAAACCACTACTAGTCGTGGACTACTTAAACAGCATATTACACCCCACACACACTTACATATAGTGTCCAACGTATTTATGAGGATTGGGACATTAGTGTTCATAAGTACGGTATATGACACTATCTATCTATCTATCTATCTATCTATCTATCTATCTGTTGTAAGGTAGAAAAGGTTAATAAATGAGGAATAAACAAAACGGAGGTTGGAAATGAAATGGTAATCTTTATAACATCAACAAAATACAATACTCGCCAGCGGCGCGAAGTAGGTAAACCAC
Source organism: Acanthosepion pharaonis (assembly GCA_903632075.3). Classification (NCBI taxonomy): domain Eukaryota; kingdom Metazoa; phylum Mollusca; class Cephalopoda; order Sepiida; family Sepiidae; genus Acanthosepion; species Acanthosepion pharaonis. The sequence continues at coordinate 552,011 of CAHIKZ030005495.1, read as the reverse complement.
TGCTAGTGGTGGACTACTTAGCATATTACCCCCACTTAAAATAGTGTCCAACGTATTTATGAGGACTGGGAAATACCAATTAGTGTTCATAGGTACGGCATATATCAATAGTAAAAAAAAAATTACCAGCAAAACATTATTGGAAAAGTAAGAGAAATATACCAGAAAAATACATTTTTCAAAAAGAAAAGAATGTTACCAAAGCTCCCAAGAAAATTAAGTTTTGGCATTAAACAACCCATAAGGATTTGAGATCCCGTTAAAGAAACCAAATCAAACCAATCCTTCTATTTTCGTTTTATTTTTATCTTTATCTCTTTCACCCTGACCACCGGCCATGTTACGTCTTCAAAAATATCTGACAAATAGTGAATGAATCATACTAGTCCCTGGTGATTCATCTCTTAAGCATTACCTTCTCGTTGTACAAGTTTGTAGGTTCAAGCGTACGTCTTGATGGAAGCGGTAGAATCCGATGGTACAGGATAGCTTTTATTTTTGCTAATATCCACATCCGGCTCCACATTAAAACTATTCATTATATGAGCGGATCTTTTTTTTTTTCTTTCTTTCTCTTCACATTCTTTTACCATCTCACCCGAAAAAAAAAGCATTACTTTTCTTTTTACATCAGACATTCTCGTCTATGGCCCTCTGTTATCTTTCTGCGCAATTTACTGATAACAATATTTTTCATTTCCTCGGGTCGTTTTTAAAGCTCCCACGTCTGCGCTCACTAACGTACGAATACCTAAATAAAACTACAGATAATAATAAAATGTAAAAAAAAAAAAAAAAATAAGGAAAAAAAAAAAATAAGGAAAAAAAAAAAAAAACAACCGTCGAAACAAAACAACGGCAGAGATGCCAACAGCAACAAGTGTACGATAAAAAAGTTTGCTTTTTAGGTACACAAGTCCTTATACACTTCCTGCTTTCAAACATAAGCAGATTATGGTGTAAACTCATACGTCATCTTACTTGCAGATCAGCGCACAAAGTTAACATGGCGCTTACAAAAGAGACAAATATATAATCGCTTAACTAAAAATTACCTATTTGATTTGGCCGGATTTGTTTGTTTAGAAGCAAATCAACTTATTGGTTATGTAATGCCAAAATTTAATTTTGGGGGTGCATTAGTAATTTCTTTTACAAAAACGTATTTCTTGTAATATTTTTTTTTTACAAAAATGTATTGCTGGTAATTTTTTTTTATTACAAAAATGTATTGGTAGTAATATTTAGTTTTCAAAAATTTATTGCTGGTAGCATGATTTTTTTTTTTTTTAAAAAAAATGTATTGCTGGTAATATTTTTTTTTGCAAATATGTATTACTGGTAATATTTTTCTTTTCAAAAATGTATTGCTGGTAATATTTTTTTTACAAAAATATATTGCTGGTAATATTTTTTTTTTACAAAAATGTTTATTGGTTTATTTGTTTTTACAAAAATGTATTGCTGGTAATTTGGTTTTTTTTACAAAAATGTATTGCTGGTAATTTTTTTTTACAAAAATGCATTGCTGGTAATTTTTTTTTTTTACAAAAATGTATTGGTAGTAATATTTAGTTTTCAAAAATTTATTGCTGGTAGCATGATTTTTTTTTTACAAAAAATGTATTGCTGGTAATATTTCTTTTTACAAAAATGTATTGCTGGTAATATTTCTTTTTACAAAAATGTATTGCTGGCAATATTTTTTTTTCAAAAATGTATTGCTGGTAATATTTTTTTTTCAAAAATGTATTGCTGGTAATATTTTTTTCTTACAAAGATGTATTGCTGAGAAATATATTTTTTTTTTACAAAAATGTATTGCTGGTAATGTTTTTTTGTTGTTTTTACAAAAATGTATTGCCAGTGATATTTTTCTTACAAAAATGTATTGCTGGTAATTTTTTGTTTTACAAAAATGTACTGCTGGTAATATTTTTTTAAATTTTTTTGCTAAAATGTATTGCTGGTAATATTTTTTTTTACAAAATGTATTGCTGGTAATATATTTCTTTTTCAAAAATGTATTTTTGGTAATATTTTTTTTTTGCAAAAATGTATTGCTAGTAATATTTTATTTTTTGAAAATGTATTGTTGGTAATTTTTTTTTACTATGAAAATGTATTGCTGGTATTTTTTACAACAAAAAATGTATATTTAAACTTTCATAGTGTTTTGACCCCAGTTTGGGGATTAACTATTTACCCATAGCAAGGACCCTATCAGGTACTGCCACCACGGGACAAGGTGCATCTGGGAATAACGGTGGTTCAACAGCCCCATACCATCAGAAGTCTTCCAGCTGGATGTAGCTTATCGTCATACCCAGGACCAACCAGCATTTTAGAGAACGTAAAAAAACGACTCTTCATGGTGATTCTGATCTTTCTAATTTTTATTTTTCAAGCTATGTTCTTCGAGGACGTAAACAATAATGCATCTCCACGGAATAAGAGTAGATAGATCCGCTTATCATCCGGTCCACACTCCTCCCTGGTTTTTGAACAAGAGTAGAGGTTTAACACTTGTTTCCTGTTTAGGATTGGGTTTCCGTTTCCTACTAAAGTTTACTTCAACTCCATAAACGAAATTATATCTTAACCTCTTCAACTCTTGAGTAAGCCGTTATCTTTCCCACATAGGAATTTTCACTTCCTGCTCTTTCTTACGCTCATACATCACCACACAGTAACTTTCTACCTTGAATGTCTCTTGGACTTTGTATTGGTTGAACGCACGATAGCAAACCCCGTGACCCATCAGGTTCGCAGGGGCGCCACATGTACTGTAGCCGCAGTAGAAGTGGTGTTTCTTGACCGGTTTTGAATTCAAAGTTACCTTATTCCACACCGGTTGCCACCCAAGGATATAGAACACATTCTGTCCTGCTATTTACTCATACTTGGGATGAGAAGAAGAGGATTCATAACTTTCCCAAGTGTATTAGCACGTAAGTGCATATAATGGATTCAATTGGAATTTGAACTCTGCTCTCCGATTCCTCAATATGAGCCGCTATACATTACTCCCCCGTAAACAAATAAATGGCATATACTGTTAAAATCTGTCATGGCATATACACTGGGACGAACCTTCCTCATTCCTTTCGTATTTCATTTATAACATAACCGCTGCCTATGACGTATCCTCGGCATTACATGGAGAGACAAAGTTGCATCTTCTTTGTCAACGTCATTTTTGATTACTGGGTTACGTACATCGTATGGATGATAGCCGTATACGAAAGGACATCATATATGCTGAGCTGGCCACGAAGGGACACCGTCCGCTAGGTGGCCCGACACTACGCTTCAAGGACGTTTACAAGAGGGGCTTGAAACGCACATGTATCGACTCCGGAAGCTGCGAACAGTAAAGAGACTATCGCTGTTGCTGGCTCTATGCTGTTCATGGAGCAATCACGAGAAAATGGGAAGCCAACTGTTGGAGATAAGGCGAGAATGAAAGAAGCGGAGAGAGCATTGCCATGCCCCCATTTCACATTCCGGTTTCATCTGTCACCCCTGCAGTAGAGAGTGTCATGCAAGGATTGGTCTGTCAAACCATTTTAAACGCTGCTCGCAAAAGGACAAAAATAGCGCTAGCATTATCTCTCGAGATAAATGAATGTCTACTACTACTACAACCACTACTACTACTACTGCCATTTGTAAGCAGGAAACTTCATTTGGACAGCTTCTTCCCAAGGTACGCTACTTTATGGCAAAGACTCCCAAGAGGATGCTTCCTCGAACTTTTCATATCTAGTTTCAAATATTATCTATTATACTTAACCTCATGATCTACACATACTTCCCTCGTCCTTCTACATTTATACAACAACCTCATTTAGTAAGCCTCTATCTTGATTGGCTCTTGGGCTTTATACTGAGGGAATATTTTGTTTTTAAAAATTAACATTCTCTTCTTAGATTTGGTAATGTCATAATCGAAATTACGGCCAGTTCACGTTGAAACACCGACGTTCTTCGTTCGATCGCCGAAATTAAGTAACGTTGAACCTGGTCAGTACTTAGATGAGTGACGTTTTGGCTGTACCAGGGGCGGTAATCTTGAATGGGGGGGTCGTGTAATGGATAAAGGTTCGAAATTGGAAATCGGATAGCCGAATTCTACTTCCAGTCGGATAGGTTATACTCACTTACATACAAATAACCTTGTGAAAGGTAGAAATCCACCTCTTCTACCCCCAGCTATGGGTTAATTAGTAAGACGTATATCACTAGTTCGCTATTATCTTACAAAAATTCATAGAGTCCAAAAATATGTTTAAATTTAAATAACATCAAAAAGACTGATAATCCATAAAAAACAGATCAGTCAACAAAACGTGTGTAAATATCTTTAATTTCTTTCTTAAATTTCTAGATCTTTCTGTAAATGTACTGCGAACCATTCTATCCACTCCAGTAGATAAAAGTATTGATTTTATATTTAACGATATTTTTTTTTATCTGAGAATCTCCAAATATTTTAGTTTTCATTCGCTTTTAATACAATTCTGTAGTCTGTTGGAATGGTTATATCCACCGAAAGACAACTTTGTATTTCTTTGTTAGGTCTAGATCTGAACTCTCGATTGCGAACGAGTAACACGTTTGAACTTGCCAAAGAATTAACATTGAGATAATGGTTGATATGAGCGCATTCAACGGCAAGCCGGCAATCCATGTTTCCGAAAAGTAACTAATATTGTTCAATGGATACAACCGTTGGGTAAAAAGTAAACAGATTTCTCGATTGTTTCGTAAAAGCTAACTTTAAAAAAAAAATCTTTTAATTGCTTGTTTTTCATATTCGTCACAGCTAATATCAAATTGAAACATCAGTGGCCATACCATCACCAGGCAACGTTGAACCTGGTCAGTACTTAAATGAGTGACCACTTGGGAATACCAGGTGGCGTACTGGGTATGACGATAAACTGCATCTGCGTCCTGGGTAAGATGATAAACTACGTCCAACAGGATTTGATCAGGAGGTTTTGAGGAGCGTGTAACCACCTCTTAATTGCTGGTGCTCCCAGGGCCATCCTGGCCTGGGGTGGTAGCATCTGTTAGGGTCCCAGGTGTGGGCAAATAGTTAAACCCCCAAACTGGGGTCAAAATGTGTAAAAATAGATTTTAATACCAGCAATATATTTTTTGTAAATAAACTGTTACCAGCAATAAATTTTCGAGAAAAAATAATATTACCAGCAATACCTTTTTTGGAAAAATATTACCAGAAATAATTTTTTTGGAAAAATATTACCAGCAATAAAAAATCTTGTTGGCATTAAATAACCCACCCTGGCTCACCACAAGGCGTTTCGCACTACTAAAAAAAGATTTTCGTAGTTGGTACATCAGTTATTTTCACTACAGAAGGCCATCTGTGTAAGTATATACCTTAGAAATGGGGGATTTTTTTTTTGCTTTGTTTTGAGAAAGATGTTTATATAATAAAATAATTGAAGTCTGTACGTTTGCGGCAGTAGAGAAGTCAAGATCTCTGATGTTCACTCGAGCTTTTCTATCCCATAATCCTTTGCGTAGCTGTGGTTTCAGCAGGCTGAAAAGCGATGCACATGCAGATTACTAGGGAAGCTGGCCGACCTATTGACGTCCGTTCTTTGTGTCTATATCCGTCTTCCTCTGGCTTCCTCCACGAAACGATGTCGAATAACTGAAGAAAATTGTTTGTTGTTGGGTCAGTCTGTCAATGCAGCGCTGATGTCCGTACTGAGGAATTGCCGGCTGGACACTATAACCCAGAGACAACACACAGCGCAACACCTATGCTTTCAGTGCTAAGTTCAGTAAATAACTACATGAATGTTCTATGGTGTCTCGCTTCCGTCTTTGCAGTGAGAAAACGATAACAATTGCGGAAGACACATTTCATAGTTCATTGCACTGGGTTTCAATTTCTGCTTGTCTGTCGTCTTTGTGTGTCGGTCTTTGTCTGATTTTGCTAAATGTTTCTGAAATGACGCATTATTTTGACCGATTTAATAACCAGAAAGAAAGAAGAAAAGAAATGCAATGTTTGCTTATATTACTTGCAAAACAAGCAAAAGGAAGGAAGGAGAATCAGGAAATGACGTTATTTTGATGGCGAAGAAAAAAACAAAACAAAACATTTATGCCTGGAGATAAGAACTAAACTCTAATTACTTTATATTTCATTGTGAATGCGTTTTGATATCAGTGACATTATAATAAAACAATGAAAATGCTACATTTAAAAACAACTGAAGAAAATCTTTATATGTTTTTATATAGCATCAACACCCCCATATTGTTGTGGCCTTGTTAGGGCCAGAAATAAAGACACAAAGAGTGGAATTGGGTTAAACAAATATATTAACAGAAACAGTAATACAAACATACAAACGAAAGTGTTACAGCAAGAATGTTCGGTCCGACTGTCAGTGCATACAAATGGAAACTTCCCTCTCCAAAAGGCAGTACCTGCTCCTATTTATAGCTGGGAGAGTCCATGCGTGCATGGGTAAATTACCATAACACACACACACACACACACACACACACACACACACACACACACACACACACACACATTTATATTGTGTATATTGACAGCAACACCTATTTTATACATGTTTATTTAAAGACAACTAACAAGGTACTGAGGTTAAACTTTTTATTTAATTTTTCTTGCGTTCGTACAAGATTTTTCTTTTTTGGACACAAAGTGTGAAAAAACTATCCAAAGGTTCTGCATATTCGTGCGCTTTCGGCTATTCTTTTAGTCATTATCAAAGGCTTATTTTAAAACTAACTATGTGTTTTTTAAGTATGTGTCTAATGTTATAGTCATTTTTTATTTTCCAGAACTCGGTCAGTACATTGTGGCCGTGTTTATAGATAATGTCACTGACTGTTGACTTTTCCTTTTTTTATTATTAGGGCTTCTATAATTTTGAATCTTTTTTACATGTAGATGACGCTATTACACTTGTATTTTCTACTAGTATGATTCGGATGGAGTTTTATGGGTTTATGTGCATGTTTAAATGAGTCCTAATGTAGCTATGGTCGGTAAGGTGTATTGTAAGTCGTCTAGATAGGCATGTTGTAGTGTGAACAATGTAGTTGTTTATGATTTTGATTTGACCAGAAACAGAGTTCCTTAAGGGGCATTTGAACTCGTAAATACTATTGGGTCTTCGTAGTTTTCATTTTGCCGGTATTCTGTTATATTTTATAATAGCCTTAACTGTTTTAACTGTTTTGTAATGGTTATTAATTTAACTTTCTTGTTCGGGTCGACTGGGGTTGTGTATTTCTTTATGATATTTCTAATTAAGACAGTTTTTATACACTTTATGCTGAGAAAAGAAAAACAATCGTACGAAGACATGAAAAATGAAATAAAAAGCTTTAATACTTATTTCTCAAAAGAGCACTTGACGCCATCATAACTTAGTTGCTTCCCCTGAAGTGTTACTCACGCCAATCACACAGTACTCAACACAACATTCTTCACTTCACAATTAAAAAAAGTTAACTTTCAAATGAACCCTAGATCGCTTCTCCGGAATAACATAACTTACGCCCTCTATCAGTCGCTAACACAAATCCCTTATCATTGACCATGCGTCTACCAGAGAAGGACTGACATTGAAAATAAATTTAAAACAATGTTTCGAGACAGACATTTAGGAGCTGATGAAGGCTGCGTACAGACCAGCTTGAAATAGACTATTCCCATGTTGTGGTAATTTTTGGTCTTTTGGAGTTTTAATAATTAATATTACTCGGATCCACCCGGATTATATAACAACGGATCTATTACCTGTATTTTATATATATATATATATATATATATATATATATATATATATATATATATATATATATATATATATAAAGATTTCATCAGACTAAAAGTAAGGTTTTTGTTCAGGGAATAAGATAAAGGGTGGATATATAAAAAGGCTGTAATTTTAATTTTTAATTTAATTTTATTTATCATTGCATAAATATAAGTGATGTTTGTCTTATTATATATATATATATATATATATATATATATATATATATATATATATATATATATATATCCCATCCCACTTCTGCATATATAGAAACTCATCAGCAAAAGCATTGCTTTAATACGATGAAGTTCTTCTAGAGGTCGAAATGCGTTACACAGAACTTTTCCACTTTGTCATTTACTTAATATTGTTCGCATAGATATAAATGTATATGTCATATTCTACTATATATATATATATATATATATATATCGTTAAATATGGTAGACAAGGGAAATTTAATTAATTATATGTTTGGTTGAATACTCTAGACATATTATGTCTATTTTAATTTTAATCCTCCAAGATTCACGGATCAATTTCTTAGTGCTGTTACAAAAGTGATTAAGAAAGACACCGTAGCTTTGGTCATTTCTTTTATTTCCCCATGTACTTTATGTTGTTTCTTTTATTTCCCCAAGTACTTTATGCTGTTTCTTTTATTTTACCAAGTACCAAAGTACTAATAAGACATGCCCGTGTTTCGAAAAAGAATTTAAAAAACTGTCAAATTATAAAGCCTTTAAAACTACAATTATCCATTTTGTGATAGGGGCATTAGGAATGTTAAAGCAGTGTACCGAAAGTCATGTCAGTAGAATTCCTGGACACATCAGCATCGCAGAGCTACAATAGATTACTTTGTGTGGAACTCCACATATCTTCGCAAGACTCTCTCCTTCGGAACGAAGTTATGGTTAATAATTGCATACAAATGCAAAAAATATTTTAAAAATCTTTGCACAAAAGTCTCATATCTTGACAAAACCCGTTTTTCTCAAGAAAAGCGACGTTCGTACAAAGACTTGTATTTTTAAAACTATTTTTTATACTTGTATGGAATTTTTAAACTTAACTTTAGAAAAACAGATATACTGTTATTATTAGTAAACGTTTATTTTTATTTTCTTAAATCGCGCTTCTTTCTAAGTATTGTAATAATAATAATAATAATAATAATAATAATAATAAGAAGAAGAATCAGCAGAAGAAGAAGAAGAAGAAGGAAAAGGAAAAGAAGAAGAAAGAAAAGAAGAAGAAATATAAAAAATTGTACACACAAGTGCAGCTCACACATTTCGAAGAGCTTTATCTATGTTAAATGTGTATGATCTTAAGTTTTATTTTTTTATTTTTTACAAAAATAGTGGAAAATGTCATGAAGCCATTTCTGACCTTAGGTCTCTGGTTAGGACCTGGAAGGAAATGTTTATATAACAGAAATCTAAGAATGTAATAATAATAATAATAATAATAATAATAATAATGTGATAAATATCCAGAAATGATTCGTCATCTTGTATCAGGTTGCACGATATTGGCACCCACTGAGTATAAAACCCGACATGACAGAGTTGGCCAATATCTGCACTGGAAAATCTGCAACTTCTACGGGAAGAAAACTGAAAGAAACTGGTATGAACACCACCCAGACCCGGTTACGGAGATAGGACCTGTTACAATTCCATGTGACTAGACAATACATACTGACAGAACAATCAAAGCCAACCGCCCAGATATTGTTATTAAAGACCACAAACAAAAACGGTGCCTCCTTATTGATATGGCAGTCTCTGCTGACAGAAATGTATCTTTGAAGATATTCAAAAAGCTGTCAAAATACAAGGACCTTGAAATAGAAATCTCGAAAATGTGGCATATGGGAACATCAACAATCCCTGTTGTAGTTGGAGCCCTAGGACTGTTTGGAAAAGATTGCATTAGACTAATTGAAGGAATTCCTGGAAGTCCATGCCTCAAGGAGATACAATAAATTGTTCTGACAAGTACAGCCCACACTTTACGAAGGGCTTTATGTATGTAATTTTTTTATTTTTTGTCAGTGGAAAGTGTCATGATGCCATTTCTAACCTTAGGTCCCTGGGCGGGACCCGGAAAGAAATGTGTAAACGCCAGAAATCAAAGAAAATAATAATAATAATAATAATAATAATAATAATAATAATAAAAATAATAAAATTGAATACCAAATACATTACAATTAAAATAATCTATACAATTTGGCATTTACCTAATAAACACCGAGTGGCGGGGGAGGGGCACGGACAACTTACCAACTTGTTATTATACATTTAATTTCGAAATAAGCAGGCGTGATGCAAAAACAAACACATTTTTATAGGAACGTTCGTTCGCATATTTGAAAAATCTATGTGTCACCCATGTGGCATAAATACGTTTATTGGATTCAAAAACAACCGTTTCTGATGTATTTCTTTTGGCGCCAAGATGTCTTTGGCGGGAAAATCGACAAAGGTCTCCCGCTTTGCAAAGCCTTTGAATTTTGGTAATGGGAATCAAGTATCACAAACAGCCTGTGAGCAATTCAGTTATCAACTCGGCTGGAGTCCGTCTGTTTGGATCGTCGCAAAATCTGACGCCGAGACATGGCTGCTGAGGCTTCTCTTGTAAAGATGGCAAAATCTGGACGAAGCATTCTAATTTAGGTGTTATTCAGTTGCATTATAGAGTGAAAAAGATAGACGAAGAGTGAGTAATACAAAAATGCAGATTCAACGTTATCGGTTCTTCAGCCTGTGCAAGACTATTCGTTGTAGCTTGTAATCAGTTACATTTTTGAGTACGTACTTCCACAAAAATCAGGATACCTCAAGTGTAAATTCATTTTTAAAAATGAAAAATCTTTCTTGAAGCTTTCATTTTAGCTTCAATTGCTAAAAGATTAAATTTACGATTTCCAGTAAGCAAAATGCTTTGGCGTATTTCAAACAAAAATTGTAATATTGAAAATCGATATTTTTTTTTTCTTTTTCATCGTCAAAGTCGTCCTCTTTTTTTGGACATTTTTGAACACAAGTTAGATCTTACCTTTAAAAATCTTGCAAAAATAAAATATACTTTTCTGAAACTTTATTTGAGGAATATTAGCTGATTTAAATATAATTAATCCGATTTGAAACAAATATTATTTAATTTAAATTTAAGATGTCGAAGAAATTCATTTTTTTAACTAAACAGTAGCTGTATTTTAGTTGACATTAGCCGTGTTTACGTTTTTGATGAGGTGATGACAGATTTAATGTTGTTCTACGGAGACTTAATCTATTAAAATATAATTTAAAAAAACGACGTGAGTGTCTTTTTATATAATTTTTAAGTACTTATTTCTTTTAAAAAATTGGAGAATATTCTCCACAATGTAATTTTAGGAATGTTGACTTTAAATTTACTATAGTCATCGCTCTTATTTTCTGATAATGTCATGTATGTTCGCCCATACTTAAACAAATGGGAACGTTTATGCACATTAAAAAATTCAAAATATTTTTTAAAAATCTCGCTATTCGATGATTGTATTAAGATTTTCAATTTATAATTAGTAAATATCTTTTTCACTTAATAATAATATCATCTAAAAGGTGGAAATTATTACCTAATTTTAAAAGATTTAAAACCTCATAAACTATTAAAATTAGAATTTTAAGACAAATCAATTCTTGTAAAAATTAATTATACATCGAAAAAAATTATCTTAAGTCAATAGTGCCTTTATTTTATCTTATTTCTGAAAGAAATTCAAAGCTTCTTTTAATTAAATAATGTCATAGTTTTATCGAATATTTTATTTTATGATTCGGAATAGATTTTCGGTAAATGGTATTTCTGTTTAACAAAAACAAATTGATGATTTAAACTCGACAAGGAATCCTGTTTTTAACTACTATAAATATATGAAGAGGCTGATATTTTAATTTCTCGAAATTTCATAAAATTAAGTAAGTGTAAAAAATATTTTTACTAAGATTTTCTAAAAAGAAAATTCAAAAATAATTTCATTCTTTTGTGAAGAAATCCTGAAAATTTAAGTAAATTATGATTTTTGCAAGAATTTCCAAAACAATGTTTTTACCACAAAGAAAAGACGCTAATATTGCCATAGTAATTTAATAAAATAAAAAAGAAATACTTTGGTCTTTCTTCTTAATAATAATGTAAACATTTTAACGATAAATCTTTGTGGCCATTTTCATCATTCTATGCTCTTTCTAGTGAAAATGTGGAGGTGCCTATTTTAGAGTGTTAAAATTGAAGTATCTTTATTTTCTAATTTGTTTGCTCTGTACTTTATCTCTTTTTAAATTACATTCAGCTCCTTTTCTTTAACTCACCAAAGATTGATTAATTTGTTTTTTACGGTTTTTCAATCTTTTTGTAGGTTATTTAAAGCCAGAAAATATTTTTAGATGGTAAGAATTAATTTTATTATTTTATTATTATTTTGGTAAGAATTAAGAAGCATTATTTAATATCGGATTATTTAATATCGGATTATTTAATATCGGATGCCTCCATTGTATTACAACGGCTTCCAGAAGTTAAAAATTTTCTGTGAAAAAAAAAAAAAGATTGTGTAAAACAGTGATGGAAAAATTACAGCCCACGGGCCACATCCGATCCGTCAAGGCTTTTAATGTGGCCCTTTATTATTTTTATAATATTTACAAATTTAAAACAAAAAAAAAATTTTCCGTGTATCTAAAAATTGTATAAAAACCATTCGGAAGAAACATTTGTAATAATTCCGCTTTGATTCGAAATTTAGTTTATCATTTTGCAGGATATTTGTAAACAAGATTTAGCGAGAGCCACCATTTTGCAGTGTTTTTAAAATTTGATTCTATTTTTTATTAAGTTAGATTCTAAAACAATGAAAAAACAGTCATCCATAATGAGTTCTAAAACACATAAAGCTGACTTCGAATGCCGTATTTTTAAGAAGGAATAGACTGAAAAATATTTCTTCACAGAAAATGGAACAAAAGCTGTGTGCCTGATTTGCCACGATACTTGATTCAAAGATTATAATTTGAAAAGACATTTTCAGTCGAAACATTGCAACTTCGGCCAAAACTTTTCAACACAAGAACTGCAAAACTAAGCAACGGACATGGTTAAAAAAAAAAAACAAAACTAGAATTCCAACAATGCATACTTTTAAATGTACATCTACACAAGATCTTGCAACAAAGGCAAATTTTATATTGGCAAATAAGATCGCAAAACATAAGAAACCATTTTCTGCGCAGAATTTGTAAAAGAATGTATGATTGATGCAATTGATACTGTGTGCCCAGAAGTAAAGTCAAAATTAGAAGCAATTTCATTGTCACAGAGAACTAGTGTTCGTAGCATAGATGCCATTGCTGAAAAATTGCATGGAAAACTTTTGGATACTGCAGATAAATTGAAGTGGTTCTCAATGGCTTTAGAGGGGAGAACAGATATAATAGATTCTGCAGAGTTGCTGATTTTCATTCGAGGTACTGATGAAAATTTCAACATCACAAAAGAACTGTTGTCAATGGAGCATCTCAAAGACACTACTACCAGGAATAATTTGTATGAAATTCTTATGTATTGTTTGGAAAATTCGTAGTTATGCCTTGATAAATTTGTGAGCATAACAATTAATAGGGCACCCCACACTAACTAGGACATATTGTGGAATTGTCAAACGGCTAAATGACAAGATACAGGTTAAACTTCCCACTTCACAAGTTGCTTTCATTTCAATGCATAATTCACCAAGAAAGTCTTTGCAAAGCAAAATTGGATTTTAAACATGTGATTGATCCAATGGTTCATGCAGTAAATGTGATAAGATCTGTGGGGACTAAACCACAAACAGTTTCAAAATTTGTTGGAAGAAATGGATTCTTATTTATCTGATGGGTTTTATCACATCAGTGTAACGTGGCTAAGTCTTGGAAAACTTTTGAAAAGAGTATGGGATCTCAAAGAAGAGATTTTCATTTTTTTTTTAAATAAAGAATGTGGTTTGTGACTTCTCCACCAAAATAAATTATGCAGAATGGGTGTGTGATTTTTTCATTTGCTTCAGATACCATGCAAATAAAATGAATGAGCTAAACACAAACTTCAAAGTAAAGGTGTCTTTGCTCATAATTTATTTGTGGAGATAAAATCCTTTCAGACAAAGCTTACACTTTGTGTTAAACAACTGTCTGACCAAAACTTTCCTCACTTCCCACTTCTAAAAGATCAGCCTGTAGAATATACATCTGTACAAAAATACAGCGGACAGATCACAGCCTTGAAGGAAGAATTTGCTAAGAGATTTGTAGATTTCAAAGCAATGGAGCTGCAGTTCAAAATGAATGCTCCATTCACCTCTGATATTGAAACTGCGACTAATGCAGTACAAATAAACTCATAGACATCCAAGTTGACAATTCTTCGAAAATAAATCTTTAATTAAATTTTATGCATCTCTTCACTCAGAGCATTTAAAAAATTTGAAAAACTTTTCAAGAAAATTTTTTGTTCTGTTTGCATCCATTTACATATGTGAGCAACCTTTTTCAAGTATGAACATTATCAAAAACAAAAATAGATCTCATTTGACAAATTCAACTCTTCAAGCAGTATTAAGAATTAGCAGAAGCAGCTTGGAGCCAGATATAAGCAAACTTATCAACGACTGCAGTAGACTATATCAATCTCATTACTACTATTTTTCTTACAATACATTTTTTCTTTTATTTTGTCAATTATTTATGCTATAATACAATTTCTACATTATAGTGAATTGTAATTAAGCTTTACAACAAGCAAGAGGTTTTTAATAATTAACTGATCATGAAAAATTTTCACTGTCTCATGCTGTTACATTTTCCAATATAAAGTCTTCAAAAGCATCTAGCCCAGTAGTCATGTCCATAGTAACAATGCGGCCCACTAAGAAAAGTAACTGCTCACTCCTGATGTAAATCATTTTTAATATGGCTGTTGTAAATGATGTCCTCTTCAGTAACTTGAAATTGATTCCATAAACTACATCCGGCAGCAAGGCCTCTGATCGGGAGATTAGAGGTTTTAAAGATGGCGGATCACCTCTTAATTGCTGTTGTTCCTAGGTGCACCTTGATTCGTAGTGGTAGCCCCTGTTAGGGTCACAGCCATGGACAAATAGTGAAAACAAAAACAAAACACTATGAAAGCATAAAGGTTCAGTTTTATAGCATAGACAACAATACATCTGTATTTGAGGGCACAGAATTACGTTTGAAATATATTAAGTTGAAATCATAAAATTTTCTCCAAAACATTTAGATTTCGGTATTAAATAACCCATAGAGGTGTTGATATGCCGCTAAACAAAATCAACCAATCAACATGAAAACAAAATCTTTCATGACATTAATCCATACTACAATATACTACAATATCAAACTGTATTCCAAAATATAACTTCAACAAAACTACAACATGAGACACACATATCACCGCCTCTAGTAATTATGTACTCACAAGGATATATATCTACAAAAGCGGAGTATCATCTACCATGTATTCAATTGTGAAAGCAGAATAACGTATATTACTTCAAAGCTCCTCACAAATAAATTTCGGGATTAAATGACCCATAAGTAATTGATATGCCGTTAAAGAATCATACATAAAAGAAATTGATTCCAGCAAACGAGGGGACACGGGAATTGGGCTAAAACAGTTATATAAACAGTCCTCACCCCACATACACTGATAAAAATAACGAAATTCTTGAAAATGAATATAGCAACATTCGAAAGTCCCCAGAAAAAATGAATTTAGTAAGTTTATTGTTCATATAAAACAAGTAATTCGGAAAATTGAAAAACTTATTAAAAAAAAAGTAGATAGTCAGAAATAGGCTATATTATTCAACGAAATTTGTTTGAAATATATATATATATATATATATATATATATATATATATATATATATATATATATATATATACAAATGCAATAATAACAAAGAAAATATAAATTCAAAAATTCATAAAATTAATTTAAAAATCGGCTCAATACAAAAGTAGAGCTAAAATACTTTATTATAGGCTATTACACTCAAATATGAATATTTCCACTACAAAAATGCATTAATGTTTCGATGCGACATAGTATCTCATCAGGCGATGTTAAAATGATGGTTATAATAATTTGTAATAATACTCAATAAGTATTATTATTAAGTATTTTAATAATACTTATGAAGTATTATTAAAATTTTATAACCATCATTTTTACATCGTCTGATGAGATACTATGTTGCATCGAAACATTAATGCGTTTTTTAGCGGAAATATGCATATGTTTATGAACAACACAATCTTCAGTCAATTTTCAATTAGAAATTATTTAACGGTCAGTTTTCTGTCTGCACTCGGAGTTGTGATACGTGAGGAAAAAAAATTATATTTATTATTAACTAGCAGTAGAGCCCGGCGTTGCCCGGGGATATAACAGTGAAGAGATAGATCAAGTATCCACCATCATAAAGACTGGAAAATAAAATTGACAAAGATTATTGTTTAAGGTTGACGGATACGCATGTCTTAATTAGTTTTTTTTTTTTTTTACGAATTGGTCAAACCCAAACTCAAACAAAACATTGTTTTCAATCGTTATGAGTCTACTGATTGAATAGAATTTTATTATAAATAATTGTCTTGTAAATGGAATTTTAAAAGCATTCTGAATGTAAAAATAAAAAGAAAAAAGTGTGCAAGACAATAAGAAACACTACATGCCAAAAAAAAAAGTGAATTTTGTTGAAATCGGTTGAAAAATGTAGGTAGCCTTTCTGTAATCTTTTAGTTTTACAATTTATGATTTTTACTTATTGAATACAGTAAAAAAAATTGCATATTTTGCTTGTGGTGATTCATGATTAGAATTCTGATTTGAATATATTTTTCCACTCGTTGTTTCTAATACAAAAAATATTAACTTTATTTGGGTTTATTAATTATGATCTAACAAATCTTATTCATTTAGTAGCCTTTCTGTAATAATAATCTTTTACAATTTATGATTTTTAATTATTGAATACAGTAAAAAAATTGAACACCATGTGTATTTAAAGTAGTTTCCGTTCCGGTTATTATTTTAGTTAGGACTTGTGTATGTTTAGATTTCATTATCTTTCCCTAAAGATAAAGAATTTATCCGATGTTTGTATTCGTACAATCAGTAGAGATCGTTAGATTATTGTTTAAGGTTGATGGACACGCATGTATTAATTATTATTTTTTTTTTTAACGAATTGGTCAAACCCAAACTCAAAAAACATTGTTTTCAATTGTTATGAGTCTACTGATTGAATAGAATTTTATTATAAATAATTGTCTTGTAAATGGAATTTTTAAAGCATTCTGAATGTTAAAAATAAAGAAAAAAGTGTGCAAGAGAATAAGAAACACTACCTGCTAAAAAAAAAGTGAAGTTTTGTTTTATCGGCTGAAAAATATAGGAAATCCGATGTGAGTTGTCCCCCTTCCATTTTCACGATGTCTCTTAATCGTGTTTTCAAATTGACTTTGTGCAAAAACAATTATATTTTTCCCATTTTTGGCGCTGTTAGAACCACCACAAGGTAATTTTATGTAGTCCTGTGAAGTTTTGTTGAAATCGGTTGAAAAATATAGGAAATCCGATGGTTACAGACACACACACACACACACATACACACACACACAATCTGCGTTTTATAATAAGTAAGATATATAAATTATAGCTCTGTTATTCTACATAGAGTACTACTTTGTAATCACCAGTTGTCATTGTGCGATATTATACACACACACGCACACATGTGTGTGTTTGTGTGTGTGTGTGTGTGTGTGTGTGTACAGGGTGCGATGAATAAATTGTCGTCATTTTATATTTTTAATTTTGCACATGTTTGTCTTTGATTTTGTCATCTGCACAGTATAGTAGAGTAGTTGGGCAGCGTCTGTGAGGAAAAGTGCACCATAATGCAATTCACTTTGCCAGATATTTGGAAACGGCATGCTGTACTGCTTGGCATTTGCGCCGGAAGCACTAATACGACCATTTCAGAGTGTTTGGGCGGGGGATCTCAGGACAGTTCAGATTATTTGGAAAGAGTTGGATGATATATCCAGTCAACATCATAGTGTTTAGAGTGATCACTAGCTATGGTGATGTTTTGCCACATTTCATCCCACAAGGCCTCGGACTCAACACGGAGGCCTACTTCAAGTGCCTTGCAGTGCTGCCTTGAGTCAAGAGTGTAGCTGCTAGAAGACCCTATGTCTTACAACAGGATTCTGCATCATATCACACAAACAGGAACACCCAATAATGGCTGTCAGACAACATCACCTCTTGCATCTGGCCACCTAACTCTTGAGATTGAAAAACTCTTGATTATTGTGTGGGCGTAGTTTCGCGAGCGACCCACAAAACTCCTTGTAACACCAAAGATGAACTGAAGGCAAGGATTATGGCAGTATTCATCAACTTAAACAAGGAGACTTTCCATAATAGTTGCAGGAGATTCCGCATTCAACTGAAGGGCAAGGTTGAAGTCAAAGGTTATTTTATTGAATGAATTTATTCTTTACTATTTCAAGATATCTTTCTGTAATTCTGGTAATTATATGTGTTAAATTGAGATGTTATTTTCAATTTTTGACTAATTTAGACAGCAATGTATCCATCCATATATATATATATATATATATATATATATATATATATATATATATATATATATATAATTCAAAAAAAATTCATAAAATTAATTTAAAAATCGGCTCAATACAAAAGTAGAGCTAAAATACTTTATTACAGGCTATTACACTCAAATATGAATATTTCCACTACAAAAATGCATTAATGTTTCGATGCGACATAGTATCTCATCAGGCGATGTTAAAATGATGGTTATAATAATTTGTAATAATACTCAATAAGTATTATTATTAAGTATTTTTAATAATACTTATGAAGTATTATTAAAAATTCTTATAACCATCATTTTTACATCGTCTGATGAGATACTATGTTGCATCGAAACATTAATGCGTTTTTTTTAGCGGAAATATGCATATGTTTATGAACAACACAATCTTCAGTCAATTTTCAATTAGAAATTATTTAACGGTCAGTTTTCTGTCTGCACTCGGAGTTGTGATACGTGTGAGGAAAAAAATTATATTTATTATTAACTAGCAGTAGAGCCCGGCGTTGCCCGGGGATATAACAGTAAGAGATAGATCAAGTATCCACCATCATAAAGACTGAAAAATAAAATTGACAAAGATTATTGTTTAAGGTTGACGGATACGCATGTCTTAATTAGTTTTTTTTTTTTTTTTTACGAATTGGTCAAACCCAAACTCAAACAAAAACATTGTTTTCAATCGTATATATATATATATATATATATATATATATATATATATATATATTAGTAGTGGATGCGCACTGCTGATGAGTCCCAAATATAGGACGAAACGGCCGTCCAGTGCTTCCTGCATTCTGTGGAGGTTTCTGTCAGACTCGATGAATTAATTAAATATCATTATCAAATCCTCCTACTAATTACTATATGTGTTTATCTTCGCTTGAACCGGCTTCTAATGATCCAGTTGGTAGCGGCTTGGTGAGAGTAGTCGTCGCTCCAGGGGGCATAGTCCTATGGTTACAGAGAACTCAGTAGAGTTCCGCCACGGAATATGTGAGCGAGTGGCGCTAAGTTGAGTCTGATTTGGAATCTCTTCGTCGCCGAGGCCCATTTGGAACAGTTGGCATGATGTTTGCTTGACAACCTAACTGTCAGGGTTTCAATTCTCGGTAGTGGATGGAATATAGGACGAAACGGCCGTCCAGTGCTTTCTGCATTCTGTGGAGGTTTCTATCAGACTCGATGAATTAATTAAATATAATTATCAAATCCTCCCAATAATTTCTGTTTATATATATATATATATATATATATATTCTCATTTGGTTCGATGGGTGTTTCGGAATTGGATAACGGGGCTAATCTGTTGTGTTACTACTGAGTTGTGACTATGTTCTTAATTGGGTGCAGAATATAATAATTAGTCATTAAAAGCTCAACAAGTTATTATTAACGAGTACATTGTCTTTCGTCTTTGTTGCTTTTAATCACAATATCAGATCGTTTTATATTTTACGATCATTAAACAATCAGTATAGACCCGAAATAAATAATAAATGAGGACTTCATTTTCAAAATTTTGCAAAATGGAGATATTCTTAAATCAACACTTCCACGATGTAAAGGCACACGCATATTTTAATTTACAGTCAGTAATGTTTCTTTTTTAACATTTGCAAGAGAATTCCTTAAATATGTGTATGTGTATGCGTGTTTGTGTGCTTGTACGCACGCTTTTATATGCGACGTTTTTCACTTTCTTTAACCTGTAAGCAATTGAACTCACACAACGAAAAATGCTATGACAACCTGAATACAATATGTTTTATTTATTAGATAGCAAAATTAATTCACCTGATTGTTTTACCATCGTCTTTGTATTAAAACACAAAATATAAAGTATTAATAATAATAAATAAAAACGTGCTTGTAATCAAGAAGCAATCTTTGCGGAGGGGATAATGAAATTAATTAATTAGCCATATTGCCTATTTGTCATTTGTATATTTTTCGCTCGTTACACAAGTTCACTTTTTACGAAGCTGAAATTTAAACGTAATTCGATTTTCACGTAAAGGTGGTTAATTTCAACATGAGGACATTCTGGTTTTGCCAAATATTTTTCGAATATTTATCAGCGGGAAAACATCCAGATATAAAACTGAAACAAATGGAGACTTACATGAATCTGGTAGCCATCTTTATTTTGTCAAAATCTTAGTTTGTTCTATATAAAAAATATATTAAATATGCCAAAAAAAAAAAAAAAAAAAAAAAGTAGTTAAGGACCCGTAGGAAAATCGGAAACGAGAAGAAAAGTTTGAGAGAAAAAAAAATCCCGGGGGAAAAACGAAAAGAAAGAACACATTAATCATTCCGGACTTTTATTTCGCTAAAATTATATCCGTTTGATTGTACGATTTTCTTGTAAGTCAAAGTTGCTTATCCCATTAAAACAACTCTTCTGTTCAAATATTTATTATAACTGTTGTGGGGCTCTCCCCTTTTTACATAAGATGGACTCGTCCAAAGTATACTTATACTGACAGAGAGAATACCTGCTGGTTGAGACACGTCGGGATACAGTCTCGACGTCTGTCAAACTCTCTGCTTTGTCAGAGAGGAACCCAGACGAAGGTCAAAGTTTCGTCCGCGGAGGTAGACAGGCCCAAAACCCGTCTAGGCGGGTTCAAAGGGTATATTTTTGGCCGAGCCTACGGGCTCGGAGAAACCCACCTTAAACTCGGCCTTGTGCCACATATATTCCTCGTGTGTGGAATATTAAATACTGAGATACGTTGAGACAGGTTGAGAGATACGGAGACAGACACAGGGGATTCTCAGAGAGTTATACAAGAGTCCAGAGAGAGAAAAATGATTACGGCTTTACTTACAGAGACTTGTACATATACTTTCTACTAACCCGCATTCTTGGACTACTAATCTTCACTTCAAGTCTGTATTCTTAGGTTTAATACACTTCTTTTTCTATCTCAATTAGTGGCGTTGTTTATTTATTTGTGCAGGATTCCATTCACGGAATCCACAGCAATAATATTATAGCCATATGACCTACATCAAAGAAGAAATAGCTCTCGGCATATACGTTAGAACGTGAAACAACTGCGGCCAGTTAAAAAAATATAAAACAGGAGTAGATAAAATGTCAACATTTTAGGTGTATGTGCAACTAGGTGTTGAAACAACGGAGATTTTTTCAGTGACAACCGCGGGTTTTATATATAAAGGCTGAGAAAAAAATTAAAAATGAGTTAGATTGATACTAGATCAAGGCATCAAGAAATGTATTTTGGGATATTGTCATTTATCTGAATGAATTCATATAGCTAAACTGAAAGTAAAGTCTTTCAACATATCTATTATAATGGTGTCTGCACCGACAGCAAAAAGTACGAAAGAAGAAATGGAATTTTTCTACTAACAACTAGACAACGCCAAGACTCAGTGTAAATAACAAGGAATAATAATTATCATGGGAGACATGAATGCCAAAGTAAAGCAAGAAGGAAGGGGAAAAAGCTGGCAAATTCTGATTGCGAACCCGCAATGAATGCTGAGAAAAATGGCTCTTATTTATCATCAGAGTTATTAAGACACACTGGAGGGATAATGTTCATCAGATCAGATTTAAGGCCAGAGTTTCTAGAACGCACTGAAGCGGGTAATGCTCATGTAATCAGATTTATAGCCAGAGTTTCTAGGATGCACTGAAGCGGGTAATGCTCATGGAATCAGATTTATAGTAAGTGTTTCTAGGATGCGCTGAAGGAATAATGTTCATCGGATCAGATTTATAGCCAGGAAGCACTGGAAGTGCAATATTCATTGGACCAGATTTATTGCCAGAGGTGCCATAACGCACGCATATAATGTTCATCGGATCAGATTTATAGCTACAGTTGCTGGGACGCACTGGAAGAGTAATGTTCATCGGATCAGATATATAATCAGAGTTGCTCGGACACACTGGAGGGGTAATGTTTATTGGACCAGATTTATAATCAGAGTTGCTCGGACACACTGGAGGGGTAATGTTTATTGGACCAGATTTATAATCAGAGTTGCTAGGACACATTGGACGGGTAATGTTCATAGGATCAAATTTATATCCAGAATGGTCCTGACGCACTGGAGGTGTAATGGCCATTGGATCATATTTACATCTAAATTTGCCAGGACGCTTTGCAGGGGTAATTTTTATTGACATGGTATTTGCAAACTGAGTTCAAATTCTTCTAAAGTATGCTGCGTTTATTTCGCGTTTGAGTAACCTGATCAATTTAGCCTTGGTAATTCAGTTCATCTAGTAGATGGTTAAAAAAGAAGGGGAAACACACCATTATCTTTCCCAAGAAGTTATGGTAATTCACAGATATTAAAGTAAAGAAAGCTGTGGTGAGTCATGACTTTAAAGGTTCTGAAAGGATAAGGAATTTAAAAATGATACTAAAAGGTATTTAAATCCGGATAAAGAACACGTGAGCATCGAGGAAGTTTCAAGGAATATAGGAACTCCAAGGAAACTTATACTTAGAATAAGATAGAGACAAATTCCTGGGACACATAATGAAAGAAGATGGCTTGGAGAATGTAACACTCACAGGACATACTGAACGTAAGTGAAGTAATAGCAAGCAGCTAGTAACGAGATTGTGTGAACCGAAAGTAAATGAAGAACAAATAAGTATGTTAAAGAGTAAAACACAACAAAAAAAACCCAGCAAGTTTTGGAAAGTTATGATAACTGAAGTCTTTAAAGGAAATGACACACAAAAGAGAATGAAGAATACAGAATAACCATGCAACGGCAATATACATTTGTAATAGAGTATTTTAGGAGGAAATTAAGATTAACCGTAAGGTTGTCGTTAGCACTAACTTCAGATCGATCGTAAGGATATCAGAACCAAATTAAAGTTGATCGTAAGGACGTCCTGAGGATCAACTTAAGATTGATCATATGGACATATCTACGAAGAACTTAAGATTGATCGTAAGGACATCCTTAGGACCAACTTAAGATTGATCGTAAGTAAATACTTGGGGTGAACAAGATTGTTCGTAACACGTCCTGAGGACCGACTTGATTGATTGTAAGGGCATACTTACGACGAACGTAAGATTAATCGTAAGGGCATCGTTAGGACCAATTTAAGATTGATCGTAAGGACGTCATGTCCATACGATTAATCGTAAGTTCGTCGTAGCTATGTCCTTACGATCAATCATGTTAAGATCAACATGATTGATCGTAAGGACATAGCTACGACGAACTTACGATTAATCGTATGGACATGCTTAGGACCAACTTAAGATTGATCATAAGGACGTTCTTAGGATCAACTTAGTCTTGATCGTAAAGACATAGCTCCAACGAAATTAAGACTGATCGTAAGGACATACTTAGGATCAATTTAAGATTGATTGTAAAGACGTTCTTAGGACCAACTAAATATTGATTGTAAGGAAATCCTTGGAGTGAACAAGATTGATCGTACAGACGTCCTTAGGACCAATTAAAAATTGATCATCAGGCGGTCTTTCGGACCAACTTAAAATTGATCCTAAGGACGACTTTAAGACTAACTAAAGACTGATTTACGTTTTTTAATATTTAATTTCTAGTTGTGCTATTACTTAAATCCGATTTTTATTCGTGTTGACATACAAGGCAAAAAGAGGAGAACGCAGACAGTAGGGGAGGAGGAAGAATAAAAAGATCGCGACTAAAATAAGCTTTTCTCTATGTATGAAGAATGAATTCCTAGCATGCCAGGGGAGAAATGCGTGGGTGGATATATATATAAGAAAGAAAGGTGAAAATAGAGAATCCAGGATAAGAGACAGAAGGAAAAACAGGTCCAAGTAGATAGAGTTTTAACGAAAGAAAAATCATGAAAAAAGAATTAAGAATGAGGAAGAAAGAAGGAAAGAAAACATACATATATATATATATATATATATATATATATATATATATATATATATATATGTATGTATGTATGTATATATATATATATATTGTAAAAAGAAAGGAAAAGAATTAATACGAATAAATAATGAAAGAAGGAAAAATGAGAAAGAAAGATGGAAGAATAGTAAGAAAGAAAGAAAATATGATTACGTTGAGAAAGAAAGAAAACTAAAGAGGAGGAACAGAGCGAAAGAATGAAAGAAAGAAAGAAAGGAAATAAGAAAGAAAGAAAGAAAGAAAGAATGAAAGAAAGAAAGAAAGAAAGAGAACAAAATTTAATGCGAAAGAAAGAGATATGAGAAGGAGAGCAAGATGAATGCAAAAGAAAAATAGAATGAAAGAAAGAAAGAAAAACAGAAGGAAAATATTTTAAAGATGAGAAGTCGAGCAAGAATAATGGGAAAAAAGAAAGGAAGGAATGCAGAAAGAAAGAAACAAAGAAAATTAAAGATGAGAAAGAGAAGAAGATTAATGGGAAAGAAAGAAAGAAAGAAAGAAAGAAACTAAAGGGGAAGGAAGGAAGAATGAAAGGAAAGAAGAAAGAAAGAAACTAAGAAACAAAGAATGAAAGTAAGAAACAAACAAAGGAAGAAAGGAATTAGAGAAAGACAGTAAGATTAATGCGAAAGAAAGAAAATGAAAGAAAAGAAAGAAAGAAAGATGAATGGAAAAAAGCAAGAGGACAGAGGCAAAAAGACAAAGTGTTCTCATGTCAACAGTTGCAACTATAGGATATGAATGTCAGGGTCGTGTTTTTATAATGGACGGACCTGGGGAACAGAACAGTAATACAAATTGAAAAAATGGGAGAACTTTTGAGTAAAGCAGAAATTCTAACAGACTTGATTGGCTGCCAGGACATTGGGAATTAGAAGAGACTCAGTCTCATTCAGTCACGCATTATAACCACGAACAACCACATGGGAAAATACAAATTAATAATAATAATAATAATAATAATAATAATAATAAGGAACCTGAAAGAAAATGATATGAGTACCCCCCAGACCCGGTTACGGAGATAGGACCTGTTACAATTCTATGGGATTACGCAATACACACTGACAGAACAATCAAAGCCAACCGCCCAGATATTGCTATTAAAGACCACAAACAAAAAAGTGCCTCCTTATTGATATGGCAGTCTCTGCTGACTGCAATATATCTTTGAAGATATTAAAAAAACTGTCAAAATACAAGGACCTTGAAATAGAAATCTCGAAAATGTGGCATATGGGAACATCAACAATCCCTGTTGTAGTTGGAGCCCTAGGACTGACTGGAAAAGATTGCAGTAGACTAATTGAAGGCATTCCTGGAAGTCCATGCCCCAAGGAGATAAAAAAAATTGTTCTGACAAGCACAGCCCACACTTTACGAAGGGCTTTATCTATGTAATTTTTTATTTTTTTATTTTTTGTCAGTGGAAAGTGTCATGATGCCATTTCTAACCTCCCTGGGCGAGACTCGGAAAGAAATGTGTAAACGCCAGAAATCAAAGAAAATAATAATAATAATAATAATAATCCAACCATATACTCAGTGAATGTCCCTAGTTGGTACAGAAGGAGTTATAAGTAACAACATGATTCCATTGGTGAAGTGAATCCATTAGGTAGTATGCTGTAATTTTCGTTTCAGTGTGAGAAAGAAATGGTATGAATATCAGCGAGACGCCATGGAAGAAAGTGACAGTCTCAAGGCATCATGGGATTTCTCTGTTCAGACAGATCATGTTATTGAAGCACGAAAATCTGACATGGTTGTTATAGATAAGAAGAATAACAAGTATCAAATTATTGATTTTTTTGTCCCATAAGATGCAAGAATGGACCCCCCCAAAAAAAAAAACAACTTTGAAAATATCAGGCGAAGAGTTTGAAGAAATGATGCAACATGACTTGTAAATGTTTAATGAAAGGCGAATTGAACGGTCACGCTTCCAGATCAATTCACGTTAAAGAGGATGTCTATCTTTGAACATACTCTGTTTATATATATATATATATATATATATATATATATATTCATCAACGACATTACCGATATCGTCAGTTCTCAACTAGCTCTGAGCTAATGGTGATGACATAACTATTTACACCTGTCTCAGTAGCAAGTCTGAGAGTTCTAGCAATGTAAGATTGACAGCTGTTCTAGAAAATGTGTTTCAATCAACGGTTTGTAAATTTGGGCAGCGCGAAAACAAGACTGCCATCATTTATTCACCATAGAGAACCATTTCTGCCTTCCGTCAGCACGGCTGATGCTAACCTCTAGGAGAGTAAATCTTTGCACCTTCTTGAACTTAACTTTTTCTACTGGCATGGAGTGGATTAATCATATTGAATGAACTTCTATGTCTACTGCTTAGAAACTTGTTTCGGCATCTTGCTAGATAATCTACCATTGCCCGATGCACTGAATATTACCGCCATATCTAGTTTAGTGAAGCTGCTGTGTATCTCGAGATATGTAAGGGCCTGTAATGTTATCTGGGCTGACCTGGCATCTCGACTTCAGTCTCCTTTCAACAATGTCTTGCCAGATAATTTACTATTCGTCCGAGCATTAACTATTGCTGAAATCTCTGGCTTGTCTCTCCCGCTGTATATCTCGGGGTTCTTGACAAAATTCAAAGTATCTGTAATGTTATCTTTCATGACATCTCGGCTGCAGTAACTATTCCACTGTGACGTGGCTTCCCTGGGTCTTTTCTATAAATCTGATCATGGCAATTATTTTGATGAGATGTCTTCCTGGGTACCTTGGCTGTATGAATATACTAGATTGGCAGTTACGTCTCACCGTTTTACTGTTGAATGAGTTAGATGTAACCGTATGTTCTATACTAATAGTTTTTTTTTTCTGGTACTCTCACTATGGGAATCTCTTTCCTTCCCTGCCACCTAGAATCTTCAAAGATTTAAATGCAACGCCAATCGTCTTCATCTACTTTCCCGACACCTGTTCTTTTATTGTCCTTTCTCCTCATTAAAATTTTCTCAATCTCGTTCACTTCGTGTAATCCGCTGAGAGAAAATTGGAACTGAGATCATGATAGTAGACCTCAGACAACTGCCATCTTTTGTTAGGTAAGGATTTTCCGAAATGATCTTAAGTTTTAAGGAGTCTTTTTCCATGTGACCCAAACTTAATAATTATTTTCCCATTGTATGATTATTGTACATCTTTTTAAACTTCTATTTTCTTAATGTGTTAACAATAGATTTCATTAAGTAGAAATCAAATAATGATAAAAATAATAATAATATTGAATCTATATAATAATTATCAGTGTGTATTTATTTATATATTTCTTGTCTCATCTGTAGTGGGAATGGAGGTAACTCAAACTAAGTTAGTAAATTTATGAGGATTAGTTCCCTTATAGTCTATACAAATAAATTATCAGCATTTAGACAAAATTAGTTCTAAGCAAAATGAACCATTTAATTAATCAATACCTTTACATTTCTTAGATTGCAGTTTTATTTATTCAAGCCTTTCATGTGAGGCACTCAGATGCCTTTGTCTGTTAAGTGGTCGTGTTGTTTCAACTTGAAATAGGCTTTGTTGTCGCCGTCTTTGTCATTCTGCGAGAAAAGCAACTATAAGCCCTAGAAAACCAGAAACATCCAAAATTGTGTTCGATTTTTCTTTAACTGGAGCATAACAGACAGAACATATTGTTGGAAGATGAAATCGGAAAAGAAAGTTGTTTCATTGATCCATCGCGTCATTTTTACACAAGGAGAGAGCAAAAAGAAGATGAGAAAATAACCAATTGCAGTTCGAACTCGCAAGTTATTGGACGTCGAAGAAGATGACAATCATACCATTTGTCATTGGTCAGCTTGGCACGGTGACTGACAGAATAGAGACAAGAATAAAGAAAATTGATATTGACTGGCCAGTGGAACAGTTACAGAAAAGAAGACACTTAAGGGTGCTGGGTGTAACCTGATATTCATGCGCTAATTTTCTTTCATTTTATAAAAAAAATCATTTCACCTCAACGGGCTACTGAGTGGGAAAGAATGCAGGTATACGTCACTGTATGTCATTAATTGGTTCCAGAGGTCACTATTTAGGTCGAAAAATGACTTTAGTCGAAGTAACCACACTATATACTGAAAACAGACTCTCCATTGCATATTACAGTATTCGTGATATGTACGTACAATATTCCGAATAAAATAATTTATCAGCGATATAGACTTACGCTTAACATTGACAATTAAGTATGGCAATTTCTTTCTAATATAACCCAGTTTCGTCAACGTTAAAAATTTGTTCAGGAAGAAACCCGTTTTCTTTGATGATCTTAGACAAGGCTTTAGGAAAATCGGCTACTGCTTGTTCGTCAGCTGATTCACTTTCACCTTGCTTCTTAATAGAATGATAACTTCTTCGCTCTTTAAATCTCATAAACCAGCCTTAACTCACTTTAAACTCGACATTTTTCTCATCTGGATATTTTTTGTTCCGGTCCTCAAAGACAACGCTTTCGCTTGAGTGATTTCTTGACTAATAGCAGCACACTGATGATTCAACCTATCAATCCAAAGAGAAAGAATTTGTTCCATATCTTCAAAGATTTTTCTTCTTTTCTTATTGATAATAGTATTCTTCATTCTTAGGGCTGTCAAAATCTTATCCTTATTGTGAACAATCGTCGATGCAGTTGTCCGACTTATTCCAAAAGATCGAGCAATCAGTATAACCTTTTCACCTTTTTCATGGCGTTTTATCATAGTAAGTTTATCGTCCAGCGTTATAGCATAGCGCTTAGCACTTGCACTAGGGGGAAAATATAAAGTCACAAAGGAATGAGAACGAGAGAGCAGACGTATACCGTGCGTTTGCCTAAACTAAACGGGATTTCAATTTTGCAGGAATCACGAGTGGCGCTGACAACGACGCCGAACCGTAGATATTGCAACTACCATGGAAAACGCTAATATTGCGCTCTTAACGACCACTAAATAAGACGACAACACAGAACCACAGTTGTTTTCATATTTCGTTCTGTAGGATTTATGATGATTATATTAACATTTACTGCAAATGTACGTATTTTAATATGATTTTATATACTTTTATTCTTATTTATTGTACAGTAACATGATTTTATGTGTTTTTAACGCGTTTATAGTGATATTACGACTTCAATATTTGTGGTTGACAGACGTAAAATCGAATGAAAAGAAAAACCTGATTTTTATCTTCCATATATATTGTTTTTGACAAACGACATAACCCGAGGTATACCTGTATAAGCAAAGACATTACAAAGGAGAGAGAGAGAGAGAGAGAGAGAGAGAGAGAGAGAGAGAGAGAGAGAGAGAGATTAATAAAAGAACGGGAAGTAAGAAGAAGATAACGATTGATATTGCATTTAAATTTTTGAAGAACAAAGCTGACTGGAAAGAAAGTTGCCGGAAAAGAGTTCCACAAGCGTGTAGTTTGAGAAAAGAAGCTTTTAGCATAGAATTTAGGGCTACTTCTAGCAATTTCACCTGTAAAAGAATGAGATTTGGCGTCAATATAGTACTGTCCTTAAATTTATAATGTCTAGGTACCACAGAGGAAAGTTTCCCAGAACAATTACCATGAAAATATGTATAGGAAAGTTACATTGAGGCGGTGGTAAAATGATTGAAGACTGGCATTCAGCATCAATAACATTACCAGATACTATGATTTTTACCTGAGATAATACAGACATAAGAATAAATTCTCTGATGATATATAAGTGTTGTGGTAGGATCCACCTAATTTGCATAGTGGAGTACCGACCATATAAATATGGTTGGTACCGGGAAGACGAGGGGAGGAATCAAGAGATTCAACCAGAGACTCTGCCTGACTGCGACTAAGTCAACCCATTCTCCAGGAACGGTCTTCCCAGGAATATACAAAAGACTATATGTAAATATTGTGTACACTTTCTTGTTTCAATACATTTTGTTCTAAGTACATTTTGTGTTGTATTATTAGTCCATGCATTAGTCAAGTTTCAACAATAAGATATGGCTTGCATGATTTCTTTTTATCTTAATTGACTGGAGGTGTTAACATGTGTATGTTTTTTCTTGCTGAATAAGCAAGATAAGCTACAGTAAATATCCCGTTTAACGCTACAGATTTGCTTGTCTGACTTTAACCATTAGGTCATCAGTCATGAGTGGCTGGCGCACTGTTTATCTCTGCTCATGAGCGGGAGTAGGGGGCCATTATGTCGAAAGGTTTTTTTTTTTCATTTTGATGTAGCCAAGTTAAATTGGGAAGCATACCTAGATATTGGGAAACACGCTCAGTTAGAGACCACCTGATCGGCGCGGTCCACCTGATCGGCGCGGTCCACCTGATCGGCGCGGTCCACCTGATCGGCGCGGCCCACCTGATCGGCGCGGCCCACCTGACCTGAAGCTATTCCTAACTGCAAGGTTATGTGCTGCTTTTATCCAATCCTGTAATCATATCGCGTACGTTTGGCTGTGATATATCTGCCTGATATGCCCTAATCAGAAGTATATATTAGGTTTCTTATATTTGTACATAGACCTCGTTTTGTTGGCGGGTTGCTCTCCACAGACGAAATCTCACAAGCCTCTCTCTGTTCTGTCGCTATTTCCATGAAAAGTGTTCAGATGAAGCACATTCCTTAGAGCTATCAGTTCTAACCTTCACGGCTAAGATGCGCCATGTCACGCACATTGTAGCGAAATACGCTCATCCCCTTTGTATTCAATTGCATGCCAAGAGGGTGCTTACCTGATGAGTGCAATCTAAACCTGTTCAAGTCCAGGGTAAACCGCTATCTTTTCTCCACAAACAGTGCCTCTTACTCTCTATTACTCTACCTTGAGTGTCTCTTGGGCCTTGTACAGGGCGGAAATCATTTAAAAAAAAAATGAAAAATAACAGGCAGGACAGGTAAAAATACAGAGGTACCAAGACTTAGCCGAGCAAGTTAAGAGAAATATATCAAGCAGCAAGTTCTCTTTCTCGTATTTGGGGTACTCTGGGCCGTCTACAAAGATCTCTCTGCTTCGCAAGAGGCCTTGGTGATACTTGGCGTCGTGTGTGCAGATGGCAACACACAGCCCAGGTGTTGAGGAAAATATTGTGTCTTTAAAAAGCGGGTAGAAACTGAAATATGATCATTATCACTCGGGATAAACATCTCAGAGTCAGATATCAATAACAATTAATAATAAGCAATGAAAAGTTCTCAGTCCAACCAAGAACAGAATGCAAAATAAACTCTGGTGTTTTGTCATTTGGCCATATTTTGGGAAGTGGGTTGATCAGAAACATTTTTAGCAATCCCTTGTATTACTTACTTTCTATTATAACAACAACTACTACTACAGCTACTACAGCAACTACAGCTGTAGCTGTTGCAACTGATACTCTTCATGCTAGTACAACTAATGATACTGGATTTATTTTCTCGTTTTTCCTGTTTAGTCTACGGCCGAAATAAACGCATTCTTTCCAAAATTTCTTGGACTTTTTCCATGTTCCATTTCCTTCAGAATTACAATCTATCCCCATACTCAAACAAACCGTTTATTTATCTATAATACTGGATTCGTAGTATAAGTAATGAGAAAAGAACTGTAACTTAATAAGATACTGTAAATAAATATCAATAAGTAATCGATTCCCCATCTATTGAAAGGCAGAAGAGTTTGCTCCGTTTTATAGAAATAAGGAATTTCTTCTTCTTTTTTTTATTTTCAGCATGAACTTTAATCTATAGTCTATTTAGTCTTCTGTTATCTTCAGCCAACTTTGCAAGTCTTACGGCCCTATTACGTTGAAACAGTGGTTCTCGAACGATCACCGAAGTGGAGCAGAATCGAGTCTGGTCAGTGCCCAGATGAATGGTCATTTGAAAAGACCAGTTGCTGTAAGCTTGGATGTGCCAGTGGTGTAATAAATAACGGTTCGGAATTGGGAATTGGAGAGCCGAGTTCCAATTCCAGTCTGGTTCGTTATATTCGCTTGCACGTAAATCTTCGGAAATGTATGAATCCGCCTCTTATTCCCCCAAGCTATTGGTTCATCAGTAAGACTAGTATAACTAAACCATTGTTATCTCCCACAAGAAGATCTTCCAATATAAGAAAATATTTTCTGGCTTTAAATAACCTACAGAAAAACCGCAGAAAACGACTCAATCAATCAATGAAATACTGATTAGCTAAACAGATATTTTAGATTTGTTTACATTCTCTGGAATATTAATGTATAGAAAGTGAGAGATCTTTTTTATATAATGGTTATAATATAAAATTAATACCCCCACTTTTTATCCACATAATAATTTGTTGTTGTTTATTAAATTCTGATTAGGCTTGAATCCACCTCTTCTCCCCCCAGCTATAGGTTAATTAGTAAGACTTGTATCACTAAACCATTATTATTCCTAAGAAAAAAAACCCTTACAATCTAAAAACATTTAGTGGGTTTAAATAACCTGCAAAGTGTTGATAAGCTGTAAAAAAGGAATTAATCAATTGTTAGCTAACCTCCTTATCTACGTAATGCCCACATCCACCTAGAACTTCTATCAGTAAATCATTATTAGCTCCAAAAATTTCTTACAATTCAAACGAAAAATATGTCTGGCTGCAAAACTGTGACATGTCCTGAAGATATTCAAGGACGAATTGAAATGTCATACTTAAAACTACTTTATCTGTCTATATTTCTGAGATTAGGTATTGTAACAATTTAAACTAATTACATTGTTCAGACTTTTTTCATCATTGTCATATTCACGACATTTCGGACGTTGTACATTCCAGCCTTCTTCAGGTGATATACGTGGGATTTTCGATTTGAACCCTTTATTTCGTCCACCGGGGTAGATTATTCTAGTGCCACGTGCCATGGCTTTTCTGGATAGTTCAGTTTCAGTTATCTCCCTTTTAGTAACACAACTCTCCAAGTTTTTCTTCACCAGGAACTGAACTCACAACTCTTTGAGTCAAGTCACTAGATTACTTCAACCAATGGCTTTATCCACTGGGCCATTATCAATCTCTAAAATTACCAAGAAAATATTATTAAAATTAAAAACAAAGAATAAAACAGTGATATATTTGATGGCGTTGACACTGATATCAAAGAATTTGATAAATTCTTGAAAAGCAGAGTGATGAAAGACAAAACTCTTACAAAGAAAGAAACGATCTAAAAGGAAATGGAAAAACGAACAGATTAAAATAAAACTCTACAAGAAACTACAAACATGCTAAAAGAAATAATTCTATGGGCATTTCAAATTCAAATTAAACTGGTTACGCAGAGGACATCTGAAGAGAGAAACACCGATAAACAAACGTAAAAATCATTAATATAAAAGCGAAAAATGGTAAATGCAAACTATGCATAAGTACAGATGAGGCTGTAAACGAATGAAAAAGTTGGTTCGCGAATAATTCAAAATAAACTTTAACATAACGGAACTTTAAACGTAGCGCGGATCATTTCATTCAGTACGGCAGGATAAATATATTCAACAAGATCGCGAAGAAAAAACGTGACATATAGTGGAATTTTTATGTGAGATCAATACTTGCTCTTGTTTGTACTTGATTTTATATGTCTAGCTATGTGAACATAGCTAAACATATAATATGAAAATAATATATAAATAAAGCGCAGTTTATGTGTGTCCGTCCGTCCGTCCGTTTTTCGATTTTGGTGAATCATAAACAACCTGAAATAACAGGTCGTAACTGTTGTAGTTAAAAGTAATTAAAAATGAAATAAATAACTAACTAAAGTTAATTTTAAATATCAGAGTCAAAGGTTTAAAAAACTATTCTTTATTAAAGGTTTAACTTTAATTTCGCTTTTCGTCGCAATTTGCAATTGATATCGTCTAATTAAAACTTAAGCTAGGGTACAGTATGTTTCTCATAGGTTTTTTTTTTGTATCACTCATACTGTGGTGTATTCGAAATATTACATAGTTCTGGTTCCCTAATGTCTTTTAAGAGTGACTTTATGTGAAGGGTTCATAAAGAATGGTGATTTTTGAATAAAATAAAAATTGCGCGCAAAATAAGTGTAAACAAACTATTGAGATCAGTTGCGTATATGAAGAAAGATTATGTCGAATTAAGGTGTTGAATAAAAATAAAATCATTTTATTATTTCTAAATTCTTATAACTTTTACGTACATAGGAAGCTGAAGGTAAAAGACGAAAGGCCCATAAGCTGGAGTTAGTCTAAAGTCTGCCCCAAGGATGGCTTCTGAGCTAATTATTAAATGATGGTTGCCTATATAGGACACTGAAGGTCCAAATGCCATCCACAGGTGCGAGGCTAAAGTCCATCCGGAGTGCGGCTTCCACGCTAGTCGGTAATATTTATACTTCAGTCTATAAACATTGGTAATGTTTATATTTGAGTCTGTATTTGATATTTTCATGGTAATTATTCTGATGAGATTTCCTCTTTTGTAATTAGATCGCTCGCAGTACTAGGTTGGCAGATAGGTTTCATCAGTTTATTTTTGGAATTGCTAGACGTAACCATAAATTCTTTCCTAACAGTTCCTTGTTTATCACTCCTCGCTTGTGAAAAGCTCTTCCGGGGTTTTATTTTCTTGTCAATTACGATCTTCAAAAGTTCAACGTTAATCATCTTCTCTTTGACTGAATACCTTTCTTTTATTGTTCTCTTGCCTTACTGACGTATTTCTCAGATTCTTCAGTAACCCTTTGCGTCTTAGTGGCTTTATCACCTTCCTTGGGGTGAAACGAAAAAAAAAAAACATTTGAAATATTTGGAATGCAGGACTTTTTAATAAAAATTCCTGTTCCCCGAGCAGAAAAAAAATATTTGAAGGAGAACTTACGTACAGAAAAGACCAAACTATTTCCTTCTTATCGAATCCTTTGAAAAAAATATTTGAAGGAGAACTTACGTACAGAAAAGACCAAACTATTTCCTTCTTATCGAATCCTTTGAAAAAAAAAGTAAATAAAAAGAGTAAAAAACCTTTTTGGGAAATAGTCATTCCATAACAATGGCATTCTCTGATATAATCCGTTTCATGTTCCTCCAGATTTTGTCAAACCAGGATTTGCGACCGGAAAACTGGGTCATTTGTCTTCGAGAGTGTGTGTGTGTGTGTATGTGTGCGTGTGTGGGATTCTTTTCCGGTTAAGATCACAAAAGACTGTTATATGATTCGATATGGCGTGACACACGCGGTTGTGGAGAATCTTAGAATACATGACAAACTAAATTATGCTGGTGTCCGGTCGGGAAAATGGTAGGGTGTGACTTTGCACATATTGCTCACGCAGAAAAAAAAAACAAAAAAACAAAAAAAAAAATTGTTGACAAGATACAAATTCTGGCAAGTGTATTCAGGCAAATATTTGTTCTTTGTTTTCGGGCCAACACTATGGATCGATCTATAGTAGTAGGCATCTGCCAATATTGGGAGTCTGTGGTGTCTATAACGATGGCTAGCTATTCCCTGTTTAAAGACGACCGCTCAGACACATTTCCCAATCCAAAGAAGCATCAGCACTGTTACTGATCCTGACCTGGCATATCGGTTTAAGTCAATTTCACGCCGTCATAATAGAGCTTCTCTTTGCCTTTTCGGTAAATACTTTTATAGAAATTCTTTGGATTAACTCTTCGCTATGGTACCCAGACTTTATGAATTTAAGCGTAGTTCTAGAATTTCGGCAAGGTCTCATCAATCCACATTTGAAATGGCTTGATGCAACCGTAAGTTCTATGCTAATAGTTTCTTCTCTCGCACTTCTCGCTTGTGGAAATCTCTTCCAGCTTCCTGCATTCCAGTCAACTTTGAGCTTGAAAAATGTAAATGCAACATCGTTTTGACACTGTCTTCTTGATTACTCTTCTTCTGTTCTCGCTCCTTATTAATGTTTCTCTTTTTTTCTTATTCTTTCACACTCAGTGACCCCCTTGTGTCTTAGTGGCTCTACTGCCTTGCATGGGGTGAAATGATTAAATTTAAAAAATAATAAAAGTACGTTGCTACAGCGTTTCTACAACGTTACATAGAGGTTGCAAACACGTTTTTAGCAGATTCCGAACAACATGCCTATCAACGTTACCTTGTAACGTTGCGAATACGTTACCCTGTGACGACATATTAACAGAAAATAGATCATAAATGCTGGGAAGATATTAGAACGTGCAAGTTCTATAAACGTGAATTATTGACTCGAGACTTTGATTGATGTATGGTGTCTCCAAGAAAAAAAAATATTAAAGGATCTTTATTTTGAAATTGATTGATTCGTTTTTTTTTTTAACGGCTTATCAAATATTTACACGTTATTTAAAGCCAGAAAGTATTTTTAGATTGTAAGAATTTTTTTCTTGGAAATAATAATGGTTTAATGATACAAATCTTACTAATTAACCCATAGCTGGGAGAAGGGGTGAATTTATACCTAATCAGAATTTGATAAACAACAAAAAATTATAATGTGGATGTAAAGTGGGGGATCAATTCTAAATTACAATCATTACATAAACTGATCCCTCAGTTTGTGTCCACCGTAGTTTCTATACATCTATATTTCACAGAATGTAAATAAATATAGAAGACATACCTGTATAGCTAATCAATATTTCATTGATTTATTGATTCGTTTTGTACGGCTTATTAACCATTTTCAGGTTATTTAAAGTCAGAAAATATTTTTAGATTATAAGAATTTTTTGCGGGAGATTATACTGGTTTAGAGATATAAGTTTTACTAATTAACCCATAGCTGGGGTAGAAGATGTAATTCATACCTTTCCTAACAATATTTGTGCATAAATAAACATAATGAACCCGACTGGAACTGGAACTCGGTTCTCCGATTTCCAATTCCGTGTCATTATTCAGTGTACCAACCGCACGTACATCCAATCCTACAACACCGGGTATTCCCAAGCGGTCACCCATTTAGGTACTGATCAGGTAGGATGCTGCTTTACTTCAATGATCTTACGAGAACTGGTGTTTCAACGTCATGTGGCCATAAGACTTTTTTTTAATCAATTCACCCAAAGCCTCGTGTGAGTATAGTTTCGCTCTAGCAGAAACCCATTTACATTTTTCTTTTTTTTTTTTTTTTTTTTTTCGCCCTTGCATGGAGTATTGCTGCCATATATGGTCTGGTGCCCCTTCTGTTTGCCTCGGGGTTCTTGATAGGCTCCAGAGGTGGATATGCAATGTAGTTGGCCCCGCTCTGGCGTCTCATCTACAGTCACTTTCTCACAGACGCGCCGTCGCCTCCCCTCTGCCTGTTCTACAAATTCTTTCATGGCAATTGCTCCGAGGAGCTGAATTCGCTGGTCCCAGGCGTCATGGGTTCAAGCGCCCTACGAGGCTGGCATCCCGCTCTCAACCTTTCACTGTCGAAACTCCTAAATGTAGCCGTCTCTTCTACTCCAATAGCTTCATGTCTCGCTCTTCTCGCCTGTGGAACTCCCTTTCCTATTCCTGTTTCCCTGTGAGCTATAATCTCCAGCTATTCAAGTGTAATGTCAATCGACATCTTCAGTTGCCTTGATCTATCCACTACCCTCATCCTTTCTTCTATCACTCCTATCTGATCTTGCTGTAAATTTTCGGTAACCTCTTGCGTCCTAGTGAAAATGCTTAAAAAAAAAAAAAAAGACACAAGGGGTTACTGGAAGTGAAAGAGAATTAGAAGACCTTAAAAGGAACTGGGAACCCAATGCTAGTCAGGAAACAAAAGATAAACTTCTACCCTTGTCTGAAAGATCTGGAAGCAGTGGAAACCAGAAGATAGACGAACTATTTTCTCCTATTGAGAAAGAAAATAGTAAATAATGTTTTAGAGACGTTAGAAGTATAGGGTTGAAGTAGATTTTAGAAAGGACCGGAAACCCAGTCATAAACAGGAAGCACGGGATAATCCACTAATCCTTTTCAAAATCCCGGGGAGGTGTGTGAACCGGGAGATAGGAGAACTCATCTACTCTTATTGGTGAACCTATCTATTCATTCTCCACTTGGGATTAATATCAGTGTTAGAAAGCACAAGTTACACCGTTCTGGGCCTCTGATGAGGATATTCTGACGACCGTAGAACCACCTCTTAATTGATGTTGTTCCCAGGTTTCCCCCTGATCGTGGGTGGTAGCATCTGTTAGGGTTCCAGCTATGGGCAAATAGTTAACCTCTAAATTTGAGTCAAAATACTACAGAAGTATAAAAATAGATTTTTAAAGTAAAAATCTCATCAATACATTTTTGAAAAGCAATTTGACTCTCGACAAAAACCCTCATCACAAAAATACAAAAAATCTTGTCGGCATTAAATAACCCCTTGAGGTAGAGATGACTTAAAACAAACAAACTAAACCAATCTAGACTCTTGGTAAAAGCACTATTTACAAAGATACATCAATGAAACCTGATCTACAAACTGATTCCTTACAAAGAATATTACCAGCAATAAATTTTTGGAAAAAAATATTAATACATATCCTAAAAATCTCGTCGGAATTAATATAACCCATTGAGGTGTTGATTTGCCTTAAAACAAAATAAACTAAACGACACCAAACAAGTTACAGACTTTGTAAAC
Organism: Acanthosepion pharaonis; assembly: GCA_903632075.3. NCBI lineage: Eukaryota > Metazoa > Mollusca > Cephalopoda > Sepiida > Sepiidae > Acanthosepion > Acanthosepion pharaonis. The sequence goes on along the minus strand of CAHIKZ030005495.1, from coordinate 512,836 downwards.
AAATAGTAAATGTTATAGAAATGGTTCTGCCATTAATACCAGATAGGGGAATAAAATATATTGACATTGGACGAACAGACACAAACACAACGATATTAAAAGAACTATTACTAAAATTCAATTTTTGAAGAAAAATCCTTGTAAAACCTTCAGCACTTTCTAAAGTTGGCGAAAGACAAGGAGGTTAGGAGAGGACTAGAAAAACAGAGAAGAGATATTTATAAAGTTGCTGAAGAAGAGAAATAGTACTAATTTGCAGTGTGCCTTAAAGGGGAAAAAAAGATCCGATTCTTACATATATATTGGACGAGCGACCATAGTATATTCATAATGTAACGATATTTAAAGAACTATCAATTAAATTCCATCATTCCTCGTAAGTACTTTGCATATATTGAAAGTCCTGCAGGACTTTAGTGCTTTAGACACTGAGGTCTGAATAGGACTGATACAAGATATTTACAAAGTTGCTGAAGACGAGAAACGTCAATCAATAACTCTCTAATTTGAGTGGCTCACGGGTTTTTTATTTGTAGAAAAATTATTTAAAAAAAAAAAAGAAACGGTGAGAAATCCCCCTCTTTTTCAGTGTACCATCAATAGTGTAAATTTTGATAACCAAATAAAATGTCTACACTTGATAAATTTCCTCAAGGAAGGAAACGCGTTGGTATAAAATGTTTTCCGCTTCCTATTTCTTTTATTAATATACGTAAAAAGGATCATCCCTTAGGACTTCATCAGACTAGGTTTGCTTACGTTGATGCCTTCTACACATGCGCACGAACGAAAGACGCCGGAAATTTTAAATTAAGGAAAAAGATTTTTGATTTTTTTTTGTATACCCTACAGTTAAATAATGGAGACAATTTCTTTTAGATTCTTTTTCTTTTTACTTCCATCGTCTTTGTTATTAAATATGCGACATTGTGATAACAGAAAAGCTGCCAAAAGTGGTAAAAACTGGACGCAGATTTACGGTGGATAAATTACTGATTAAAGCACTTTCTAAAAAAATTCGTCTCAGTGCATAATTTTCTGTTTTATTTAGAGAAGCATTTTTTAAGTCAAAACAAGGGTCAGTCTCGTTATGGTGAGCAACTAACGCGTTTTGCCAAGTCTACCAAGAAAACCGATTTCCATTAAATACCACCTGGGTGCAAGGGAACCATTTTTTTTTTTAACTATTTAAACTTTTTGCCTTTTTTTTGACGATATTAGTTATGTATAATTATAGATGGGCAAAGAAATAAACAATTTTAACCAAAATTTATTCACTGAAACAAAAAATTACATCATTCGTTGGAACTACATTTTTCTTTCTTTTAATTATCTTTTCATTTAGTTTTAAATTATAAACTTAATTCAAATTACATTAAAAAATACAATTTATCGCTGCATTTTGCACATGCTTTCAAATGGCTTTGACAGATATGTTTTTGGCAAATGTGACAGAGTTTGCGTTTATTCTATCCATTTTAGGACCCTACAAGGTGCATGTTTTTTTCTTTCACTCATTGAATCTTTTCTGGGAAGTATATTGCTCACTAGAGCTTATAGTTGTATCAATGCCTGCAAGACCTGAATTCCTTCAACATTTGTCAATTTTGGGGATTATTTCCAGGAGATTTAGCTTCATGAAGAATATAAATTATGAAAGAGCTGAATCACAAGATCTTACAAAACGTGAAGGTCTAGGCTTTTGATGTAAAACATTGTAAGACGGAGTTCTTCTTGTGTCATTCCAACTGGTTTAGAAGACCAAATGACCAAATTTTAGACTTATGTTTAGAATAATACATTTCTTTTATTATTGAAAGGTTTGAAGAATGATTTCTGTCAGTTTTGTTGACATCATTCATATCATCATCTGATTCGGAATAAGTAATGCTGTCATTATCACTTTTATTAACATCTTCAGAAGAAAAAAGATTCATCACTTATTTCTTCTTCCCACTCTTCATCTAACTCGGATAACAATTGTGAAAGTTTAGCTTTTGATGTTTTTACATTTTTTGAAAGCTTTGCAATTCTAAGGCCAAACGACATATTTAATAGTTACCAAGCGATCACTGTTTTTTTATACTTGTTGAATGATGATGCAATGTTTCAACATTCTTTCAAAGATGATGCAATAGCAATTGCTTGTTTCATAAAGATAATGCAATAAAATGTATGGTATTGCATCATCTTTAAATATCGGAATAAATACACTAATTTTCCAAGCATTATATAACTAAGCAAAAGAGTAATTTGAAAAGCCTTGTAATAAAAAATGGCTTTGTATAATGACACCTATTTAGAATGGACGATATTTTAATTAAAAATTTCAACCATGGATCTAATTGGCCCACTGGTTAATACGAGGAGAAGTCACCCACCAAAATTTTATTTTTTGTTCTAATTTTTTTTCTTTTATGTAGATATTAGTAATTGTAGAAAAAAAAAAAGTCACAAAAAATAGTCCGTATAGAATAACTATAAACTATTAACATTATTCAGACTATTGTCCTCATCTTTGTTGCCATATTTATCACAGCGTTTCGGCCGTTGTACACCTTCTTCAGATGGTTGGAATAACGAACTGGACCCTTTATTTCGCTCGCTGGGGTAGACTGTTCTAGTTCCACGCGCAATGTCATGCTAATGGATGCCAGTTATCTCCTGTTAATTCTCCTCTCCAAGTTCTCCACAGCCTTAACCAGGTATTGAACTCACACTCTTTGGGTCTTGTCACTGGATCTAACTAACGACTTTATACACTGTGCCATGTGTCCTCAGGACACATGGCACAGAGTTGTGAGTTCAATACCTGGTTAAGGCAGTGGAGAGCTTGGAGAGGTGAATTAACAGGAGATAATTGATAATTGACATCCATTAGATATGGCACGTTGAACCAGAACAGTCTACCCCAGCGAGCGAAATAAAAGGTTCAATTCGACATTTCAACCACCTGAAGAAAGCCAGAGCGTCCAACGGCCGAAACGTTGTGATAAACATGGCAACAAAGATGAGGACAATAGTCCGAATAATGTAAATAATGTACATAATACCTCATCTCTGAAATATAGAGATACAGAAGAAATATAGGGCTGAAAAAAATTAGATTTGAAAAAAATATGGGTCCATTCGAACCATTAGTTGAACAAGGGTTTTAATTTGTTGCTTTTTTAAGAATGGTTAAATTTAAGAACCTTCATAACAGCAGCCAAGACATAAGAAAGAAGGCAACCGTGAGGAAACGAACTACCAAACTTGTGTAAAAGAATGGAAGAAAAATTATAAGTAAATAGTTTAATTAGACCTAGAAAGAAAAGAATGTTGTAGAGAGCCGTGTTTGAGCAAAACTTCCCAGATCATCATGTACTGCAACCAGTTTTTTTCTAACAATTGTTTGGAAACAAAGAAATTGCCTCTAACGACATTTGAACCCATATCCTGTTTTCCTAGAGTGGACGACGTCTTTATTGGTAAATAGTGATTTTCCAATCGTAGCTTAGATATGGCACAAGGCCGAAATTAGGTGGCACCCAGTGAGGATCGAACTCACTACTCAGTCGTAATTGTTCTAGCGAGTCAAGCTTGCTAACCATTACACCGACTCGAGGTGCCCGTCTTTATTGGTAAATATGGAGCTGTCTTAGCCAGTTTAGAAGGTCGTATGAATTCAAAAGATTAAATATTTCTATAACAGCGCATCGAGGGAAAGATTTTCATCCTCTCTATCTGTTTGCTTACTGACTTACTTTGGTGAAAGATTATTGTGAAATGAAAAAGAAGGGGTCCTTTCTGAGCATAAAAATTTCTAGAGATTTTTTAAAAAATTACAATACATTGTTTAATGATTTTGTTTCCTTTCTTTTCAAAGATTTGAGTATTAAAATAGATATTTTTCTCTAAAAATTCATATTCTTTAATATTTTCATCCACCATTGCACTGTTAGTTGAAGTATTTTTTACGCAATATATTTTTGTTTGATGTATTTTTTCAACTAAGATATTGTTTGTCAAAATGAACAAGGAAGAAATTTAGAAGACATAAAAATTCGTCTCCGAAATTTCTTTTCTGAACCTCTAAATAAAGCAGACGAACAGTTGCTAAGTCTTATTCTTAAAAGAGTATTATTTATGCAATCTGGTCAAGTCAAGAAAAATAAATATCATCAACATTTCAAAGTACATGCTTAACCTTTATGGTATGTATGCCTTGTAAGTAAAATACTTTTTCTCGAGGAAAATGCAGTGAAATGTTATGGTGTGTTTGCGCATGCGTATGGCTGTGTACATAGTGAGTAACACAACATATTTTCAAATAGTGCACATTCGAAACAAACTTTTGGGTTCAAGAATTCTAGGAATTTCACTGAAACTTTTGATTTAAATGCCGGCTTCTATATATCAATATATAATCATATATAAATCTATGCTTCCATGTTTACATACATTCATGAATTTACACATATCTGCATTAGATTTCAATACATTTTCGCTTAAATAAACTATTCTCTTTTTATCGTTTCACTTAAGGAAGCCAATAAAGCAACTAAAGCGCAAGGGGTTGCCGAGTGTGAAAGAATATGTGAAAAAGTAAATATTTTGAAGGAGAGAAAACTATAAAACGGCACTTCTTCTTTAAATAAAACAATTAAAATATTTAAGTCAAAATTATGTACTGACATATTGCATTGAATGACTAATGCATTGTGTGTATTAGTTTGTAAAAGATCACTTATTTTATTAAAATTGCTAGATGTTTCACCTATGTATTACTTGGGTCTATCTTTACAGTATTTGTTGTAAATTCTGAGGGGTAGAAAAGTTTATGGGATTATCTCTCTCTCTCTCTCTCTCTCTCTCTCTCTCTCTCTCTCTATATATATATATATATATATATATATATATATATATATATAATTTAAAAATTAGGAGATCAGTTAAATCCGCTAAATTGGTTTCAACCTTACCGTGAATTTATCAATTGACCTTCCAATGCTTTATTTTTGTTTTTAAATAAATAAAAAAGCGCAACGACGTTGGGTGTAATAGAAAGGGAGGGGGAGGATTTAAAGAAGAAGAAGAAGAAGAAGAAGAAGAAGAAGAAGAAGAAGAAGAAGAAGAAGAAGAAGGGGCAAAAGAAGAAAAGCAAATGTATTATAAAAGTATCATTAGGGGTTAATCGAAATATACATTTTTTTCGAGCCTCATATGTGCTTAAGAGGAATTTCTTAATATTTATGCAAAGACTCAAGACTTCGGTTTATATATATATATGTAAAATATTTTGATACGCCCTACATATATATATATATATATATGTGTGTGTGTGTGTGTGTGTGTGTGTGTGTGTGTGTGTGTTAGCTTTGACCATCTGACCAAAATATTTTTACAAACGTTAGGGACAGTTCCTCACACTAAAACAACGAAAAAATCCATATAAACATATGTCCGCAAATCTCTAGTTTTTTAGTTTAATTTTAAAGTTGAAGGCAGACGCTTTTAAATGTACAGTCGAAGACACAATCCAAAAATATTCTTACAATATTTTCAGGTGCATTCCTCTCGCCAAAACAAGGTAAAATTCCCATATAAATTTATGTCCAAAAGGCCATCGTTGTACCTCACCAAAGCAACTCATAACAAATGTTCAAAATGTACTTTGCCTGCTTCTACACGCGATTGCACCCGTCGGATCATTGACTGGTGGACACTTTTGGTTTCGAATGGTTTCACAGGCCCCTAAGACACGTTGATGAAACATCTCTGCATTATTATGGTCTGCTGTATAAAGCAATTGTTTTAGGTGGCCCCACAGATTAAACTCCGAAGGATTGAGGTCGAGGGAAGTGCAATCTCTGGAACCGGTCCTCCTCAATATACCACCTTTCATGATATATGTCTGCCAGCAGTGCAGAGTGAATAATTTGCCTGAAATGTGCTACAGCCCTGTCATGCATGAATTACATGTATCTTCGTATTAGCAGGGGTACAATCTTTAGCATGTCTAACGTTTAGGTTCACTAAAGACTAAAGTTTAAATAAGAAGAAATAATGTCAGATTAAATAAGATTACATAATCCATTAAATATTCATATATATATATATATATATATATATATATATATATATATATATATATATTATGAATATCAAGCCCTTAAAATTCATGAAAGCTATAAAAATAGCTTTCAATCTTTCAGACCTGCAAACCATATATATTGTCAATATATTCGTTGTCAAGCTTTTTGAATTTTCCTATACTTGTATTTTGATTGTTCATTCTAGCTTTTGTAACAGCGTTTTCCCCTCGCGAAGGATCGTTAATTAATTTGAAACTTTTAAAACCATTTATTTTACATTCAACATCATCACTTGATATGACACCGGGGGTGTTGAAACAAAATGGCTATTTTTGTAGTGATTTTATAACATATTTATGTTATAATTTTTTAAATAATTATATCTGCTCTACTCTGTATTGAGCACACTTTTAAGAATAGTAATTGTTGGTTATTGGAATTCATGCTGTATACCCCAATTATATACTTGGGTATATATACATACATATATATATATATATATATATATATATATATATATATATATATATATATATAATGTATATTGTGTATATGTAGGCAAGTCAAATGGTGATTAATCTTAATGATCAACTTTTCAAAATTATGAATAATCTTTTTTAGACAGGGCGAAAATTTCTGTCAGTATTTATTTGCATTGTATTCATTTCGAATTCTGAGAAGGATTATTCATAATTAATAGACTGAAAATATCTTTATTAACATTTGCCAAGAATACCCCCCATATATATATATATATATATATATATATATATATATATATATATATATATATATATATATAAAAAATATAAAAGTGAACATTGAAGTCAACACTCAGAGGCCACAGGCTGTTTCATGGTGGACGCAATCGTCAGGCCGTCTTATATTTATATACGCTCTATCTCTGATATTGAGTACTTTATCCCATAAATATAGCACACCTTAAAATATATTCCCCCCCACATATATATATATATATATATATATATATATATATATATATATATAGAAGAAAAGAAAAAAAATATCTTAACACGTTTCATTCTCTGATGGATTTTATCAGAGTTGAAATCCGGTCTCAAATGACAAACGCAGGAATGAAATATAGCAAATAAATGTATTGACGTAATAATACAATTGGTAATACGGTTAGTAGATCCAGAAATGCGGTTAGTAGCAATAATAATATATAGAGAGTCTGGGAAATTCAGTATCAAAGTATGACTTCCTTCTGAGTCTACGTGCTCGCAACTGTGACTACTACAAAGCGGTTACCTCACACTCTCACTCTCTCACTGTATCACTGTCACACTCTGACTTCCGGGTATTCACCGGCAACAGTACAAGTACACACTGGGCGAGTCCAGTTGAATGAAAAAGGGGTGGACCCCTTAACAGTTATTAAAATCCTCGTGGTTATTTAAATTATTAAGTAAGAGGCATCCGACGCACACTTCTGCGCCGTCATATGACCCCATATTATTGCTCTACTTAACGTAGTGAGCACTTAGTTATTTTACTTACTCGTATCGGGTTTTTTTCTTTGGCCCCCGAACTTGGATGCTAGACGATTGTCTTCGGCTGACGTACATGTTCTCTGTTCTTTCTTTTTTTGTACCTTTTTTCCCTGTTTATTCATATATCAAACTGCCCAAGGTTTTCCGGACGAGTATAATTTCTTATATTTATAAGATTATTACTATATATATATATATATATATATATATATATATATATATATATAACTGGACCACCAGATCATATGTAGCAGCAATATTTAAAGCAAGGACTGATGGTAGACTTATAAAAGTGTTCTCTCTGACAATTGAAAGAAAGCAGTTTCGTTTTGGAGGCGTTAAAATTAAAAAGCCATTCCTTGCACCAGTTAAGTCATTTTTAGGTCAGCTGCCAATGTGACACATACACACATATTTATATAGATGCTATATTGGCATATATATGTGTGTGTGTGTGCGTGTGCGTGCGTGACTGTGTTTAGATGAGTCTTTAGCTAATCAAGTGTCGAGCTTAGCGTAAATACTAAATTTAAGAAGAAAAGCTGAAAATTACTCACCGCCTGAAACAGAATTGACATTTTTGAAAATATAAATATTCGATAGAAGCTTATGAACTAGCAGGCAAACAAATGAGAAAAAAAATTCAAGATTTGAACAGAATTTTAAAATAAAAATTGAAATCTCACACAGAAGAAGAAAAACACTTGGAAAGTCGACATATGAGATGGAAAGGAAATAAATCAATCCTCTCGACATTTTCTCTCACTGGTTCTATTTTTGATAAGTGAAAGATAGAAACTGCTAATGTCGAAAAGGTTTGCAAGGATAAATATTACAAAGACTTGGTAAAAGAAGAAAGAATTTCAAAGGTTGTCGGAAGAAAATGGTTGCAGAAAGATTTCCAGCAAACTGGTAGAGACAAAAAACTGAATTCAAGAACAAAGTCCTGGAGGCGAAGAAAAAAATAAAAAAATAAAAATTTTCAGAAACAAAAGAAATAATGCTGAGAAAATTTCTGATAAGGAAGTTTTTTTTTTTTTTTTTTTTTTTTACAAAAAGGCATTATTTATTTGCTTTTTTTCTTTTCTCAATAGGAGTACATAGTATCTGCCTATATTTCTGAGATAAGGTATTATGTACACTATTTACATTATTCAGACTATTGTCCTCATCTTTTTCGCCATATTTATCACAACGTTTCGGCCGTTGTATGTTCCGGCTTTCTTCAGATGGTTGGAATGTCGAATGTCAGTTATCTCATGAGAGGGAAATTAGCAGGAGATAACTGATATCCATTAGACATGGCACGTGGAACTAGAACAGTCTACCCCAGTAAGCGAAATAAAGGGTTCAGTTCGGCATTCCAACCACCGGAAGAAGGCCGGAACGTTGTGATCAACAAGGCGACAAAGATGAGGACAATAGTCCGAATAATGTAAATAGGATTAGATAGGTTTGCCTATCGTTCAAATCAGACACCTTCCCGGAATTTTGAACAGGAATAGTCCCCTTCTTCCTTTTTAGGATTAAGTTTCCAGTTCCTTCTAAAGTCTATTTCAACATTATACGCCTAAAAATCTGAACTTTTATTTTTATTATTTATTATTTGCAAAAATTTTAATGTCGTTTTTGACGTTAAAAATACGTCAAAAAACGACATTATTACGTCAATATTCTTGCACCAACCTAATAGGAGTAGATAGGGTTGCCTATCGCCCGGTTCACACTCTTCTCCAGTCTTTTCAGCAGGAGTAGAGTTTATCCCTTGTTTCCTCTTTCGGATTGGGTTTCCGGTTCCTACTAATTTCTACTTCAACACTATAATTCTAACGTCTCCGCCTCAAACTCTTTTAAATCTTACTATTCGTTTACTCTTTTCTTTCTTCAATACTAGTAGATACGTTCACCTATCGTCCAGTTCACACTCCTCCCTGGTCCTTTAAAACAGCAATTGTTTCTTGCGTTTCCGGTTCGTTTTTTTTTCTTCACGTTCACTTCCGGTGACCCATTGCGACTTGGTGTTATTATCTCCATATTTGGGGTAGTCCCTCTTACAATGTAAGCGTCTACCTTGAGTGGCTCTTGGACCTTGTCATCACTGTATAAAAATAGACAAAAAAAAAGAAATAAAAAGATTTCATAATGGTTTATACAACGAGTCCCTTCAGGACATTGGAGATTATGATTCGACACCCTTTTCCTTTTTCTTGATCAAAAGTTTTGGTACTTTACCATTCTTTACCATTAGCTTGCATCCATGCCATTTTCTCTCTGACATTTTTTGTCCATTCAGAGAAACTCGCCAGACACCCGTTTTTCCAGCTACTCTTCCATCGTTTAATACGTCCTGTGAGTTTTAAGTTTTCCAAGTTGTTGTTCGTCATAATATATCATAGAAATTTCAAATTTCCCATTTTAAGTATGAGTGTCTCTCTCGTTCTTACTCTGCTTGTAAATTTTTTCATGTAACGCTATTGGCTATGCGATACCGAGGTTAGCCAATCAACTGACATCACACAAAATTTAAGGTTTCTTTTTTAAAATTGTACTATAAGATGACCACCGATTTTTAAGGTCAATTTTTAGGAATTAAAGGTCGTAATATACGGTATTTCCACCGATACCTCATACAGACCCCAGATCAAAAAATAAACCAGATTTTCGAATATTAATTTTCTAAGAATGAAAATCGCTTCTCGTTGCAAAATTGGTCTAACGTAGACTTTATTGCTTTTTTATTTTTTGTGGTTTACCTCGAATTCGCCGCATTTTAAACGATGCCGATATTAACGTACATTTCGTTAACATTTTGTTATGATGTTGATTAGGGGTTAGTAGAAACAAACGCCAAATAACACGTACAATAAAAAGGGTTTTAATAGGTTGGTAAAAGGTACAGAAATCGCCTGAGTAGTCAATAACTAGCTCAATAAGAACTAGTCTCTATCTTCCCCATGTCAACTGAATGCCACTATTTAAAGTCTCTCTCACAGACTAATACAAGTTTCTTCAAGAGGGTTCAAAACGCATTTAGAAAGGGTTCGTCTGCCCTGTTGAACATTTTTTAGCCTCTAAAATGTTCTATTTATTCTTATGTGCCGTGTCCTTTCAATATTTTTCATGGCTATCAACAAATTCATTTTCTTTATTATCTGCCAGTTAACATGACATTTAGGAAATATAATGGAATGCTTCTCCCTTGTTTCTTCATAGTATTGAATTCAGTGTTGTTTTTCTCTCTTCAAAATGTATTGCTTCTCCACATATTCCTTTTTTTATTATCTGAAATGCCATTGACTTCTTGGTAAAATATTTTCCATTGCTTTCTTCAAATTGATTAGTCGGTTGTTTTTTGTTTATCGACATATTTTTCCTACGCGTTAAAAATGTTTTATGCAATATTATGTTAAATAATTTTAATGGTACAAGTCTTCTAATAAACCCATAGGTTGTATTCGTACCTTTCCCAGGGGTTTTTTGCGTAAGCGAAATAAAAAACAACTAGAATTGGAACTTGCTGATTAACAATTTTATCCATTCAAAATTCACGTTTACATCAACTGGTAATCATTTTTTACCCATCACCTACTGAAGGACGAACGTTGCATAATGGAACCGGTGTTTCAATATTTTTCACATTTGTTTGAAAAATGTATTTCCACAGCTCAGAATCGGTAACGTCCCCGAAGAGTTTCTTTCAAAATGGAGCACCTCCCCATTATTGTTGATAATATTTTTCCTTCAAAATGTATTGTTGGTAACATTTTTTTCCTCCAAAATGTATTGTTGATATTTTTTCTTCAAAAATGTATTGCTGGTAATATTTTTTCGTCAAAATGTATTGCTGCAAAAAATATATTGCTGGTAATATATTTTTCTTTCAAAAATGTATTACTGGTAATATGTTTTTCCTTCAAAAAATGTATTGCTGGTAATATTTTTTTTTAAAAAATGTATTTTTAATATTTTTCCTTCAAAATGTATTGTTGGTAATATTTTTTCTTTCAAAAATGTATTGCTGATAATATTTTTTCTTCAAAAATGTATTGCTGGTAATATTTTTTCGTCAAAAATGTATTGCTGCAATATTTTTTCTTTAAAAAATGTATTGCTGGTAATATATTTTCTTTCAAAAATGTATTGCTGATAATATTTTTTCTTTCAAAAATGTATTGCTGGTAATATTTTTTTCCTTCAAAAATGTATTGCTGATAATATTTTTTCCTTCAAAAATGTATTGCTGATAATATTTTTTCTTTCAAAAATGTATTGCTGGTAATATTTTTTGCTTGTGTTAAAACCGATTTTTACACTTTCATTGTGTTTTGACCCCAGTTTGTGGGTTAACTATTTGCTCACAGTTGGGAAACTAACAAGTGCTACCACCTCGGATCATGGTGGACCTGGGAACACTAGCAATTAAAAGGTGATTTCACTCTACTCAAAACCTCCTGATCAGAGGCCTTGCTATTGGACGGAGGGATAACAATTCCAATGCTCTGGCAGATATTACAATCTTTTGATATCAACGTTTTGTAATATCGAAAATAATTTTGAAAAAATGGGGAAATGAGAAGAGGAACAAAAGTTACATTTTTTTTTTCATCTATGTTTCAACGGCCATTCTTCTCGATCTTTTTGCATTTATACAGGCATTCAAACCGAATGCTCTATCCTCGGACTGTTGCTAATTTTCATTAATGACCTTCCTGGTGTTATTAGTTCTCAACAAGGTATCTATGCTAATGACACAAATGTTTACTTCTATCTTAATAGTAAATCTGGTCGGTTTGATAAGATCAAATTAACAGCTGATCTAAAATATGACCCTCATTCTATCGTTAACAGGGGCAAAGTACGGCTTGATAATTTTAACACCTACAAAACTAAACTCCTCTCTCTTAATCGTTTGAGGGAACATATTCTGCCTTCCATCAACATGTCTGAGGCTAACCCCCAGGAGAGTGACTCATTGCGTTTTATCGAGCAAACGTTTTCCCCTAACATGAAGTGAAAACTATATTGAAACAATTCCTAGGTTTGCTGTTAGGAAAGTTGGTTCATTGTGTCGTACCAGACAGTTTTTTCTAGTCGTAATCCATCTTACATATTTATAAACTGTGCATCCATGCTTTGAATATTGCTGCCACATATGGTCTGTTGCATCTGACGTATATTTAGAGATCTTTGATAAATTCAAAAGTGATTCTGCAATGTTATTGATTTAGACCTGGCATCTCGGCTTCAGTCACTTTCCTCCACTTATTGCTGCCACATATGGTCTGTTGCATCTGACGTATATTTAGAGATCTTTGATAAATTCAAAATTGATTCTGCAATGTTATTGATTTAGACCTGGCATCTCGGCTTCAGTAACTTTCCTCCACTTATTGCTGCCACATATGGTCTGTTGCATCTGACGTATATTTAGAGATCTTTGATAAATTCAAAAGTGATTCTGCAATGTTATTGATTTAGACCTGGCATATCGGCTTCAGTCACTTTCCTCCCACCATAACATAGCTTCCCTGTGCCTTTTCTATAAATACCTTCATGGTAATTGTTCTGATGACATTTTCTCTATGTTAAAAATGGGGGTGAAATGATTGAAAATGAAAAAAAAAGTGCTATTTTTCTTTCAAGTCTCCACAACTTCCTATACTTTTTAGTTTTGATGAACTTGTCTCTATGGTACCTAGACTTTACCGCAGTACTAGATTGGCAGAAATGTATCATCCTTTTATAATTGAAATGGCTAGACAGAACCGTAAGTTCTATGCTAACAGTTTCTTCTATCGTGTTTCTCGTTAGTGACTTCTTACTCTCCAGTCAACTTTAATCTTTAAAAAGTTAAATGCAATGTCAATCGTTATGCGCTGTCTTCTTAATTCTTGTTCTTATATTGTTCCCACTCCTTAATATTCTTTTCGTATATTTTTTCACACTCAGTAACCCCTCGCATCTTTCCGTGTCTCTTTCTCTGCTTGAGGTGAAAATAAACAAAAGTGCTATGTCCTTTTAGCTCTCTAGAACTTCCTATAATTTGTAGCTTTGTATGGTTTCTCTTTTCATCATCACCTAGGCCTTGTTTTACCATCCATTTGCACAATATAGATGATCATGACTCTCCACAACTTCCTATTCTTGGTAACTTTGTATGGTTTGTATTTTCATCATCCCTCCCAGTCTTTGTTTTGCCATCCGTTTGCATAATGTAGATGATCATGACTCTCCACAACTTCCTATATTTGGTAGCGTTGCATGGTTTGTCTTTTCATCATACCTCCCAGTCCTTGTTTTGTCATCCTTTTACATAAACTTGCTAGGTAGATGATCATTTCTCTCCACAACTTCCTATACTTTGTAGCTCTTAGTAACAGTTGTCATTTCCTCTCCCCTGCCACTCCGTGCTTTGCTTTCCATTTAGGTATCTTGTTTGGTAGATTAACAGCTGTTTCCCTCTTCAATAAAATATAAACATTACTTTTGCCAAAAGTGCGTTGCAAGGAAAAGAACGACGCAAGAATTCACGACGTTGTTTTGTATGCAATGAACGGACAAATGGAAGCCTAACCCTGACAAAGGTTAGTCATTGGGCAGGGTATTTTTTTCATGTTTTTATTTTCTTTTTTAAGCGGTTTTTCATCAGTTTTCAAACAGGTATTGATGTGTCTTCTTCTTTCCCTAAATTATTTACAACAAAACGTTTGTGTCTGTTTAGGATTGGGTTTCCGGTTCCTTCCAAAATCTCAATCAAATCTATACTTCTAACATCTCCGCCTAAACTCTGACATTTCTTTCGTTAATTAAATCTTGACCTCAACAAGTCTAGAATTAGCTATCTTTCCAGTTGCGTTGCCCTTGCTAACGATAATAAAACTCCAAACAGTAACCCTCTACCTTGAGTGGCACTTGGGCCTTGTAATGGGGGTGGGCATTAGTAAAAAAAAAATCTATGAGTGTCAGATTTTCTAAGCCCTCTTTCATCTTTATGTGTCCTACAAATGTTTACTAGCACTTTCTGGTTTTAAATATAAGCGTCCTTTTTGTTCCAATTTTACTTAAAATTTTCTCGTTGCTCACATGTTTAGTTCGTGGTATTCTTAGCATTCATCTCTAGAACCACATTTCTGTGTCCTCAAATTTTTCACTGTCATATAGGAGAGGCTGGTATTACATAGCAGCTCACTAATCTTTTCTTTGTAACGAAACAGTTCTATTTCTTAATACCGTATTTAGTTTTTGGAAGCCATCGTTTGCTATTCAGATGTTATTTCGTATTTCGGTGTCACAATTTTTGTCCTATGTTAAAATATTTACCAAGAGTAAAAAGTATAAAAAATAAATTGTGGAGGGAACGGGTAAGATCATAATGAAAATATTTGCCGTTTCCTTATAAGGAAACATTCGACATCCATTGACTGAGTGGTCGGTTGAAATTTATAAAATCTTTCTATTAAGACAATTTTTCCTGAAAATAGGTTTCTCAAGTCCAGTAACTGTTATCGCTCTTTCCAGTAGTGATGGGAGTTTCCTTCCTAACCTTTTATTGAAGTGGTGTGGAATGTCAATATCTTGATTAAGTCATTATTTTCTCTTCGAATTACATGTGCTTTCCATCTTAGCTATGTTCAAGTGACATGGTTTCTGTTATTTGTTACATTTTTTCTTTTGTTAGGGATTCTGTAGCGCCAGTCCATATAAATATAATATAAACTTGGCGTGTTAAGATAAAAAGAGATAATAATAAGATGGATTGAAATTAGTAATGAGATAACAATAACAATAATAATAATAATGATAATAATAATAATAATAATAATAATAATAATAAGTTACCTTTCTTCTACCCAAAAATAGTGACACAAATATTCCGAAAAACTATTCAAAAAGCTGTTAAAATATGTCTTCCAACAACATACAAACTGTTAACATCTATTTTAACAAAACAGACATATTTCCTCTTGGAAAGAAATGACATACTACCACTTGAACAAAAAAGGTGCAAACGAGGGATTCTACGGATGTAAATGACCAATTAGATACAAAAGGATGATCCTGGAAAACTGCTTCCGTGGACGAAAAAAATCTTTATATTGCCTGGATAGATTTTCGTTTTTTTGCATTCGATAGTGTACCACATTCCTGGATCTTAAAGTCTTTAAGTATGTACAAGGGGACCCCGTTATCATCAATTTCATCAAACAATGTAAAGATAAATAAAAATAACTTTACCTCAATCATAAAAATGGAACCTATAAGTCTGACGAAATAAACATCAATAGAGGAATATTTCCAGGTGACCTCTTTGATATCCTTTATTATTTTGCATATCACTTATAGCATTAACACAGCCAACAACAAGACAGAATGCGGTTACAAAATAGCTCAAAAGAAAATAAACCATCTATTTTACATGGATGACTTAAAATTGTATGCTAGGAATGACAATGAGCTGGAAGGTCTTCTGCAAACTGTAAAATGCTTCAAAATGAAGGACATTGAAATGAAATTCAATTTGGAAAATGTGGTAAAGCTACAGTTTTACGAGGATCATCAAACAAACTTCCTCTATTAGTTTAGACCCTGCTGTAACAATAAAAATTTAGAACAAGGAAAAGATTCCAAGTAGAGGTGTAAATGAAGTGATTCCACCATAAGAAAATGAAAGAAATAGTGCGTAAAGAGTAATAGAAGGGTATACTGGTATTAAAACTGAATTGAATTCTCAGAACAGAATTATGGCCATTAATAACCTTATCCCAGTGGTCCAATATATTTTTCTTGAACTGGACTCTAAATGACATCAGACAAATGGATTTAAAACAAGGAATTCTTTCTAAAATAAGATGCATCATCCAAAGATAGATGTAAACCGTCTATAAAATAATAAAGAAGGTGGAAGAGGTCTTATTCAGCTAGAATTGTCAAAGACAACAACTGTTGGCTTACTAACTTACATGGAAACAACAAATGACTGGATGATAAAATTGCGTGAAACAACATGAAAAACAGAAAGAAAAAATATTCAATAATAAAAGAAGGCAGTAAATTCAAACAACATTTACATTTAGTAGATTCTGTAGTAAATCAAAACAGAAGCCAAGAACCAACTATTGCAGCAAACGATATGAAAAAAAAAGCCAAGGATAAAGCCCTTGAACAGATGAAACAACGCTGGCAAGACAAACCTCTGCATGGCCAATATCCAGAACGTGCAAATAAACCCAATGTTGATAAAGTTAATACTCATCGATGGTTACCCCCATCTGGATTAAAGTCTGAAACTGAAGGGTTTATTCTTGCAGCGCAAGACAGTAGTCTTTTCACCAGGTGTTCCCAAGGAATTTTCCATCTATATCATACTAATGTGGATCCAAATGCTCTACTGTGATTAATACCAAGAAACAATAGACCATCTTTCAGGATGTTTTGACCGTAAATGAATATAAAAAATCGTAGTTAGAATAATAATACTTATCTGGACAATGGAAACACTTTGGAAAATGTGTAAGCAAACACTGGTATGAACATCGGCCAGCGCCGGTTACAAAAATAGAACCTGTCAAAATTCTATGGGATTATTCCATCCACACAGACAGAAAAATTGAAACAAATAGGCCGGACATTATTGTCAAAAAACCAGAAAGAAAAAACTTGCCTACTAATTGATATGGCAGCCCATGCGGATTGTAACATGTAACTTTGGAATTTGAAAAACTATCAAAATACAAAGACCTTGAAATTGAAATTTCAAAAAATGGGAAATTGAAAACAAGAATAATACCAGTTGTAATAGGAGCACTTGGAATTATAAAAATGGTTCAAAACAACACATTGAAAGAATTCCTGGTGGCCCCAGCTTAAAAGACATACAAAAAATTGTCTTATTAAGTACAGCACAAACTAAGGAGAACTTTATCTGTGTAACGCTAGCAACTGATCATCGGAGATTTTTTTTTTAAAAAAAAAAAATTAACATGAAATGTCAGCCAAACAACACACCACGACCTGCCTTAGGTCTTTCCGCAGACTTGGTAGGTAATGTGTCCATAACATAAATAATAATAATAAATATAATAATAATAATAATAATAATAAAACAATATTAAAACCTCCTTAATAAATAACAGTCCCTAATGAAGTATTTTTGAAGATATTCAAAAAAGCTTTTAAAAACAAAAACCTGAAATAGAAATCTAAAACATATGGGGACAAAATAATCCCTAATTGTGATGAATCCCTAGAATTTGTTGGAAAAGATTGAGAATAACTAATTGAAAACTTTCCTAAAATAAGATTATTATAAGGAGATTTAAAAATTGTTCTGACAATAGTATGTTTTAAAGGGCTTTATCTGTTTAATAGTTTTTTTTTTTTTGTCAAGGATGTAGATCCTGATGTCATTTCTAACCTTGTTCTTGTTCGGGACCCGGATAGAAAATCAAACCATGAAATTCAAAGAAAATAATCGTTGCTACGACCTAATAATAATCTGCATTCTATGGAATATGACCTTTTATAATTTTGTTTTAATTATAGACATTTATTTTAACAATTTTCTAATTATTTTATCATTTTTAATCGTTTTCGCAGACAAAATTTTTCTCCTTTGATATGGCATCGTTTTCGACTTGCATTTTGAAGATCTTCAAAAAGCTATCAAAATCGTTTTCGAAATCTCAAAAAATTTTACATGATTTTGAATCCCTGTTTTTGGTGCCCTCGAATTATTTTTTATTCATTTTAAATGAAGTTTTCCTGAATTATTTTTAAAGATTTTGAAAATTGTTTTTTAGCCCGCAATTATTTTATCCATTAAATTTTTTCGTTTTCGAATTTATTTTACCATTTCTAATCGTTTTCAGAATTATTTTTAAAAGACACATTTTTAATCGTTTTCGAAACTATTTTAAAATAATATTTTGAATCGTTTTCGTTTATTTTTATCATTTTAAAGAATCGTTTTCGTATTATTTTATTATTTTGAATCGTTTTGTAATTATTTTTATCATTTTGAATCGTTTTCGAGCCATTTTTCCTATTTTGAATCGTTTTGGGATTAATTTATTATTTTGAATCCTTTTCGGATAATTTTTATTATTTTCCCAAGACGCAGAGACAGGAACGACCAAAGCTGCCCTTGTTACTATGTGTGTTTGACCTGTCCGCTGTCCCCTACCAGGAACGAAGTTCCGGGCGCTCTCTGACACTACTTTACACCCCCCACCGATATATAAGGGTACTTTATATATATACCATATATATATATATATAGTACTACCTGGCTCTATATGATTAACTTCAAACGAGAACCGGTTTTTCAGCGTGATTTGACCGTAAAAACTACTACTACTAGTTATAATAATAATAATATCTGCACTGGAAGTTTTACGGGAGAGAAACTGGTATGAATATCACCCAGACCCGGTTACAAAGATAGAACCTGTGAAAAATTCATGGTCCTTTTCAATACATATAGACAGAAAAATCACAACTAATCGCCCAAACATCGTGATCAAAGATCACAATAACGTGTTTTATTGTTGACATGGCAGCCAATGCAGATTGCAATGTATCTTTGGAGATCTTCAATAAACTATCAAAATACAAGGATCTTGAAGGGGGAATTTCAAAATTGGGGAGCATGAATCAATAATTCCAGTTGTAGTTGGAGCACTCGGATTGATTGGAAAGGGTTCCGATATACTAATTGAATGGATTCTTGGTGGCCCATGCCTTAAAGAAATACAAAAAAACATTCACTCATTACAAAGAGCTTTATCTGTGTCAAATGTGTCTGATCTTCGGGATTTTTTTTTACAAAAATGCTCAGTGGAAAATATCAGGAAACCTTTTCTGATCCTAGGTCTCTGTCTGGTACCTGGAAGGAAATGAATATACAACATACATCAAAGTAAATAAAAATAATAATATTAATAATAATAAAACAGATTAAAACTATTAATAAATAACAGCAATAATGAAGTGTTTATGAAGCTCCCGTCTTTTAATAAACAAAAATGACTTAGTGTAAAACTAGTAATAAAATAATCGTAATTATGATGAATCTATGAGAGTTGTGGTAAAATGAGAGAATAAGATAAAACTTCTGATAAAATAAGATTATTATAAGCCTAGATTTAATTATTGTTAATAATAGTATGTTTTAAACACATAATCTGTTTGGGACTAGGGTGATAATCAAGTAATGTAGATCCTGTTATTTAATACAGTGTTCTTGTTCGGAATTCTGCAGAATCAATCCATGAAATTCAAAGAAGGATGGTCGTTGCTACGACCTACAAGCTTCATTCACTCAAAGCCCTTTTTTAATACTTTTTAATTATGTCATTTATTTTTAACCATTTTCTAATTATTTTTATCATTTTGAATCGTTTTCGAATTATTTTTTATCATTTTGAATCGTTTTCGAATTATTTTTATCATTTTGAATCGTTTTCGAATTATTTTTATCATTTGAATCGTTTTCGAATTATTTTATCATTTTGAATCGTTTTCGAATTATTTTTTATCATTTTTGAATCGTTTTCGAATTATTTTTTATTATTTTGTCGTTTTCGAATTATTTTTATCATTTTGAATCGTTTTCGAATTATTTTTATCATTTTGAATCGTTTTCGAATTATTTTTATTATTTTGAATCGTTTTCGAATTATTTTTATCATTTTGAATCGTTTTCGAATTATTTTTATTATTTTGAATCGTTTTCGAATTATTTTTATTATTTTGAATCGTTTTCAATTATTTTAAAATTTTGAATCGTTTTCAATTATTTTTATCATTTTGAATCGTTTTCAATTATTTTATTATTTTGAATCGTTTTCAATTATTTTTTATTATTTTGAATCGTTTTCGAATTATTTTATTATTTTGAATCGTTTTCGAATTATAAACTACTAGTTACTATGCAATTTTTGATTTCCCTGTCCATACTGTTTCTCTCTCTTTATATATATAAATATATATATATATATATATATATATATATATATATATATATATATATATATATATATATTATATATATATATACATATAAATATAATAACTAATCGTTTCGAAAAACCCTCGAAAATTTGATTTGCTAATCAAATGAATCTCGATCGAAAAAAAAAAGAAAAAAGGAGCAATAAATGAATGAATAATCGAAAAAAAAAATCGCAAAGATGCAATAAATGAAAAAGAAAAATCGAAAAAGTAACAAAATAACAAAAAAGCTCAATAAATGAGCAAAAAACCTAGATCACCTAGTAAATGAATGAATAATTTCACCTAAAAATCGTCAGAAAATATCCATAAATTCCTGAATAATCCGTTTAAAGAAAAAGAAAATAGGTTTTGTAAATGAATGAATAATAAAAATAAATATATATATATATAAATGAATGAATGAATCCAGTGCACTTCAATAAAATGAATTTCAATGAATTTAATCTAAAAAAGAAGATAAAACATGAAAAATTCTTGAAAAGTTAAAAAATAGATGATGATGATGAAGATGAATGATGAAGATGATGATGATGAAAACAACAATAAAAATGATGATGATGATGATGATGATGATGGTGGTGGCAGCAATAAAAATGATGATGATGATGATTATGGTGGCGGCCGCAATAAAAATGATGATGATGATTATGGTGGTGGCAACAATAAAAATGATGATGGTGCTGTTGATGATGATGATGATGATGATGGCTTAAAAACAGATGATGATTGTAGTGGTGGTGGCAGCGATAAAAATGATGATGATGGTGTTGTTGTTGATGATGATGATGATAAAAAAGAAAAAAAATGATGATGTAAATGGGATGCACTGTAGGCTAAAAACCCACTTTTATCAATTGAGTGAAATCGGTGACGTCACGGAACAAAAGCAGACAAAGTTTTTTTTACTCCTCAATCCTTCGAATGAATTTCTAACGTTTGTTCAAAGAAAGAAAATATCAATAAATTCCCCATTTCCCACGTTCTTCTGCATTTTGGATCTTTAAAAAAGATTTTCCCCCATCCATATTTCCCGAACATTCGCTCGCTAACCCACACCCCTTTCTTAATTGATTCTGACGAGAACGTCTTGGTTGAAACGTCGTAGAACGAATTTAAATAATAAATAAAATAAAATAAAAAAATACTATTCGCTTGTGGAGACTTTCAGGACGATGGGACAATTGAAAATGGAGATTTTGAGGGAACCCTAAGACGAATGACGACACTGAGTTTATGAAAAAGAAGGAATAAGGAAGATCAACGGAACGAGACAAGAAAAAAAAAGAAAAGAAAAAAAAATAGAAAAAAAAGGCCAAGTTAAAAGTAAAGCAAATCTAGAATGCAATTCGAATAGTAAAACGAACAGAAATATATGAAAAAAAAGAAGGAAATAACGAAAGTAGGAAGAAAGAAGAACCGAATTGCGTAAAAGTAAAAAAAAGGTTGGTAGAAGAAAAAATGAAAATTAAAGGGTATGACGAAATAAAGAAATAGAATGAATGAATGAATGAGTAAGAAAATATCAATAAATGAATGAATAATCGAAAAAAGAAAGAAAATATCAATAAATGAATGAATAATCGAAAAAAGAAAGAAAATATCAATAAATGAATGAATAATCGAAAAAAGAAAGAAAATATCAATAAATGAATGAATAATCGAAAAAAGAAAGAAAATATCAATAAATGAATAAATGAGCAAGAAAATATCAATAAATGAATGAATAATCGAAAAAAGAAAGAAAATATCAATAAATGAATGAATAAGCTAAAAAAGAAAGAAAATATCAATAAATGAATGAATAATCGAAAAAAGAAAGAAAATCTCAATAAATGAATGAATGAATGAGTAAGAAAATATCAATAAATGAATGAATAATCGAAAAAAAAAAAAAAAATATCAATAAATGAATGAATAAGCTAAAAAGAAAGATTATCAATAAATGAATGAATAAGCTAAAAAAAGACGAAAATATCAATAAATGAATGAATAAGTTAAAAAGAAAGAAAATATGAATAAATGAATGAATAAGCTAAAAAAGAAAGATTATCAATAAATGAATGAATAAGCTAAAAAAGAAAGAAAATATCAATAAATGAATGAATAAGTTAAAAAAGAAAGAGATTATCAATAAATGAATGAATAAGCTAAAAAAGAAAGATTATCAATAAATGAATGAATAAGCTAAAAAAGAAAGAAAATATCAATAAATGAATGAATAAGCTAAAAAAGAAAGATTATCAATAAATGAATGAATAATCGAAAAAAGAAAGAAAATATCAATAAATGAATGAATAAGTTAAAAAAGAAAGAGATTATCAATAAATGAATGAATAAGATAAAAAAGAAAGAAAATATCAATAAATGAATGAATAAGCTAAAAAAGAAAGAAAATATCAATAAATGAATGAATAAGCTAAAAAAGAAAGAAAATATCAATAAATGAATGAATAAGCTAAAAAAAAAGAAAGATTATCAATAAATGAATGAATAAGCTAAAAAAAGAAAGAGATTATCAATAAATGAATGAATAAGTTAAAAAGAAAGAGAATTATCAATAAATGAATGAATAAGCTAAAAAAATGAAAGATTATCAATAAATGAATGAATAAGCTAAAAAGAAAGAAAATATCAATAAATGAATGAATAAGTTAAAAAAAAAAGAGATTATCAATAAATGAATGAATAAGCTAAAAAGAAAAGATTATCAATAAATGAATGAATAAGCTAAAAAAGAAAGAAAATATCAATAAATGAATGAATAAGCTAAAAAAGAAAGATTATCAATAAATGAATGAATAATCGAAAAAAGAAAGAAAATATCAATAAATGAATGAATAAGTTAAAAAAGAAAGAGATTATCAATAAATGAATGAATAAGCTAAAAAAAGAAAGATTATCAATAAATGAATGAATAAGTTAAAAAAAAAGAGATTATCAATAAATGAATGAATAAGCTAAAAAGAAAGATTATCAATAAATGAATGAATAAGCTAAAAAAGAAAGAAAATATCAATAAATGAATGAATAAGTTAAAAAAGAAAGAGATTATCAATAAATGAATGAATAAGCTAAAAAAGAAAGATTATCAATAAATGAATGAATAAGCTAAAAAAAGAAAAGAAAATATCAATAAATGAATGAATAAGCTAAAAAAGAAAGATTATCAATAAATGAATGAATAATCGAAAAAAGAAAGAAAATATCAATAAATGAATGAATAAGTTAAAAAAGAAAGAGATTATCAATAAATGAATGAATAAGCTAAAAAAGAAAGAAAATATCAATAAATGAATGAATAAGCTAAAAAAGAAAGATTATCAATAAATGAATGAATAAGCTAAAAAAGAAAGATTATCAATAAATGAATGAATAATCGAAAAAAGAAAGAAAATATCAATAAATGAATGAATAAGCTAAAACAGAAAGATTATCAATAAATGAATGAATAAGCTAAAAAAGAACGAAAATATCAATAAATGAATGAATAAGTTAAAAAAGAAAGAGATTATCAATAAATGAATGAATAAGCTAAAAAAGAAAGAAAATATCAATAAATGAATGAATAAGTTAAAAAAGAAAGAGATTATCAATAAATGAATGAATAAGCTAAAAAAGAAAGATTATCAATAAATGAATGAATAAGCTAAAAAGAAAAAGAAAATATCAATAAATGAATGAATAAGCTAAAAAAAAGAAAGATTATCAATAAATGAATGAATAAGCTAAAAAAATGAAAGATTATCAATAAATGAATGAATAAGCTAAAAAAGAAAGATTAAAAAATGAATGAATAATCGAAAAAAGAAAGAAAATATCAATAAATGAATGAATAAGCTAAAAAAGAAAGATTATCAATAAATGAATGAATAAGCTAAAAAAGAAAGAAAATATCAATAAATGAATGAATAAGTTAAAAAAGAAAGAGATTATCAATAAATGAATGAATAAGCTAAAAAAGAAAGATTATCAATAAATGAATGAATAAGCTAAAAAAGAAAGAAAATATATATAAATGAATTCAATAAGCTAAAAAAGAAAGAAAATATCAATAAAAGAATGATTAACGTAAAAAAGAAAGAAAATATCAATAAATGAATGAATAAGCTAAAGAAGAAAGAAAATATCAATAAATGAATTCAATAAGCTAAAAACGAAAGAAAATATCAATAAATGAATGAATAATCTAAAAAAGAATGAAAATATATATAAATAAATTCAATAAGCTAAAAAAGAAAGAAAATATCAATAAATGAATGAATAAGCTAAAAAAGAAAGGGATTATCAATAAATGAATGAATAAGCTAAAAAAGAAAGAAAATATCAATAAAAGCTCGAATGAATAAAACTTCAAAAAAATTGAATGTAAAATGAATGAAAGAACGGAAAGTAAAAAAAATACGAAGCGAATGAGATGAAAAAATATAGGAAAAGTAGAATAGAAATGAAGAAAAGAGACGAATAAAAAAAAAAGAGAAGAAAACTTTTGAAGAAAAAGAAAAGAAAGAAAAGCACACGCACAGATATGGAGAAATATGTACAAAAATAATATTATTTGAAATTTTTTTACATTTATAGGGAAAGTACGTATGGATATATAGACAATGTGGTCATAGGAATCAACTCTGCATTGTGACTGTCCACTTCACGCCTCAAGTGACAAACGATGGTGGTGGCAACAATATTTTCTATGAAATTTATTGGACATTCAGGCCGGTAAATCTTAAAAACGCTTATTATAAACAGACCATTTAGTTAAATATTTGTAACTATAAAATAAAATATAAACAGAAATATATATATATATATATATATATATATATATATATATATATATATATATATATATATATATATTTTCTGTTCTTTCTCAAAATTGTCTTTACATTCTGATTCTCTGATATATATATATATATATATATATATATATATATATATATATATATATATATATATATATATATATATATATATATATATATATATATATATATATATATATATATATATATATATATATATATATATAGACACGAGCTATGAGAAGCCACGTATACTTTCTTTATATGTATATATAGAAAAAGTTGCAAATTAAAAAAAATAATAAGTATTTATTTATTTATATATATTTGATATTTCAGATTGACCTCAATCTTTCTTCAGAAATAACCGTTTTAGAGTTTTTAATTTTAATGTTTTAATTTGCAACTTTTTCTATATATATATATATATATATATATATATATATATATATATAAATCAAGGAATCAGATTGTAAAGACAATTTTAAGAAAGATCAATATATATATATATATATATATATATATATATATATATATATATTCTTTCTTTCTCAAAATTGTCTTTAAATTCTGATTCTCTGATGTATATATATATATATATATATATATATATATATATATATATATATATATATATCAGGGAATCAGAATGTAAGGACAATTTTAAGACAAAGCAGGGAGGCGCTGACGTGCGACACCAGGGAGTATTTGATCATTCATTTGAGTGGTGGGGAGCAACGATGTGGGCAAGTGGACCACCGGGGAACAACGCACCGTTGTACGCTGTCTGTGCGGAATTCCATCGCTGCATGTTGCTGCAGTGTCGAGCAGGCACCATGAATCAACGAAAGGCATATGAGTTGTGTAGAACGCTTTAAAGTGAGAGGATAAGTGCAATGAACGAAAGTCGACCTGGTCGTCCTTCAACATCGGGCACGGAAGAACACATCCGGAGAGTGGATAAGTCGATAAGAGAAAACTGACGAATCCCCTTAGCATCACAAGTGGCGGCAATCGCTGGCATCAGCTATGAACCTACACAAGCGATATTGCATGATGACATGGGGTAGCATAAAGTGTGTGGGCGTTGTGGACCCAAAGAAATAATCAGCGGAGACCTGGTCTTGTCAGCAACCGTGAAGCTTCTCTTCTTCGGAATGGACGTAGACGCTCGTCGATCGATATCAGAAGTGCATATGCGTTTTTTTTTTGGGGGAAGGGGTGCATGTCGAAGAAGGACACATGCATTTGTTCTTTATCACTGAAAATAAAGATTTTGTATGGAATTTGCCGTTAATGGCTACCTTCTGACGACATAATTACATTTACATACTAGCTTTTAGAATAATTTAAAATATAACAGCTCAAACCTATCTAAAAAGGTAACACAATAAATCCAATATACCTCACCTTGCTTCCTATAATCTCCCATTGACCAGTATAAATAGTCGATCTACAAGGAACACACATGGAGATTGTGTTAAATCACGTGAAATGAGGAATCCTTATATCGATTCAAATATTAGGTTGGTGCAAAAATAATGTCGTTTTTTGACGTTCAACTTCAAAAGATCATAACTCCTTTCATAATAAACTTTATTAATCGAAATAAGAACCATTAAAATCGACACATTATTGCCAACGAGAAACAAGTTTATTTATCCCATTATCGAGATGCTTGAAAAAGTGATAATCGGTGGGCGAGAGGTCCGGCGAATATGGCGGATGAGGCAGAGTCTCGTAGCCCAATTCGTTCAGCTTCTGCAGGGTCAGTTGAGCAACATGCGGGCGAGCGTTGTCATGGAGGAGAATTGGTCCCTTCATATTGACCAATCTCGGGCACATACGTTGGAGCTTCTGGTGCATTTCGTCAATTTGTCGGCAGTACTTCTCCGCCGTAATCGTTTCGCCCGGATTCAAGAAGCTGTGATGGATGAGACCGGCCGCAGACCACCAAACAGTCACCATAACCTTTTTTGGTGCAATTTCGGCTTCGGGAAGTGTTGTAGAGCTTCTCCGGCATCCAACCACTGTGCCGAACGTCGCCGGTTGTCGTAGAGGATCCACTTCTCATCACACGTCACAATCCGCTCGAGAAATGGGTCGTTTTTGTTGCGCAGAAGGAGCGTAGAAGACACCTCAAAACGACGATTTTTTTTATTATCGTTCAATTCATGCAGCACCCATTCATTCAACTTTTTTGACTTCCCTATTTGCTTTAAATGGCGAACGATTGTTGCGTGGTTGACCTCGAGTTCAACAGCAACTTCTCGTGTGGTTTTGTGAGTATCGGCTTCAATTAAGGCGTTCAAATGTTCGTTATCAACCTCAGTCGGCCGGCCGCGACCGTCTTCATCTTCGAGGCTCTCGTCACCATTACGAAATTTCTTGAACCACCGTTGTGCCACACGTTCGTTAGGGGTTCCTGGGCTAAACGCATCATTGATATCACGAGCTGTCTCGGTAGCTTTTCGGCCTAGTTTGAACTGGAACAAGAAAATCGTGCGGATTTGAATTTTGTCCATGCTGTCGAAAAGCCTGAATGAATGAAGAGATTGAGAACGGTAACGAATAACACGATTCGATATAGCGAAAAACGCGCTTCAAAATGATATATAACATGGCTATATATATATCAATGAATTAATTCAGAAATCATATATAAAAGTAACATATGTGAGAAAACGACATTATTTTGGCACCAATCTAATAGTTCTTCAATTGGTCTAATACGAATTTACTCATCTCTCGTGTTTATTGTGTTCTAGAATTTCAAACTCTACTCTGAGGAGGCATCCGCTTACTCTCTCATATATACCACATCTATCGTTTAAGCCAGTGTCTACTTGGGATTGTCTTCTGGCGAAATGAAAAGAGGAACACATGGCACCTCAAAGGAAGTTTCGACATTCTGAAACAGAAAAAAAAAAGACAGCCATAGAGCTTTGGAGAATATCAGTGGCGGATCTACATTTTTGGAAAAATGGAAACACTCGAGACATATACGTAAAAATCATAGAGACTACCAGGGATAAAGAGCCCAGTCTGCCCAGGTATTTAACCCATAGCTGGGGGAAGATGGATATATGCCTTTTCAGTGAGCATTAACACAAAGTAGGGCAAACAGAATCGACCAGAATTTGATCTCATATCAGTGAATTCACTTTCCGCACATCAGCTTTACGGCCATATCACGTTGATACACCGGTTCTCTTACGATCACTAAAGTCTAGCCTAGTCCATACCAAAATGGGTGACCGCTTGAGAACATCAGAGGCTATAAGCTTGGATGTGCGGCGGGTGGTGTAACAGATAACAGCTCGGAATTATTAATCGGAGAGCCGAGATCCAATTCCAGTTGGGTTCCTTATATCCACTTACGAGCAAATAATCTTGGGAAGGATACGAATCCACCTCTTCCCCCCTACTATGGATTAATTAGTAAGATTTGTATCACAAAACCCTTATTATTATTATCTCCAAAGAAGAAATTCTTACACTTTAAAAATATTTTCTGGCTTTAAATAACCTGCAAATTGTTGATAAGACGTAGAAAATCAATTATTTGTTATATATACCTGTACATTTTGGCTTCGAAAGAAGAAGAAGAAGAAGAAGAAGAAGAAGAAGAAGAAGAAGAAGAAGAAGAAGAAGAAGAAACAACAACAACAACAACAATCATAATAATAATAATTTTCAGGCCGTTTTCTTAGGCCCGAATGAACTAATATGTTTGGATGGGAGAATTAGAAAATGAATGAGCTTGCACAAAGCCGTTCATCGCATAGATGGTATAGATAGGCTCAATAGGACAGAGAAGTGAAAAAGACCCGTCACCCATGAAGATTGGGATGACACAGTTATCAATGGACTGGCAGACGACATATGGCCAAGTAAGGCAAAGAATATTCCTGAAAAAATAGCAACTGGAACAAGCCTAAAAATATGAAAAACTTTAGATCACAAAAGTCCCCCACAAATATTAAACGTTTGCAAAAGCTCCCAGCATCGTTTCTTTCTTTGTGTTAACAGAAAAAAATAAATAGTTTTTACGCAAATAGCACTTAATAATTGAAACAAAATTTCTTCTTCTTCTTCTTCTTCTTCTTCTTTATAATTTCAGCCCAAAGAAGGAGATAAAGCCACTAAGAAGTTGTTGATGGTAACAAAAATTGAGAAAAAATGTTAATAAGGCGAGAGAACAATAAAAGCCCGCATTCAAGAATATAGAAGATGATTGACGTGGCATTTAAATTTTTGAAAATGTCGTTGACAAGAAGGTAAGAAGCCGGAAGTGAGTTCCACAAGCAAGAAGTACAAGAGAAGAAACAGTTAGCATAAAAATTATGGTTACAGCTAGTAACAATAAAATGGTAAACTTGTAACAGTAAAATTCAAATTCATGGTGAGACATAACAGCCAATCTAGTACTGCGTTTAAATTTTGGGAAGTCGAGGTAGCAAAGAGGAAATCTCTTCAGAACAATTGCCATGAAGATATTTAAAGAAAATGCATAGGGAAGCAATGTTATGGCGGTTGAAAGGTTTTTGGAGCTGAGATTCCATATCAAGACCGATAATAACACAGAAAATAAGTAATATTTTTTATTTAAATACCTAATATTTTAAATAAAATAATATAATTTACTTAATATATTTTAATGTAAACGATAATATTTTCATACTTATTATAAAACCCAGGTTGTGTGTGTGTGTGTGTGTGTGTGTGTGTGTGTGTGTGTGTGTGTGTCTGTACGTTTATATATTGGATCGGATTTCCTACATTTTTCAACCGATTTCAACAAAACTTCACAGGACTACGTAAAATTATCTTGCGGTGGTTCTGGCAGCGCCAAAAATTAGAAAAACACAATTGTTTTTGCACGAAATCAATTTGAAAACACGATTAAGAGGCATCGCGAGAATGAAAGGGGGACAACTCATATCGATTTATACTTATTATAAAACCCAGGTTGTTTGTGTGTGTGTGTGTTCGTTTATATATGGGATCGGATTTCCTTCATTTTTCAACTGATTTCAACAAAACTTCCCTTTTTCTTTTTTGGCAGGTAGTGTTTCTTATTGTCTTGCACACTTTTTTCTTTATTTTTACATTCAGAATGCTTTAAAAATACTGTTACATCCCCGGGCAACGCCGGGCTCTACTGCTAGTAATAAATAAGAGTTGCAGGAATTTCTGGCATTTTTATGTTAAATTTTTCATCGTCTGTTAAAACATTTCTCAATTATTTAAACGTCTGAACTTGTTTTCCATATGTGTTAATTTGTGTAATTATTAATTAATGTTTATTAACCAGGTTTCTTACAACCGCAGCAGAGTCAGAGTCATTCAAATATGGGTTCTTCGAATTGGAGGCATCGTGCTCAAGAGAAATTAATTTTCTTTTAATGTTGTAATAGAAAGAGGCGTAATAGCATAGTGTCTTCTCAATGGACATATTCAGCCTATACAGCGAGGTGATTTTGAGAGAACTAGGGACAAGGCAGGTGCGTACTACCCCCGAAGCCCTGGGGGCGGACAAAACCTGATTGGGGGCATCGAGCCGTGTTTTGTAACCCTTGCTATCTTATCAACATTTGCTTTTATCTACATACATTTATATACGTTAAAATTTAAACTAAGCACAACTGACTAAAGGATGAAAAATTTTCGCGTCATTTTTTTCGTCCAAATTCGTGAATTTGTTCTGCTTATGCTAAGTGTCGAAAAGACATTATATCAAACACAATATATTGGGCACCTCGAGGCGGTGTAATGGTTAACAAGCTTGTCTCGCTAGAACAATTGCGAGTGTGTTCGATCCTCATTGGGTACCCCATACTTTCGGCCTTGTGCCACATCTGACCAATTGCTATAAAACTCAATATTTTTTTTATCTATAATGTTGAGTATGTTAAATTATTGAAATTTTTAAGAAGAAAAATTTCAACTTGCTGTAAAACATTGATGATCTATTTAAGATGGAATGGTGTATTATGTCTTCCATTTGAATATAGGTACATTGTATTTATTTTCAATATTTTTAGTTGAATTGTTCACCCATATTGCATGGCATACATGTCCCCATTAGAAATTAAACTATATATATATATATATATATATATATATATATATATATATATATATATATAGGTCTGCTCTACGGTTGTATTGAGCTCTTTTAGTTAGTTGTTTACTCGTGTCGGGGTTTTTCTTTGGGCTTTAAACCTGTATCTGTGCGATTTTTTTTCGACAGACTTTCATGTTTCTAGCTCTTTCTTTTTTAAAACCTTTTTCCTTCGTCATTGATTTGATTATTAGCAAATCAAAATTCAAAGGTTTTTCGAAACGAGTATAGTTATATATATATATATATATATATATATATATATATATATATATATATATATATATATGTGTGTGTGTGTGTGTGTGTAGTTGTTTTTTTATTATTGCTAAATATTGTGTTAAATCTTTCTAGCACAGATAAATGCAGATGTACAATTAAGATTTGAATTTACAATTACAGTTAGCTATGACCCGACGTAAAATGGAGCGAATCATGCTTGGCACCACCTTACGTGACATGAAGAGCAACGAATGGTTTGAACAGCAGACAGGAGTGAAAGGTATAACCAAGAGCATCAAGAAAGGCAAATATAGATATCCCGGACGCAGGGCACCACGACGCGGTGAAATGTTTAGCAAGCTTGTTTCGCTAAAATAATTACGACTGAGTAGAGAGTTCGATGAATGTAGATTTGAGATAGGAAAACAAATCTATTAATTCTTGATTTATATAAGGTATTTGTTGATTTTAAGTGGCATACATAGTGAATGAAGTTTTGCTCTTCAAAAGGCAAGAAACTTGCGCTATGGTAAACTTGTCCACGGTAAAGGAGCTATTCTAGTCAGGCATGAATGCAAACAAAATCTTCGTATTAGATATTTTACGCTAAGTGATTTTTTCTCACGATTTTAGAGTAGCTTTGTCCAAAAAAGAATGAAGACCATTTATTTCCTATAAAATATGTCCAGGATGGTGCCCAGTACTGCAATATTCGACTACGGTAAGCCTATTAGTATCGCTTAGAAGATTGGGGTGCTTCCTAAAAGAGCTATATGAAAAAATCTGGTTTTGCACTTTTGGCATTGTGACACATCTAAGCTACGCTTAGAAAATCGCTGAACAGTTTGGCATGGTGCAGTGGATGCAAGCTCGTCTCGCGAAATCAGTTAAGAGAGAGTAGAGAGTTCGATCCTCAATGGATGTCCCATCTTTTCGGGCTTATGTCCTATCTGGGCTATTAGGTTGGTGCAAAAATAATGACGTAATAATGTCGTTTTTTGACGTATTTTTTAACGTCAAAAAACATTATTACGTCATTAGTCGAAAATCATTTTTGAGCATCCCGACGTGGTGTAATGGTTAACAAGTTTCTCTCGTTAGAACAATTACGACTGAGTAGTGAGTTCGATCCTCAATGAGTGTCCAATCTTTTAGGCCGTGTGTCACATCTAAGCTACGCTATGAAAATCAATTTTGGGCATTCCAAGGTGGTGTAATGGTTAACAAGTTTCTCTCGTTAGAACAATTACGACTGAGTAGTGAGTTCGGCCTTCATTTAGTGTCCAATCCCTTTGGGTCCATCTCAGCTACGCTTCAAAATTCATCTTTGGGCATTCCGATTGAGTAGTGAGTTCGATTAATGTAGATTTGAGATAGGAAAACAAATCTATTAAATTAAGTTTGTCTCGCTAGAGTAGTGAGTTCGATCCTCACGCAATGCCACCATCATTTTGGCCTTGTACCACATCTAAACTACGCTTAGAAAATCGCCATCCCCCACCAGCCAACAGAATATCTTTCTGTTATCAACGAGCTGATTGGGACACGTTCGTGAGGTTTCTTGAAATTAAGTTTTTAATCATCCTGTTCAAAAATGCGCCTCTGACATCTCCTCCTGGGTGAAAGCCAGCATCGATGCTTCCATTCTAACACGGAAATCACGCTCATCGTCATGGTTCTCACCTCCATGCTCGCCCGCTATAGCCCAAAGGAATCACTTTTTTTTGGCTCTACCAGAGCGACAAGTCTGATTGCAATAGACGTCTCTTTGTCGAATGTTCGTAATGAGTGCAAACGTGTTCTCAAAGAAGTGAAGTTGGTGTTTGCTGGAACATTGAAACCTAAACGTATAAAGCTGAATGCTTTGCTCGGAAATTCTCTTCCAAATCAACACGCGACTCATTTGGAATACTCACACCTGATTTGCCCCATCAAACAGAGGCTCTACTGAATGATATGCGTATAACCTCGTCATTAGTCTCAGACATCATTTCTAAATTAGACTTTCCATAAGGCAAGCAGTGGTGACGGGATCTCAGCCGTCATCATAAAAAAAAATGTTCTCTCAATCAAGTCCCAGTTCTCTCCAAATGCTCC
This sequence comes from Acanthosepion pharaonis, assembly GCA_903632075.3. Taxonomy (NCBI): domain Eukaryota; kingdom Metazoa; phylum Mollusca; class Cephalopoda; order Sepiida; family Sepiidae; genus Acanthosepion; species Acanthosepion pharaonis. Next base: position 478,980 of record CAHIKZ030005495.1, on the reverse strand, counting down.
AACGACTGCTTGGCTGCTTTCCATCTTGTTGGGAGTTCTCCTCTGTAGTTCCTGTTTTTAAAAACTCTTGAGAACATTCTGACTCCTCTAATTATCGGTCTATTCGCCTCTCACCGCTTATGGCAAAGTGTTCGAGGCTTTAATCAATGCTGAAGTGGTTAAGCATATTAATTCTCAAGACCGCCTCTCTGACAAACAATATGGCTTCTGTTTCACCAGGTCTACCGCTAATGTGTTAACGACCATCACTTGATATGTATTTGAAGTTCTTAATAATAATGGCGAAGTTCGAGCTGTGGCTCTAGATATCCCGAGGGTGTTTGAAAGAGTTTGGTACCCTAGTCTTTTACGTAAGCTTCAAGGTATTACAGGACAATTATTTGATTTAATCCAATCATTCCTATCAAATTGTGAAATTGTGATATAGGAATAAAATGTCGCTGCCGACACTTGAGTTTGAACATAGATCGCCAATGAGCAAACACAGGCGATCCCATTATTGAATCAAGTGGACCACGTGACCATAGAGGAAACGCATATACGGAAGGTAGCGTGACGTCTAATTAATCGCTATTCGTAATCTCTCCACTATTAATATTCGGATCATCATTTCTAGTCTATCCTCTATTACTGTACGGCCGGATAATCTCTACTATACTCACTATAGTATTTCTCTATTCGGATCACTATACGGATTACTATTCGAGAGAGTATTATCATGCAAGTAGTATTAGTGCGAGTGATATTCGAAGGCATCTGACACCAGTATTGTCCAACGGCGTTATTATTGTTGTATCTGCGATTACAAAGGAGTATTACGAAAGTGACAACGAATATTCGTTGGCTTACAAACGTGGCAATGAGGGTTCGTTGACATCACAAAAGAAATGAAAGTCGTTTTGAACGGGCTCGCTTCCAGAATGCGGGTGTTCCCCAAGTCTATATCCTACGCTGTTTTAATCATCATTGATCTTGCTGATGTCACCTGTTCACAAGTAGGCATTTATGCAGATGACACTACCACGTACTCCTATCTCAATAGCAAATCCGTCAGAGCTGAAAAAGTAAACTTGGCTGCTGCTCTTGAAAAGGACCCCTAATTTATGGTTAACTGGGGCAGGAAATGGCTTGTAAATTTTAATGTCTCCAAAACGAAACTGTTCCTAACTACCAGAGAAAAACTTTTCTGCCTGTCATTAGCACGGCTGATGGTACATTAGCTGCATCTACTGCAAGGAAAGTTGGGTCACTGTGTCGTGTCAGAAATTTTTTCTCGTCAAAGTCCATTCTTGCACATTTACAAATCTACTATTCGTTCGTGCATGTAATACTGCTGCCATATAATCCGGCAATTCATCTCGAGGTTCTTGACAAGATCCAAAACGATTTGCAATATAATAGACGCTGATCTAGCATCTCGACTTCAGTCACTTTCTCACCGACGTAGCGTGCCTTCTCTGTCTTTTCTGGAAATATTTTTATGGCAACTGCTCTGACAAGCTTTCTTCCATGGTACCTCAGCTACATTAATTTGAGCGCGCTACAAAATTGGCATCAAGATCCCACCCGTTTATTGTTGAAATAGTTAAATGTAGCCGCCGTTTCTACTCCAACAGTTTCTTTTCTCGCACTTCTCACCTGTGGAATTCTCTTCCGTTTACTTGCTTTCCTGTTAACTACAATCTTCAGAAATTTAAATGTAACGTCAATCGCCATTTTGTCTTTTCTCTCACTTTCACTCTCTGTAAATCCTGCGTACTAATAGCATTCCCTCCATGCTTGGGGTGAAATGATTAAAAAAAAAAGAAAAGAAAGAAAAAGAAGGGTCGGATACGTATCTGTTCTCAGAGAAACCAGGTGGACTATTAGAGCGACAGCGTCCACACCAAGGCAGTGGAAAAGAATGAGAGATCAACCAGATTCAAAATGGTGTTTCCTCCAAAAGAAGTCAGAAGGCCTTGGATTTGCATTTGCATTTGAACTTGGAATTAAGATTTTCAGACATGATTTACAGATAATTAAGATTTGAATATGTAAGATTCACATATAAGAATTACAGTTAACATTTGCATGTATTATTCATTAAAAAATTTGCATGTCTCGCCTGGTTTCTGGTAAGATGGGAGATTTTTGACGGTAGGCTGACCCCTGACTTGCTTCCATTTTTCGATGATATTGAACAAAAACACAACTGGATTCGTGGCTCAACAAGCCGTTCAAAGATTTCATTCGAGAACAATGAAATGAATGGAGGGTTAGCAGGTAAAAGTCATTCAGGCTACCGTAATAGCATATTGAAAACACAGCAACAACTCATGAGGTTTTTGTAGATTGTGGTAGTTAATTGGCCACCATTTTCTCATGGAATTTGAGTGAAAAGAAAATATAGGCTTACTGAATTTATTTAATAAATTCAATACAATACATTTTAAAATACGATTTGTGGGAGGGTCTTGTACGGCGAATATAGCCTGAAACTTACATTTAACTTGAAAATTTGGGAGGTCGTCTTATACGGCCAGTCGCCTTGTATGCCAGCTATATATTCTACTATAAACATGTACATATAAAAATCATATATAAGAATTAAGATTTGCATGAAAGATGTACAATTAAAATTTGTAAGTATGATTTAAATATAAGATTTATAAAGATTTTCAGATTTTACAAGTTTTTTGAAGGGTGTTTCTTATTTAAAAATAAGATATTTCAACAATTTTGCAAACTTAAAGCAACTTTTATATTGTCCCAGTTTTCTTTGCTTCTGAAAAATCTATTCAATCGTTCTCGTTTTCATTTCTCCTGACACGGCAAAATTATGAAAAATTCCATCCCATTACACGTTCGCAAAAGACAATGCTCATATAGGAAGTCGTATGGTGGGATCGAACACCGGAAGTGATAAGCCGGCTGCAGGTTGGTGGAGAGGTCTTCCTTCCGACCTAATTTTATCTCATCTGCGCATACCACGTCACTATAAGAAGACTCGTTCTGATTAATATTACCGTTCCTACTAAAATTCTTTTGGTCGGAGGAATGGTTTTTATAGCGGTGGAGGAGAGTGATAAAAAAAAAAAGGAAGAACCCAAATAAAAGCTCCCCCCCGCAAAAAAAAAAACGAAAAAGAAAAAAAAAAGACTGCAAGTAAAATAGGTTGGGTTACAGAAGATTTGTGAGGAATCAAAGAAGGGACAAAACGAATTAAAATTTGAAAAAGTTGCAGAAAATTCAATGAATGTGAAATTCCGAAGCCAATTAGTTGGATTTGTGCCATTTTGTTTTTTTCATTTTCTTTTTAAACTTCATAAAAATTTCTTTCATTAAAAAAAAACAAGCATACATTTTTCTTCGGGAAAGTCAGCGTTCTGAAAGTAATGGTACTGTAATCATTCGATAGTCCGGACTACGATTTGACTATTCGTACATGAGAATACCGAAAAGACTTCGACCCCTGTAAATTACTCAACCCCACCCACTGTTCGTATGTGGGTGTCCTATAAAGTAACCGACTCACCTTTTTCTACTGCAGGTAGTGACCCTATACGAGCGCTTTCGTAAGTGTGTCTGCGAAAAAGTACTTGCCTCAACCTGATCTGCGGACGTGTTAGCGCTGAATATTTCTCGGCCTGAGACAAAATTCTGATAAAACATCAAAATCTATTTTGAGAACCTCTTCTTGATTAAGTTGGGAACTTTACAGACCCCCACCCTCGTAGAATAAGGAATAAGATAGTCGACCACAGTCGGGGGTCATCGAATCACTGCAAATGAACCTTTCCTTGGCTATATAGTATGTGCTTCAATGGGGCTACCTACTAAAATGAGAACGTTTCAGGCATCAAAACCTCAAGATTGAGTTCAAGCATTAAACACACAATCGCTAATAGGTGTTGACCTCAGTGCCCATATATATATATATATATATATATATATATATATATATATATATATATATATATATATAGAGAAGGACAACTCTGAATTCAAAACCTGGGGAGGGTTGTTTGGGAACCTTGTGGCACGTAGTGCACCAGGTCTTTGTATTCGGCCCTTCAAAAATTGTGGATGGTCCTGCACGAGGCCTTCAGCAATATAATCAAATCTCATGTGCTGCTGTCGGGCTGTCAGTTTCCTGCAAACTGATATGCTTGACCCTCATACTTCGAACGAGACGGGAGAATCGTTTATATATCAATCCAACCAAATATGTTAGCTCTATCTCTGATATTGAGCGCTTTCTAAGAAGTACCGCACATATAATATATAAATAATTATACATATATTTATATTTATATACACACACTTTCATATATATATATATATATATATATATATATATATATATATATATATATTAGCTCTGTCTAACCACACTAAGCATTGATTTGTTTACATCTTATATTGAGTATATATGTATTCGCTTACCTGAGTATGCACGCTAATGCACTGATTTGAACCACATTAATACTACCTACATACACTACACACACACACACACACACACATATATATATATATATATATATATATTATGAAAAAGACTAAATTCCGACAATTATTTTAATTTATTTTTTGTTTATACGCTATTTTTAGAGATACAAATATTTAAGTAAAAGCTCTGTTCATAATAAACAGTATTAACTATATTTACTGGCTTGAATGAATGTACAAATTTATTTTAAAATATATGTCCTCCGACAGGAATCGAACCTGTATCCTACACGCAACCGACATACTTCTATGAAATTTCTCTTTCATGTTAGACGCAGTCGTCGGTCTGACGATTGCGTCTAGCATGAAACAGCCTGTCGCCTCTGAATTTTGACTTCAATTTTCACTTTTATATTTACATCTGATATCCTGCTATTGCTCTGATATTGAGCAATTTATCGCATAAATACAGCATACCTTAAACTCTCTCTCTCTCTCTCTCTCTATATATATATATATATATATATATATATATATATATATATATATATATATATATATATATAAATATATATATTGCATAAAATTAAAAATTAAAAGATACATTAACCAAAAAAAAGGCTTAGACAATTCGGCAAAATGTATGATTTTTTCCAATCTGTCTTGTCCACAGAATTATCTGCGTTTCGTTTTCCGATACAAATTTTTTTAAGGCAAAAAAATAAAATTTCACTGAAAATACTGTTTTTGTTGTTATAGTTGCATTAAAATTAAAAACCTTTTCCGTTTATAAAAAAAGTCATTTGTTTACATTCATGAAATAGAAAAAGGAATGTAACATTCCAAGATTGTAAAATAAAACAGTAAATTTTTTTTCACATAAGGTTCATGGTCGGCCGAGTGGTCAATATATGACAGATATGCAGGTTCAATCCTGTCTATGAACGAATTTTTTTCTCGGAATTCAGGCCGGTATATATATATATATAAAACAGAGCATATATATATAAAACTCAACAACGTATATAAAAAATATATATATATATATATATATATATATATATATATATATATATATGTTCAACCTCTAACTCAAAATGCAACATTGTAGCATATGTCATATTAAATAGGTCAACTCAAACCTTAAAAATCTACTGAGTATAAATCCTCAGCACTTCTTCCTACACTCCCCCCACCCACGCCACCATTACATGCTTATAATTTTGAATCTTCCCCTTTCTTTCTTTTTCTCCCTCTCCCTCAATACGATATCTATATATTTTAAATTTAACCTGGAATATTTTTCCGTTTATATTTGGTTTACAGGTCTGAAAGATTGAAGGCTATTTTTTTAGCTTTCATGAAATAAAAGATTATTACCTATGGAATATTTTTGGAATTTATTATTTTATATATTTTATATATATATATATATATATATATATATATATATATATATATATATATATATATATATATATATATATATATATATATATATATATATATATATATATATATATATATATATATATATATATATTAAAAGATATTTTTGTAGGTACAAAATTTAATGATCGAAATAAAAGTATAAAATTTAATATTAAAGACATATTAAAAACAATATTAAATAATAAAAAAAACTCAACAACAAGGGGGGGGGGGCCAGTGGGTTTATGCCCCGCTCGTCAGGGCTTCCACGGGAGATTCAATATTAAAACAGAGAAATGTACAATGTGAATAGGTGGAAAAAAAAATTACACATATATATATATATATATATATATGTTTGTATATGCAAGAAAGAACTAGAAATATATATATATATATATATATATATATAATCCAAGTAACTTCACATATATAAGATCTCACAGAAATATATGCTAGATAGATACATAGATAGATAAATATTAGTGGATAAATATACATATATATGAAAAAATATAAATATATATACATACATGCATACACATATATATTTTGTTTAATCCAGGTAAAACTCAAAAGTCCAGGAAAAAGTAAGAAGAAAAAATTAAAATTCCATGGTTAGATACGGAAAAGATTCCATTGACTCGTAAGAAAAAATTGAAAATCAAAAAATCAAGACCTACAAATTCAAAAAAGTTTGAATTGAATTTGTAGGTCTGATGAATTGATACGTATTTACGATTCCAATGGAATATATTAAATGGAATATTAGAAAGGAAAGCAAAAGGAAAAGGAAGATATTATATATATATATATATATATATATATATATATATATATATATATATATATATATAAGCATATATATGTGAAGAAAAGGAATATATATATAAAAGAAAGAGACATATATATATATATATATATATATATATATATATATATATATATATATATATATATATATATATATATATATAGTTTTTTGTAACTGAAAATGTTTTGGGGTGCTATATCTCTTTTCTCTTTCTTTTTTCCGAAAAGAAAAGGAAATCCCCACACTGTTTTCATCCATCTGTTCACTTTGCCTTGAACGAAGCAGCAGCTGCGGTTTGAAACTGAACCCCTAACGCTTACCCATTCTGTGAAAGCTACAAAGCTCGGCGGCCAGTGGTTTATGTGGCGTTAGTTTGATATTCAAGGCCCTCTACTGGGTTTGATGTACGATAGATGAGTGGAAATGGTGAAATGCCTTCCACTCTGTTTTCTGTTCGCTCGCTAACACTCTTAAGAACAGATAGCTCTGATATGTTGAACAGCTCCTTCGTAGCTAGGGGCTCTTTAGCTCTGTACATCTGCAGAAAGACGGAAAATGGAAGGAGATTGTGAGTACTGGTAGTGATAAAGTAATAACGAAAGATATGAACAATGGACTTAAAGCAAAGATCTGAATGGAAATCGGAAAAGAGGACAGACAGCAGATGGGAAATGATCCTTGTGTCGATCAATTATTATCTTTAATGAAGATGAAAAAGTAAATAAATTGAGAAAAGATGAAATCAACAAAGGAATGAAAATTGAATAAAAAAAAAAAAAAAAAAGGAAGAAAGATAGGCGGAACGGACAACAAAATGAAAGGAGAGAAAAAAAAGAAAACAAGAGAAAAAATATGGTAAAGAAGAGAATGGCGCAATGAGAAAAAAAGTAAGAAGAAAAAAATTAAAACCTTGAAGGATGACAGATATGGAAAAGAAGGCGAAAAGAGAAAAAGTGAAGGAGAAAAAATGAAAATGAAAAATGAAGAGGTATAGAAAAAACGGCAATGGGGAAAAAGAGAAAATGGAAAGAAAAAAGAAAATGAAGAAAGAAGCGATATGGAACAGACGATAATTGGGAAAAGGAGAAAAAGGAAAGCAAAAAGGAAAAGGAAGAAAGAAGAGTTATGGGACAGACGATAATTGGGAAAAAGAAAAAAAGGAAAGCAAAAAGGAAAAGGAAGAAAGAGGAGATATGGAACAGATGATAATTGGGAAAAGGAGAAAAAGGAAAGAAAAAAGAAAGAAAGAAAGAAGAGATATGGGACAGACGATAATTGGGAAAAGGAGAAAAAGGAAAGAAAAAAAAGAAAGAAAGAAAGAAAGAAAAAGGAGAAATGGAAAAAGAAAGATAATTGGGAAAAAAGAAAAACAAAATGAAAGAAGAAAGAAGAGATATGGAACAGACGATAAATGGGAAAAGGAAAAGAAAAGGAAAGAAAAAAAGGAAAAAAAAAGAAGAAAAGGAAGAGAAAATGGGACAAAGAAAAGACGATAATTGGGAGAAAAGAAAAAAGGAAAGCAAAAAGGAAAAGGAAGAAAGAAATAAAGAGATATGGAACAGATGATAATTGGGAAAAGGAGAAAAAGGAAAAGAAAAAGAAAAAAAAAAAGAAAAGAAGAAGAGATATGGGACAGACGATAATTGGGAAAAGGAGAAAAAGGAAAGAAAAAAGAAAGAAAGAAAGAAAGAAAGAAGAGATATGGAACAGATGATAATTGGGAAAAGGAGAAAAAGAAAATGGAAGAAGGAGAGATATGGAACAGACGATAAATGGGAAAAGGAGAAAAAGGAAAGAAAAAAGGAAAAGGAAGAAAGAAGAGATATGGAAAAGACTTTAAGGACGTAAAGAGAAAAAGAAAAGAAAAGTAGAAAACGATAAAGTATGACAGATATGGAAAAAAATAAAAGAGAAAACCGAAGAAAATGGAAAGTTTGACGAATCGCAAATCTGGAAAAATAAAGGAAATGGAACCACGTAAAAAAATGGAAAAAAAAAAAAAAAAAAAAATGAAGAAGGAATAGATGTGGAATAGAAAGGAAGTGTGAAAAGATAAAAGGAAAGAAGAAAAACAAATTGTTGATGACAGATATGAAAGAGAATGAAGGAGGAAAAAAAAAAGGAACGGATGAAGAAAATGAAAAATTTGAAGCATAGGCGATATGGTAAAGAAGGAAAAGGAAAAAAAGGGAGGATGAAGAAAAAGGAAAATATTGGAGGGTGACAGATATGGAAAAAAAAAAGAAAAAGGAAAAAGAGAAAAAGGAAAAAAAGATGAAGAAAGAAGAAATATGAAATAGAATG
>CAHIKZ030005495.1:422500-465000 GCA_903632075.3 Acanthosepion pharaonis | reverse complement strand
TATTATTATTATTAGTAGTAGTAGTAGTAATAGAAGAAGAAGAAGAAGAAGAAGAAGAAAGAAGAAGAAAAACGAGGAGGAAATGAAGAGAATAAGAAAGAAGAAAAATTAGAAGCAGCAGCAGTATTATTATTATTATTATTAGTAGTAGTAATAGTAGAAAAGAGAAGAAGAAGAAGAAGAAGAAATGAAGAAGAAGAAACGAGGAGGAATGAAGAGAATATGAAAGAAGAAAAAGAAAGAAGAAGAAACGAGGAGCAGAAGAGAATATTATTATTATTATTAGTAGTAGCAGTAGTATTATTAAAAAGAAGAAGAAGAAGAAGAAGAAGAAAGAAGAAGAAACGAGGAGGAATGAAGAGAATATGAAAGAAGAAAAATTAGAAGCAGCAGCAGCAGTATTATTATTATTATTATTATTAGTAGTAGTAGTAGTAATAGAAGAAGAAGAAGAAGAAGAAGAAGAAAGAAGAAGAAAAGAAAATTAGAGGAAGTATTATTATTATTATTATTAAGAGAATATGAAAAGAAGAAAATTAGAAGCAGCAGCAGCAGCAGTATTATTATTATTATTATTAGTAGAAGTAGTAGTAGTAGAAAAAAAGAAGAAGAAGAAGAAGAAGAAAGAAGAAGAAACGAGGAGGAAATGAAGAGAATATGAAAGAAGAAAAATTAGAAGCAGCAGCAGCAGTATTATTATTATTATTATTATTAGTAGTAGTAGTAGTAAGAAGAAGAAAAGAAGAAGAAGAAGACGAGGAGGAAAGAAGAGAATATGAAGAAGAAACGAGGAGGAAGTGAAGAGAATAAGAAAAGAAAGAAAAAGAAGAAAAACGAGGAGCAGAAGAGAATATGAAAGAAGAAAATTAAGTATTATTATTATTATTATTATTAGTAGTAGTAGTAGTAGTAGAAGAAGAAGAAGAAGAAGAAAGAAGAAGAAACGAGGAGGAAAGAGAATATGAAGAGAAAAAATTAGAAGAAAGAGAGAAGAATTAAGAAAGAAGAAGAAACAGAGGAATGAAGAGAGAAGAATTATTATTATTATTATTATTAATATTAGTAGAAGTAGTAAAGAAGAAGAAGAAGAAGAAGAAGAAGAAAGAAGAAGAAACGAGGAGGAATGAAGAGAATATGAAAGAAGAAAAATTAGAAGAAGCAGGAGCAGCAGAGATTATTATTATTATTAGTAGTAGTAGTAGTAGTAGTAATAGAAAAGAAGAAGAAGAAGAAGAAGAAAGAAGAAGAAACGAGGAAACGGAAATGAAGAGAATAAGAAAAGAAGAAAATTAGAAGCAGCAGTAGCAGTATTATTATTATTATTAGTAGTAGAAGAAGTAGTAATAGAAGAAAAAAGAAGAAGAAGAGAAAGAAGAAGAAAATAGGAGGAGGAATGAAGAGAATATGAAAGAAGAAAAATTAGAAGAAGAAGCAGCAGCAGCATTATTATTATTATTATTAGTAGTAGTAGTAGTAGTAGTAGAAGAAGAAGAAGAAAAGAAGAAGAAGAAGAAGAAAAGAGAAGAAAGAAAAAATTAGAGGAGGAATTATTATTATTAAGAGAAGTAATAGAAAGAAGAAAAGAAGAAGAAAGAAAAGAGAAACGAGGAGGAATGAAGAGAATATGAGAAGAAGAAAAATTAGAAGCAGCAGCAGCATATTATTATTATTATTATTAGTAGTAGTAGTAGTAGTAGAAGAAGAAGAAGAAGAAGAAGAGAATATGAAAGAAGAAGAAACGAGGAGGAATGAAAAAGGAGAATATGAAAGAAGAAAAATTAGAAGCAGCAGCAGCAGAAGAATTATTATTATTATTATTATTAGTAGTAGTAGTAGTAGTAATAAAAGAAGAAAGAAGAAGAAGAAGAAGAAGAAGAAACGAGGAGGAATGAAGAGAATATGAAAGAAGAAAAATTAGAAGCAGCAGCAGCAGTATTATTATTATTATTAGTAGTAGTAGTAGTAGTAATAGAAGAAGAAGAAGAAGAAGAAGAGAAGAAGAAACGAGGAGGAAATGAAGAGAATATGAAAGAAGAAAATTAGAAGCAGCAGCAGCAGTATTATTATTATTATTATTAGTAGTAGTAGTAGTAGTAGTAATAGAAAAAGAAGAAGAAGAAGAAGAAAGAAGAAGAAACGAGGAGGAATGAAGAGAATATGAAAGAAGAAAAATTAGAAGCAGCAGCAGCAGTATTATTATTATTATTATTAGTAGTAGTAGTAGTAGTAGTAATAGAAGAAGAAGAAGAAGAAGAAGAAAGAAGAAGAAACGAGGAGGAATGAAGAGAATATGAAAGAAGAAAAATTAGAAGCAGCAGCAGCAGTATTATTATTATTATTATTAGTAGTAGTAGTAGTAGTAATAGAAGAAGAAGAAAAGAAGAAGAGAAGAAGAAGAAGAAGAAGAAGAGAATGAAAGAAGGAGGAATGAAGAGAATATGAAAGAAGAAAAAGAAGAAGAAAAGAAGAAACGAGGAGTATTATATAAAGAAGAAAATTAGAAGCAGTAGTAGAAGTAGTAGTAAGTAAGAAAAGAAGAAGAAGAAGAAGAAAAGAAGAAAAACGAGGAGGAATGAAGAGAATATGAAAGAAGAAAAATTAGAAGCAGCAGCAGTATTATTATTATTATTATTAGTAGTAGTAGTAGTAGTAAAGAAGAAGAAGAAGAAGAAGAAGAAGAAGAAGAAGAAACGAGGAGGAATGAAGAAATATGAAAGAAGAAAATTAGAAGCAGCAGCAGCAGAATTATTATTATTATTAGTAGTAGTAGTAGTAGTAGTAATAAGAAGAAGAAGAAGAAGAAGAAGAAAAGAAGAAGAAACGAGGAGGAATGAAGAGAATATGAAAGAAGAAAATTAGAAGCAGCAGCAGCAGTATTATTATTATTATTATTATTAGTAGTAGTAGTAGTAGAAATAGAAAAGAAGAAGAAGAAGAAGAAGAAAAGAAGAAGAAACGAGGAGGAATGAAGAGAATATGAAAGAAGAAAATTAGAAGAGAGAAAGAAGCAGTATTATTATTATTAGTAGTAGTAGTAGTAGTAGTAGTAATAGAAGAAGAAGAAGAAGAAAAAAAGAAGAAGAAACGAGGAGGAATGAAGAGAATATGAAAGAAGAAAATTAGAAGCAGCAGCAGCAGCAGTATTATTATTATTATTAGTAGTAGTAGTAGTAGTAAGAAGAAGAAGAAGAAGAAGAAAAAGAAGAAACGAGGAGGAACGAAGAGAATATGAAAGAAGAAGAAGAAAAATTAGAAGCAGCATTATTATTATTATTAGTAGTAGTAGTAGTAGTAGAGGAAGAAGAAGAAGAAGATTAAGAAGAAAGAAGAAGAAACGAGGAGGAATGAAGAGAATATGAAAGAAGAAAAAATTAGGAGAAAAGCAGATTATTATTATTATTATTATTAGTAGTAGTAGAAGAAGAAAAGAAGAAGAAAGAAAAAGAAGAAGAAACGAGGAGGAAATGAAGAGAATATGAAAGAAGAAAATTAGAAGCTAGCAGCAGCAGCAGTATTATTATTATTAGTAGTAGTAGTAGTAGTAGTAATAGAAGAAGAAGAAGAAGAAGAAGAAGAAAGAAGAAGAAACGAGGAGGAAAAAGAGAATATGAAAGAAGAAAAATTAGAAGAAGCAGCAGATTATTATTATTAGTAGTAGTAGTAGTAGAAAGAAGAAGAAGAAGAAGAAGAAGAAAGAAGAAACGAGGAGGAATGAAGAGAATATGAAAGAAGAAAAATTAGTATTATTAGTATTAGTAGTATTATAGTAGTAGTAATAGAAGAAGAAGAAGAAGAAAGAAGAAGAAACGAGGAGGAATGAAGAGAATATGAAAAGAAGAAAAATTAGAAGCAGCAGCAGCATTATTATTATTATTATTAGTAGTAGTAGTAGTAGTAAACAGAAAAAGAAGAAGAAGAAGAAGAAAGAGAAGGAATGAAGAAGAAAATTAGAAGAAACGAGGAGGAAGTGAAGAGAATATGAAAGAAGAAAAATTAGAAACGAGGAGCAGAAGAGAGTATTAAAGATTAAAATTATTATTAGTAGTAGTAGTAGTAGTAAAAAAAGAAGAAGAAGAAGAAGAAGAAAAAGAAGAAGAAACGAGGAGGAATGAAGAGAATATGAAAGAAGAAAATTAGAAGCAGCAGCAGCAGTATTATTATTATTATTATTAGTAGTAGTAGTAGTAGTAGTAAAAAAGAAGAAGAAGAAGAAGAAGAAAGAAGAAGAAACGAGGAGGAATGAAGAGAATTAGAAAAGAAGAAAATTAGAATTATTAGTAGCAGCAGTATTAATATTATTATTAAGAAGATTAGAAGAAGAAATAGTAGTAAGAATATAAAGAAGAAAAATTAGAAAAGAAGAAGAAGAATTAGTAGTAAAGAAAAAGAAAAGAGAAGAAGAAGAAGAAGAAACGATGAAAGAAGAAAATTAAGAAGAAAAGCAGAAGCAGTATTAGCAGTATTATTATTATTATTAGTAGTAGTAGTAGTAGTAAAAGAAGAAGAAGAAGAAGAAGAAGAAAAATATGAAGAAGAAACGAGGAGGAATGAAGAGAATATGAAAGAAGAAAATTAGAAGCAGCAGCAGCAGTATTATTATTATTATTATTATTAGTAGTAGTAGTAGTAGTAGTAATAAAATAAGAAGAAGAAGAAGAAGAAGAAACGAGAAGAAGAAATATGAAACGAGGAGGAATTATGAAGAGAAGTATGAAAGAAGAAAAGAAGAAGAAAAGAAGAAGAAACGAGGAGAAGAAGAGAATTATTATTATTATTATTAGTAGTAGTAGTAGTAGTAGTAGTAGTAGAAGAAGAAGAAGAAGAAGAAGAAGAAGAAAGAAGAAGAAACGAGGAGGAATGAAGAGAATATGAAAGAAGAAAAATTAGAAGCAGCAGCAGCAGTATTATTATTATTATTATTAGTAGTAGTAGTAGTAAAAGGAGAAGAAGAAGAAGAAGAAGAAGAAAGAAGAAGAAACGAGGAGGAATGAAGAGAATATGAAAGAAGAAAAAATTAGAAGTAGTAGTAGCAGCAGCAGCAGTATTATTATTATTATTAGTAGTAGTAGTAAGAAGAAGATTAGAAGAAGAAGAAAAGAAGAAGAAATAAGAGAATAGTAAAAGAAGAAAATTAAAGCAGAGCAGATTATTATTATTAAGAAGTAGTAGAGTAGTAGTAATAAAAAGAAGAAGAAGAAGAAGAAGAAGAAAGAAGAAGAAACGAGGAGGAATGAAGAGAAAGGAAAGAAGAAAAAGAAGAAAATTAGCAGCAGTATTAGGATTATTATTAAAATTATTAGTAGTAGTAGTAGTAATAAAAGAAGAAGAAGAAGAAGAAGAAAGAAGAAGAAACGAGGAGGAATGAAGAGAATATGAAAGAAGAAAAATTAGAAGCAGCAGCAGCAGTATTATTATTATTATTATTAGTAGTAGTAGTAGTAGAAAAGAAGAAGAAGAAGAAGAAGAAGAAACGAAGAAGAAGAAACGAAAGAAGAATGAAGAGAATATGAAAGAAGAAAAATTAGAAGAAGAAGCAGCAGAAGCAAATTATTATTATTATTATTATGAAAGAGTAGTAGTAGTAGTAGTAGTAATTAAAAGAAGAAGAGAAGAAGAAGAAGAAGAAGAGAATATGAAAGAAGAAAAATTAGAAACGAGGAGGAATGAAGAGAAAGAAGAAAAGAAAGAAGAAGAAACGAAAAAATTAAGAGAATATGAAAGAAGAAAATTAGAAGTATTATTATTATTATTATTATTAGTAGTAGTAGTAATAGTAAAGAAGAAGAAGAAGAAGAAGAAGAAAGAAGAAGAAACGAGGAGGAATGAAGAGAATATGAAAGAAGAAAAATTAGAAGCAGCAGCAGCAGTATTATTATTATTATTAGTAGTAGTAGCAGTAGTAATAGAAGAAGAAGAAAGAAGAAGAAACGAGGAGGAATGAAGAGAATATGAAAGAAGAAAAATTAGAAGCAGCAGCAGCAGCATTATTATTATTATTATTAGTAGTAGTAGTAGTAGTAGTAATGAAGAAGAAGAAGAAAGAAGAAGAAACGAGGAGGAATGAAGAGAATATGAAAGAAGAAAAATTAGAAGAAGCAGCAGCAGCAGTATTATTATTATTATAGTAGTAGTAGTAAGAAGAAGAAGAAGAAGAAAGAAGAAGAAAACGAGGAGGAAATGAAGAGAATATGAAAGAAGAAAAATTAGAGCAGCAGCAGCAGTATTATTATTATTATTAGTAGTGTAGTAGTAGTAAAGAAGAAGAATAGAGAAGAAGAAACGGTAAGAAGAAAAGAAGAATAAGAAACGAAAGGAATGAAGAGAATATAAAGAAGAAAAATTAGAAGCAGCAGCAGTATTATTATTATTATTAGTAGTAGTAGTAGTAGTAGTAATAGAAGAAGAAGAAGAAGAAGAAGAAGAAAGAAGAAGAAACGAGGAGGAATGAAGAGAATATGAAAGAAGAAAAATTAGAAGCAGCAGCAGCAGCAGTATTATTATTATTATTAGTATTAGTAGTAGTAGTAGTAATAGAAGAAGAAGAAGAAGAAGAAGAAAGAAGAAGAAACGAGGAGGAATGAAGAGAATATGAAAGAAGAAAAATTAGAAGCAGCAGCAGCAGCAGTATTATTATTATTATTATTAGTAGTAGTAGTAGTAAAAAGAAGAAGAAATAGAAGAAACGAAGGAGAAGAAGAAGAAGAAAATTAGAATTATTAAGAAGAAACGAGGAGGAATGAAGAAGAATATGAAAGAAGAAAAATTAGAAGAAGAAATGAGCAGCAGCAGTATTATTATTATTATTATTATTAGTAGTAGTAGTAGTAATAGAAGAAGAAGAAGAAGAAGAAGAAAAGAAGAAACGAGGAGGAATGAAGAGAATATGAAAGAAGAAAATTAGAAGCAGCAGCAGCAGCAGTATTATTATTATTATTATTAGTAGTAGTAGTAGTAGTAAGAAGAAGAAAGAAGAAGAAACGAAGAAGAAGAAGAAAGAAGAAAGAAGAAGAAACGAGGAGGAATGAAGAAGAATAAGAAAAAGAAGAAAATTAGAAGAGAATAAGAAAGAAGAAAAATTAGAAGCAGTATTATTATTATTATTATTATTAGTAGTAGTAGTAATAGAAGAAAAGAAGAAGAAGAAGAAGAAGAAGAAACGAAGAGGAAGAGAATAGAAAGAAGAAGAAAAGGAAATACAGGAGGAAATTATTATTAGAATATAGAAAGAAGAAAATTAGAAGAAAGAAGAAGAAACGCAGGAGTATTATTAATATTATTAGAAAAAATAGTAGTAGTAGTAGTATTATTTTATTAGTAGTAGTAGAAGAAGAAGAAGAAGAAAGAAGAAAGAAACGAGGAGAGGAATGAGAATATGAAAGAAGAAAAATTAGAAGCAGCAGCAGCAGTATTATTATTATTATTATTATTAGTAGTAGTAGTAGTAATAGAAGAAGAAGAAGAAGAAGAAGAAGAAGAAGAAAGAAGAAGAAACGAGGAGGAATGAAGAGAATATGAAAGAAGAAAAATTAGAAGCAGCAGCAGCAGTATTATTATTATTATTAGTAGTAGTAGTAGTAGTAGTAGAAGAAAAAAGAAGAAGAAGAAGAAGAAAGAATATGAGAAGAAACGAGGAGGAATGAAGAGAATATGAAAGAAGAAAAATTAGAAGCAGCAGCAGCATTATTATTATTATTATTATTAGTAGTTTAGTAGAAGAAGTAGTAGAAGAAGAAGAAGAAGAGAAGAAGAAACCAGGTAGACAGAAGAAGAAGAAGAAGAAGAAGAAGAATAGAAGAAGAAACGAGGAGGAATGAAGAGAATAAGATGAAAGAAGAAAAAATAAAAGAACTATTTGCTTCTATAATGGTAAAAAAAAAAAAAGTTACGATAAGCAGTATTCATATAAATCGATGGCCGAAAAGACGGTCGAGTTGCCGACACCGCAAAGAAAATCAGACGTTTTTGCAACAGTAGTAGTACATAGTTCCTTTTCAGTAGTAGTTGTAGTAAAAGAAGAAACAGATTGACCACGCCCTGAAGAAGAAGAAGAAGAAGAAACTTGAACGCACCTTTCAAAGTCCAGGTAGACAATATTCCCATAACCATCCATAACCAAAAATCAGACGAACTGAAGGAAAATTCTAAAAGGTCCCAGTGGAAAACCTTAAGAAAGAGGAAAGAAAGTTTGGTAAAGGACCAACAATTTGCTATGGAGGCGATGAAGAGAAAGAGAAAACTAGATGAAGGAGAAAAGACGTAGAAAAAGATTTTTAAAAAAACAAAAACAAAAAGTGTTTGTCAATTTTCTATCAGGACTGGTTTAGAAATCCATTTTTTAAAAAAAAAAACTATTTGCCAGAGAACCGAAAACAAAGAGAGTTTAAGGGCTGGTAAAAAAAAATTTTTACTTCATTCAGTCATTCAAATGATTGTTTGTTCAGTTTTTGTTTCGTCGTTTTTTAAATCCATCTTTTATCTTTTTCTTTCATTTTTTCTCAAGTATAAATCGATGGCCGAAAATTCCACTTTCATCACTCGAGTTTCTGCTTTCTTTCAATTGCAAAGAAAATCACAGACGTTTTTGGTGCAATAGGTTTTTGTCTTCCTTTGTTCTCCACATTTTTCTTTTTTTTATTTCCGAGTTTCATCATTTATCTTTTCTTTTCGTCTTCCAGCTTTTCGTGGAGCCGGTTCTTCTTTTTTCTTCTTCATTGGACTGCACGCCCTCACACCAGACTATGGCTTCCGCTTCTTCTTTTCGACATTTTTCTTACTTCTTTAAGCTTGCCTCCACTTGAACGCACCCTTTCAAAGTCACTTCAAGTTGCAATATCCCTACTAACCAAACCCATAACCACTACCCCAATCACTACCCGCCTCTCTCACCAAGATCCTTCTATATATGCGTTGGAGGCGTACAACCAAAGGACCACAACCGTTATGGTAAAGCCCCTTTCGGAGAAGGAGGTCACAATTTTGACCTTGTGACACTTCAGGCACGTTCAGGCTAGGTCCCAGTCTGCCTAAGCAAAACCTTATGAGGGCAGGTGAGGCTGGCGGATTGCGTTAGCAGGAGAAGGCGTAGGTGGTCGTGGTCACGTGACAGCCATTAAAAACATTCACTCAGGACGAAACTTTATTTGGGTGGCGAGATGACGTGTTTGAGGAGGAAGACACGGGGGTAGGCTAAAGATGAGAGTTAGGTCGAGCGTAAAGTGAATGTCAATGATGTGATATCATGGACCGGTCATCGTAATCGCTTTCCGACCAAAGCTGGGTTCCTTTTCTTCAGGCGGGTATGGGTAGAGGCTTTCCAGAGGGGAGGGGAGTCCTGAGAACCCCTTTTCTTTCTTTTTCTTTTAAGGGCTTCCTTCGACAAGGAAGGTCATCGTTTCTTTTTGTCATTTCTTTCATTCAGTCATTCATTTATTCTTTTCTTTTCTTCTTTCGTTTGTTCCATCGTTCTTTCTCTCTTCTTTTTTTTTTATTTTAATCCATCATTTTATCTTTTCTTTCATTTTTTTCTGTCATTCATTGTATGTTTCTTTCTGTTATTCATTTATTTTTATTTCTTTTATTCCTGTCTTTTCCATTCCTTTTCCTGTCTTCCTTTCATTCTTTCTTTCTTTCTTTCTTTTTCTCAGTCTTTCTTTCTGTCATTCATTTATTCTCCTTTTTTCCTTTGGTTATTCTGTCATTCTTTGTTTACTTTCTTTTTCTTTCTTTCTTTCTTTTCTTTTCCTTCTTTCTTCTTCTTCTTTCTTTTCTTCCGTTCTTCCTTTTCTTTCTTTCTTTCTTTCTTTCTTTCTTTTCTTTCTTTCTTTCTTTCTTTCTTTCTTTCTTTCTTTCTTTCTTTCCCGTCTTCCCTTTCTTTCTTTCTTTCTTTCTTTCTTTCTTTTGTCATTCATTCATTTTATGTTTCTTTTTGTCATTCACTTGTTCTTTCTTTTTCCTTCGACATTCTTTCTTTACTTCTTTATTTCTGTCTTTTCATCATTTATCTTTCTTTCCTGTCTTCCCTTTCTTTCTTTCTTTCTTTCTTTCTTTCTTTCTTTCTTTCTTTTTTCTTCTTCTTTTTTCCATTCATTTGTTTCTTTCTTTTTTTTCTTTCTTTCTTTCTTCCCTTTCTTTCATTTTTCTTTTCTTTCTTCTTTCTTCCCTTTCTTTTTTCTTCCTTTTTCTTTCTTTCTTTTTTTGTTTCTTTTTTTTTTTCTTTTCTTCTTTCTTTTATTTCTGTCTTTCCCTTTCTTTTTTCTTTCTTTCTTTCTTTCTTTCTTTTCTTTTTCTTTCTTTCTTTTTCCTTTCTTTCTTTCTTTTCTTTTTCTTTCTTTGTTTCCTTTCTTTCTTTCTTTTTTCTTTCACTTGTTTCTTTCTTTCTTTCTTTCTTTATTTCTTTTTCTTTTATCTTTCTTCTTTCTTTCTTTCCTTTCTCTTCCTTTCTTTCTTTCTTTCTTTCTTTCTTTTCTTTCCCTTCTTTCTTTCTTTCTTTCTTTCTTTTCTTTCTTTTCTTTCTTTCTTTCTTTCCTTTCTTTCCCGTCTTTCCTTTCTTTCTTTCCCTCTTTCTTTCTTTCTTTCTTTCTTTTTTCTTTCTTTCCCTCTTCCCTTTTCTTTCTTTCTTTCTTTCTTTCTTTTTTTTCTTTCTTTCTTTCTTTCTTTCTTTCTTTCTTTCACTCTTTCATTTTTTTATGTTTCTTTCTATCATTATCCTCCCTCCTTTCTTTTTTTTCTTTTTTTCTTTCAGTAATTCATTGTTTATTTGCTCCTTTTCTTCATTAAATAATTAATTCTTTCTTTCCTATTTTTGTTTATTCTGTCAGTCTCTCTTTACTTAATTCTTTCTATCTTTCCTTCATTCATCCTTTTCTCTCTTTCTTTTTTTCTTTTATTGGGTCCGTTTTCCTTAACGGATTTATGTGAAAGATAGACAGAGAGTGAAAAAAAGAGAGAAAGGGGGGGGGCAGAGAAAAAGTGAGAGAAAGCGAGAGAGAAAGAGAGAACGAAAGACTTAGATTAAGAGAGAAATTTTAGAGAGAGAAGAAAGTCAAATATGAAGAAAAGGAAAAGGAATGTCTTGTTAAGGAGAAATTAAGAGAAAGGGCGTCAAGGGGAAAGAAAGAAAGAAAGAAAATTTGAAAGAAAGAAAGAAAGTTGGAAAGAAAAAAAAGAAAGAAAGAAAAAGAAAGGAAAAGAAAGAAAAAGAAAGAAAGAAAGAAAGAAAGGAAAGAAAGAAAGGGAAGAAAGAAAAGAAAGAAAAAAGAAAGAAAGAAAGTTAAAGAAAGAAAGAAAGAAATGGGAAAGAAAGAAAGAAAGAAAAGAAAGAAAGAAAGAAAGAAAGAAAGAAAAAAGAAAGAAAAAAAAAAGAAAGAAAGAAAGAAAAAAAAGGGAAAAAGAAAGAAAGAAAAAAAGAAAGGAAAGAAAGGTAAGACGGGAAAGAAAGAAAGGGAAAACAAATTTTAAAGAACGATAAAATTTTAGACTAGAATTTTTTAAAAATATATTTTACAAATTTTTGTTACTGGATTAGACACATCCCGATAAGTAAAACGAACACACGCACACACACATAAATACACAAGCATACACACTTTCACGCATATTGACGTATAAACACATACATACTGTCTGTCACACCTCAAACATATACACACATACACTTTCATTTATATACAAAAATACACCATACACACACTATCCAACACACAGATAATCACACGCGTACACACATTTTCCATCTCTCTCACACACACATAATCACGCTTTTTTCACACAGAGCTAAACACTCTCTGTTACATATACAAAAACAATAAACATACATAGTCTCTCTTGCACACATACATAGGAAGTACACACATACACACTCTCTTTCACACACAGAAATACACATGCAACTACACACAATCATAATCTTTTTCACCCACAAGCATATACAGTCTCTCAGACTCATAAACGCTCACAAACACTCAGGCAGATACAAGTGCGCACATAAATATACGTTTAAAATAGAGAACAGTCAAATGGAACAAATGTAAATAAATTCGTAAAAAATTAGCAATAACGGCGTAATAATAATAATAATAATAATAATAATAATAATAATAATAATAGACAAAGCCCGTACCCATCAGTGGCTACGTAGTGCAGGGTTGAAAGGAAACTGAAGGTTTTATCCTTGCTTGCAGGACCAATGCTTGCTAACTAGGAATTATCAAGCACATATACTAAAAAATATTGTGTCAGCCCAAAATGCAGATTCTGTGATAAATATCCAGAAACGATTGATCATCTTGTATCAGGTTGTACGGTGTTGGCACCCACTGAATATAAAACCCGACATGACAGAGTGGGCCAATATCTGCACTGGAAAATCTGCAACTTCTACGGGAAGGAAACTGAAAGAAACTGGTATGAACACCACCCAGACTCGGTTATGGAGATAGGACCTGTTACAATTCTATGGGACTACACAATACACACTGACAGAACAATCAAGGCCAACTGCCCAGATATTGTTATTAAAGACCACAAATAAAAACGGTGTCTCCTTATTGATATGGCAGTCCCTGCTGACTGCAATGTATCTTTGAAGATATTCAAAAAGCTGTCAAAATACAAGGACCTTGAAATAGAAATCTCGAAAATGTGGCATATGGGAACATCAACAATTCCTGTTGTAGTTGGAGCCCTAGGACTAGTTGGAAAAGATTGCAGTAGACTAATTAAAGGGATTCCTGGAAGTCCATGCCTCAAGGTAATACAAAAAATTGTTCTGACAAGTACAGCCCACACTTTACGAAGGGCTTTATCTATGTAATTTTTTTTTTTTTTTTTTTGTCAGTGGAAAGTGTCATGATGCCATTTCTAACCTTAGGTCCCTGGACGGGACCCGGATAGAAATGCGTAAACGCCAGAAATCAAAGAAAAAAAAAAAATAATAATGATAATAATGATAATAATAATAATAATAATAATCATGATGATAATAATAATAATAGTAATAATAATAATAATAATAATAATGATAATAACTTAGCTATACCCATAGTAACATGCAGCCAAAACATTATTAAATGGAAGTTGAATGACATTAAAAGACTAGAAAAATGCTTACCCCAATGAGGATACACCACCCGAAATCAGATGTTGATAGGCTTGATAGCAAGAGCTTTAGGAAGCTGAAGTCTAATTCAACTTGAACTAAATCTAAAAACTACAACAGATACCTCACAAAAAACCAATGACCCTTTCCTGCAAATAGCAAAACACCAAATCCGCCCCATCAACAAAGAAGCTGTACTCTTCCGGAAACAGCTTGACACACTACCCCCCCCCCAAAAAAAAAGAATCGAATACCATCTACGCAAAACGTGTAAAACAAAAAGCAAAACAACTTGGCCAAATAAAATTACAAAAAGAGTGGGAGGACAAAGCGTTGCATGGAAAATACCTCAAAAGAAAGAAATAAGCAAATGTGGACTAACACAAGACGCATCAGTGACTGAGGATCACCGGGTTGAAAGATGAGACAGAAAGCCTAATTATTGCAGCTCAGGACCAAAGCTTCGCAACCAGATCAAGGATGGAACTAACCCGAAATGCAGGATCTGCGGAAATTATAATGAAACTGTTGACTATATTATCTCAGTATTTTTGGAACTAGCGAAAAATGAACACGCCAACACACAAGGTAGCAATATATGAGCCCTGGAAGATATGCAAGAAGCACAAAATCGAAACCACTGAGAGATGGCGTGATCACCAACCAGACACAGTTACCCAAAAGAACGATGTAACTATCCTCTGGTACATGCCAATTCAAACTGACAGGAAATAAAAGCCAATAGACCTGATATTATCTCAAATGACAAGAAATTCAGGAAGTATATACTTATTGACATCACTGTAACATCTGAGAGAAACAACACCATGAAAATTATCACGGAATTATCCAAGTACAATGACCTGGAGATCAAGATGAACATGGTGTGGAGAATGAAGACTTAGACTGGACCAATAGTAATCGGGGCCCCGTGAGAAAAGGAATGGGCAATTTTACTAACAGTGTCCCAAGTAACATCAACATACAAGTGGCCCAGAAGATCGCCCTACTAAGAACATCCCATATACTAAGAAAAGTTCTATCAATTAAATGGCAATTCTTCTATAGGACGTAAGGACAATAGTTTGGACCCGGGCTCTACAGAATACAAAGCAGGAAACATAACATACACAAATAATAATAATAATAATAACAATAATAATAAAAATAATAATAAAAACCACAAACAAAAACGGTGCCTCCTTATTGATATGGCAGTCCCTGCCGACTGCAATGTATCTTTGAAGATATTCAAAAAGTTGTCAAAGTACAAGGACCTTGAAATAGAAATCGCGAAAATGTGGCATATGGGAACAGCAACAATCCCTGTTGTAGTTGGAGCCCTAGGACTGGTTGGAAAAGATTCCAGTAGACTAATTGAAGGGATTCCTGGAAGTCCATGCCTCAAGGAGATACAGAAAATTGTTCTGATAAGTACAGCCCACACCTTACGAAGGGCTTTATCTATGTAATCTTTTTCTTTTTTTTTTCTTTTTTTGTCAGTGGAAATTGTCATGACGCCATTTTTAACCTTAGGTCCCTGGGCGGGACCCTGAAAGAAATGTGTAAACGCCAGAAATCAAATAAAATAAAATAATAATAATAATAATAAATACGCCTAATATAAATTTACGTTTTTTATTATGTGTAAAAATTTAAGGGAAGTGTGCAAAATAACGATGACCCACCCTCCCAAATTCAAGTTATGTTTCTTTTTGTCATACATTTATTCTTTCTTTTTCCCCTTGTTTACTCATTCTGTAATTACATTTTCCTTTCTTTCTTTCTTTCTTTCTTTCTTTCTTTCTTTCTTTCTTTCTTTAGCCATACATTTTGTTTCATTCTATCATTATCCTTCTTTCTTTCTTTTTTCTTTCAGTAACCCGTTGTTTATTTGTTCCTTTCTTTCATTAATTAATTTATTCTCTCTTTCATACCTTTGTTTAGTCTGTCATTCTTCATATGTAGCATTTATGACACGAATGTCTTTCCTTAGGTGTTTATAAATTGTATACTGTTCAATTATTAACATTAACAACGAACTATTTTAAATTACAAAATTTTACTTGGATTAAATGAAAATTAATTACAATATTATACATATTACTTATAATACATTCCTTCTTGCCGTCAATTTTGACGGCACGGGTACATTAGTTGTACTACTACTACTACAACTACTACTACTACTACTAATAATAATAATAATCCACATATTTGGGATGCTATGTGTTCCATTTACAAAGGGTCGTTGAAAAAGTCCTCACCTCGATTCACTACTCAATATCTGATCAAACATCAGAATTTTTAGAGTATCCCATTCTATTGTCAGGTACAGAACTTTTCGACCCCCCCTTGTAGTCATAATGAGTTTAATTATCGGAAAGATGTTACCTTCATAGTGTTACTGCTTCGCGGCCGAGATAGTTGCATACTTTATTTATCGGATTTAGAGATTGGTGTTCAAGCCCAGTTGAAAATGAAACTTGAAATGCTGATTTTCAAACATTCATTTTAATATTAATGTCTTATAATATTCCGCAATCAGTTTTATTTCCGTTGAGCATTGTACTGTATATGATGATGATGATGAGGAGGAGGAGGATGATGATGATGATGATGAGGAGGAGGAGGAGGATGATGATGAGGATGAGGATGATGATGATGATGATGATGATGATGATATATCAATGAAGTTAATTTCGCACTCGTGAAAGAGAAGATCGAATTCGATTCGAATGCATTTCTCTGTGAAACGAGTTTGCATGCCATCGAACATGAAAATAAATACAAAATAAATGTGTCTGGGGAAGAGCATTAAGTATGCGGGGAGGGAAATGTGTCTTAAAGAAGAATATGTAGAATTCCTTGAATTCACACATTAGAAAGACAAGAATAATCAAATTCTCAAAGGAAAAAAGAAAGAAGAAAATGAAAAAAAATGGATATAAATTTGAAAGAAGGGATTCGAGAAAGTAAAAAAGAAGAAGAAAGAAAATGAAAAAGAAGTGGTAGAAAGAAAGAAAATGAAGGAAAATGAAAGACGGGATTCAAGAAAGAAAAGATAAAGGAAAATGAAACAAAGAAAAAGAAGGCGAATGAAAGAAAGAAATAACCATGAATTCGAAAGAAGTGATTTGAGAAAGAAAGAAAAATGAAAATGAAATAATGAATATAAATTTGAAAAAAGAAAATGGAATGAAACAGAAACGATTTTTATAAGGTTGAAAAAGTAATTAAGAAAATGGAAAACAAGAAAGCAAGAAACGTAATATAAATTTCAAGGAAGGGAAGAAAGAAAGAAAGAAAGAAAGAATGAATAAATAAATGAATGAATGAATGAAAAGCAGATGGAGTAACCAAACATTATGAATGAACAACTGACAGATGTAGAAAATAATAAAAAACAACACACAAAGAAACTTATATATTCTCGCGAAACACATACACTTCACTCGTCTATCCCCATTCATTGTCTCTCTCTCTCTCGCTCTCTCACTCTCTCACACACACACACATTCATACATGCACACACACACACACACTTAAGAGGTCGACTGGGTGATTAAGCGAAACACAATAGCTCCTTGATAGTCTACACCATCTTTGTTTTGCTACCTAGAAAGTGTAAAGGTATTTTGGAGAAAATCTTTTATAGTTTTTGAGTTGAGTTGGGAGACTTTTCTACATATGAACATTTGTTAATTTATTGAATGTCGAAATCTTTTCTTTTTTTTTAATTATAGTCGTGTCTACATTATTAGGTATATATATATATATATATATATATATATATATATATATATATATATATATGAGTCAATAAGTAAATATTAGTAGGGTTTATACTTAATATCTACATTTTTAGCACTTTGAACGTTATTTTTTAGTGGATACCCATTATTTTATGTCTGCTGGCCTGAATATTTGAGGAATCTTATTAAAGGAAAATGCGCCCTCAGGCAAGGTTTGAACCTCCGTCCCCTAAACCCTTGTTAGATCCGACGTACTTTTAACCAACTCGGCAACGAAGAACGTTGTCGATTAATCAATTCAGATTCCCGAAAGTTCATAATTGCTCAGTTTCATATTCGAATTGTAAACAAAACAATTTCATTACTTCTTTGGAAATGACTTAAGTCTATAAGCAAACATTAAAAATGTGTATACTTGCGTCCATTGATTGCTGGATAGAAGGTTGTCTACTCATCTTTCCAATGAAAAGAGATCTTGGCCTAACAACAAACTATCGAGGGATAACACTCACCAACAAAACCCTCCAAAATCCTCCTCTTATTGGATCGCATCCGCCTTGAGTTGGACAATATCCTCCGCAAAGACCAAAGCGGTTTCAGACAAAACAGATAAACAGTTGCCCGAATTCTAACCCTCCGTCGTATAATTGAGGGTGTAAAAGCCAAGAACCTCAAAGCTGTGCTTGTATTTGTCGATTCCTCGAAAGCCTTCAACTCCATCTATCGTGACTCGAAGAGATCCTGTTAGCATATGGGATCCCGCAAGAGACAGTATCGGCCATCATGATGCTGTATAAGAACCCTCGCTCAATAGCCCGATCTCCAAGAGTTTTTCAACGTTTTCGCGAGAGTTTTGTAGAGATACGCTTGCACCTTTCCTTTTCATTCTGTGCTTTGATTCCGCCTTGCAAACATCTGCTGATCTAAACACAGATCTGGGATTCACCTTTGAAAAAGCAAGAAATTCACGTCACCCAGAAATAAACAATAACAGACGTAAATCACGCAGATGACCTTGTCAGACGCGATTGATAAGACTACCAAAATTCTCCATCTCAACCAAGATTGGCCTCTACATTAATGTTGCCGAAACAGCGTTTGTCAGCTACAACCAAAGAAGGAGAAGTTAAGTTGAAAAACTGCAAAAAAAAACAAAAAAACATCAAGTCCGTCCAGGGACTTGTTTATCTCAGCAGTCAACGGAGAGAGACAAAATCCACAAAGGCAAGGCTCGGGGTGTCCTAGATGGTCTGAGTACCATCTGGAAGTTCTCCCTCGCTGACAATCTTAAGAGGGACTTCTTTAAGGCCAAGGTAGAATCTGTCTTGCTCTACGGCTCAACAACATGGTCACTGACGAAATACCAAGGGTTCAGTTCGATATTCCAACAACAAAAAGGGAAGATTGCGGTTTGAATATTGATATAAACAAGAAGAAAACGGGAGAAAATTGTGAGCCCGATTTTATTACTGAATCAGCAGAGTTCAATAAAATTATAATTTGAATATGAAAGAGAGAGAGAGAGAGAGAGAGAGACGGATGAAATTGTGGGGCTGGTCTTATTTTGTATCTATAAAATCCGATAGTGAAGACAAACGTTAAGGAAGAGATCCAAGGAAAATACCAATAAGATTACAAAACCTCACCAGTGTGTGACAACCCCAAAAGAATTGGAGGTTAAGAGTTAAGTTGGAGGTGGCATAGCATATGTTCTGATTCCTTAAGTTTTCTTATTTTCCAGTGATGTTCTCTATCAGTTATTTCAACCTCATCGCACAGAATGTGATGATCTCCCGTTTCCCTCCATATGTGGTCAGCTGCGCCTGATTTTTCTATTTCCCCTCGTGTTACGACTTTACAATGTTCTTGCAGTCTTATCTTAAGGAGACGGCCTGCTTCTCCTTTATATTTCTCACCACAGCTGCATGGGATGGCGTACACGCAGTCTTTAGTCATGTTCTCCTCTATGGCTGGGATTTTACTCATAAAAGGCTCCTGCGAAATATCGAACCACTTTTGCAGGTCGTCCTGATATTATAGGGACCACAGATCTTTTGTATTTTCTCCGATAATCCCTTCACATATGGGAGGCAGACCGAGATTGTTTCCCGAGTGTTGGTATTCTCTTGCAGTTTCTATGACAGTTTTTCGGAGCTGCTGTCATGTACCCAGAATAGTTGTAGGTAAGTCTCTGGGTCGCCACATGATTTTTGCTCGATGCAGTAAGCAGCGGTCACTTCCTTTCTTTACACTTTATGGGTGGTGGGAGTTGGCTTGCGGTATAAAGATGTTTTGAACCCATACTCTGTACATCCAGGAATGCTAATTTGTTGTTGTTTTCTTTCTCCATTGTGAACTGTATGAATGATCTTATTGAGTTCACATGGTCCAGTAGTTACTGGGCTACTCGCTGGTGTAGCCAGAGTATGAAGTTGTCATCCACAAATCTCAGCCATAGAGTTGGCTTTAGTGATATGGATTGTAATGCCATTTCTTTAAAGTATTCAATGTATATGTTAGCCATTACTAGTGATAATGGGGAGCCCATTGCTAACCCTTAATCCTGCCGATATATGTCTGGTGATATTCCGAAGTGTGTTGTTTGTGTACAGAAAGTCAGTATATCCATCGGCTTATATACTGGTATACTGGTCCGATCCCATAGGGATGAGTCCGAGGCTAGTCTGTTCCTGACTACCGACAATGCCTCCTCCGTGGGTACGTTGGTGAACAACTCACCATGTCCAGGCTCACCATCTGGTTGGTTTGAAAGGGAGCATCTTTGATTATTTCCACGAAGTTTCGGATATATGAAGGTGACTTTCCTATTAATGGGTCAATTATATCCAGAAGGAAGCTACTCAGAAGGTGGCCTACAAAGTCTTAGCAGCTAACATTTGGTCTGAGAGGAATACCGTCTTTTTGAATTTTGGGGAGACCGTATATATGAAGTAGCTTGTTGTAATCCTGTGACAACTGTCTGTATGTTTTAAGTGTGAAGGGTTCCTTGTCCTTGATTAGGATCTGCGAGTTTTCGTTCTGTTTTATTGTTGGATCTTTCTTTTACTGTAGCTGCCCTTTCTGATAATGTCTTTCAGTTTTTATGTATATTCTGATTTGTCCATCACTACAGCCGCATTGCCTTTGCCAGGTGGTAGTATGATGATGTTGTCATTCCTCTGTAAGGTTCTGATTGCCAACCTCTCCAGTTTCGTAATGTTTGATTTGGGCGGCTTGGCTTTCCAGTATCTGTCTCACTTTCCATCTTAGCTTATCCGTCCGAGCTTGAGGAATATTCAAGGCTATCTCCTTGATTCGGGCAAGGATCTCCAATTATGATATCCGCCTGATGGTTGTGGCGAAGTTGAGACCCTTGTTTAGTACTGACTCATCAGAGACACTCAGCTAATGTTGACTGATGTTGATTACTGTCTCCATGATGGACCTTATGCGTCACCTTTTCATCTTTCAATCTGTTCAGTTTCTGTACTTGACAGGGCTGCATCGGATGCATCGGATTTGTGTATGAGGGAAAAAAAACTACTCCTTCATATTTCATTTCTGTCAAAAGGTTAATATATAATAAATATTAATTTTATTAACAATATTGCTATCATTTTGTTGGCTTTTTATTATTAAAATTAATATTAAACCTATATATTATAAGAAGGACACGTGGACCACCGTTCAATGTAATCATATATATATATATATATATATATATATAGTCGACGTATGAGGGTCAAGCAGATCAGTTCCCAGGAAACCGACAACCCGATAACAGCACATGAGATTTGATTATAGTGGTGAAGGTTTTTGCAGGACCATCCACACTTTTTGAAGGGCCAAATACAGAGACCTAGTGCACTAAGTGCCACAGGGTCCCCAAACGACACTCCGCAGATTTTGAATTCAGAGTTGTCCTTCTCCTAGACCAGTTGCCATCCAAGGTTATAGAACCCAGGCTGTCCTGCTATTTACCCATATCTGGAGGGGAGAAGAAGAGGATTCACACCTTTCACAAGGGTATTAGCACGTAAGTGAATGTAATGGATTCGACTGGATTCGAACTCGGCTCTGCGATTCCTCAATCCAAGCCGATATCCATTACTCCACCGTGCCTTTTAACATAATAATATTTATTTTATTTTAGATTAAGCCCTCTTTTTAAATTGAATTTAACATTCAGTTTAAAAGAGGATTAATACAAAATAGAGCAATATTATTTATTTTAGGATATTACATAATAAACATGTCGAAAAAACGCTACACAAATGCAGTCGTGTTTCGGTGCGAATCAACGCATCTCATCAGGCGTCAGTAAAATAACTGGCGAGTAGACAATTTATTGATATTTAAAATCAGGATACACCCTCTTTTCACGAAAAAGGAAGAAAAAGATGAAGAAAGAAAGGAGAGGGAATGGTTGTAGGGTTTGTTTGGTTTTAATCAGATCTACCAATCAAAATGACCTACGCAAAGTTTAACGTAGGGGGAGAAGCAATATGTTTGAAGCGGCCGTTTGTAAAGGGTCATGACCTGCAGATTTAGAATCATAGACGGCACCCAAACTCTACATACGAACGGATGTAAATGGCTACAATATTTTTACACCAGATAATGTCATTTCAGAGGAAAGATGAAAGGTAATTTTTCAAACAAATGTTTACCTAAATCTCTTGTTTGCCTTTGTTCTATCTCTACAATAGAAAATCCGGAGGTTGAAAAGTTCTATAGTAAAATAAAAATAATTACGAAAAAAAAAAAAAAATTAATTAATCGAAGAAAAAACAAACCACTCCCGCCATAACAACCGTTAGAATAGACTGAAAACAATGCAAAATAAATAAGCAAGAACAAGTAAAAATAATCAATCCGAATAAACAAATAAATGATAAACGAAGTAACAAACCAATCCTGCCAAAATAACCGTTAGAATAGACTACAACAATCAATCTAAAAAATTGGATGAAAAAGTAGCTAAAATTACCTCCCAGACCAAAACATTCTACTAAATAAACGATCAGGACTCCTCTCAATTTTTTTTTACTACGTTACTAAAAAATCGAAAAGAATAAATAAAAATATATAAAATAAAAAATAAATAAAAAACAAGTAAATTAAATTAATCCAAATAAATAAATAAGTTAACAAACCACTCCCGACAAAATAACCATTAGAATAGACTACCCACAATGCACCACTGATTCGTATATATAAATAGTCGAGAAAAACTCAACACATGTGGCCTGATGATTGCGTTTAGCATGAAACAGGATGTCGCCTCTGAATATTGACTTCAATCTTCAATATTCACATACGCTCTATCTCTGATATTGAGCACTTTATCCCATAAATATAGCACACCTTAAAACTATATTTCTTCATATATATATATATATATATATATATATATATATATATATATATATATATATATATATATATATATATATGTATGTATGTATGTATGATGGCGGCTCACTCGTTGTGTGATGCTGGCCAACAAGAAAGTTTTCCTCTTGACTTTTTTTCAATGTGCATATCATTGTACAAATGGCCTTCGAGTTCAAAGGATTGACTTACACTTTTTTCTATATTATTGTGAAGAGACGACTATTTATTTACGGTTCCTTCTCTCTTTTGATGCTAGTCGTGGGTCACCTTTTCCGAATAGTAGGCCATATGAGACATGGTTAATCATAAAACTGGCCGCACCATTAGAAATTTCTAAGGTCATATTTCATTGAGGATATCTCAGACATTTTCACGACAGAAAACCATACACTTAAACATCTGCCTTAGAAATAGCGAAAGATTAATGATTTCTTTTGTTTGGATTGGATTGGTTTGGTCTGGTTTATTTTGTTTTATGGCATATCAACATTAATGGGTTATTTAATGCTAACAAAAATTTTTTATTGCTGGTAATTTTTTTTTATCAAATGTATTGTGGTAATTTTTTTCCAAAAAAGTATAGCTGGTAATTTTTTTTTCAAAAAAGCATAGCCATAATTTTTTTTCATAAATGTATTGCGAGTTTTGTTTTGTTCTACGGTATATCAACCTCAATGGGTTATTTAATGTCGACAAAATTTTAATTGTTGGTCATATTTTTTCAAAAAATGTTTAGCTGGTAATATGTTTTTTTTTGTTTTTTTTTTAAATGTATTGCTGGTAATAATTTTTTTTTACAAATTATTTCTGGTATTAAAACCAATTTTTACACTTTCATAGTGTTTTGACTCCAGTTTGGGTGGGGTTAACTATTTGCCCATAGCTGGGACCCTAACAGGTGCTACCACCCCGGGTCAATGTGGACCTGGGAACACCAGCAATTAAGAGGTGTTTCCACGCTCCTCAAAACCTCCTGATCAGAGGCCTTGCTGTTGGACGTATTTTATCGTCTTACCAAGGACGGTTTTTTGTTTGCGGAAAAATTTTGTTCATCACAGTGGTGATAGTGTGATTAAAACACGTTGCTGTGTGTGGCTTCTTTTTTTTATTTATACAAAAAATAGTTTTTTAAAAAATAAAACAATTCTTTATCAGAAAAAAATTATTATCAAAGTTTTATGTTTTTTTACGACCATATCATGTTGAAACACCGGATTCCGTACGATCACCGAAATTAAGCAACATCGAGCTTGGTTAGGACTTAGATGAGTGACTGCTTGATGCTGAAAGTTTGGATGTGCGACTGGTGTAATGGATAATGCCTCGGAATTGTTAATCAGAGAGCCGTGTTCATATTCCAGTTGGGTTCGTTATATTCACTTACGCCCAAATTCCCTTGGAAAAGTCATGAATCCTTTTTCCCCTGAGGTATGGGTTAATTAGTAATATTTGTACCAATAAATCAACATTATCTCAGAAAGATTATTACAATCTAAAAATATTTTTTAGCTTTGAATGACCTGCAAAGTGTCGTTAACCTGTAGAAAAGGAATCACTCTATTCTCCTTCGTGAAACCTGTAAAATAAAAAATGCAGAAATTCTACCTGTTACGGTATTTTTTGGTGTGGGGTTGCTTAATTAGCTTAACGTCAATTAAATAGGTCATTTAATGACGAAATTTAATTTTCTTGGTAGTTTGGTTATTTTTTCTACTACTAAAATCTCTTGGTGGAAGTTTTTTTTCTTTACTATTTAAATCTATTGCTGGAATTTTTTATTAATAAAATCTATTGTCTCTGTTGTTAATATAAAAATGTATTTTTATACTTTCATTATTTAGCTATTATATGTGTTTAATTTTGCGCATGCGCATTGTATGCTTTTGATTTTGTCAATTGCACAGGACAGTAGGGTCAGTTGGGCACCGTTTGTGTGAAAAAGAGCGCCATGATGCAATTCACTCCGCCAGAAATTTGGAAACGACATGCTGTACTGCTTGGCATTTGCATCAAAGGCTCCAACGCGAACATTTCAGAGTGTTTGGGTGTGAATCTGAAGACAGTGCACACGATTCCGAAAGAAAGAAAGTTGAAAGAATCTAATGGTGATTAAGAAAGTACGGCAGATCAGAAAAGTCGAGAATCGATGATCGTTCTGATAAGAAAATTACTCTCGAATTTGTTGGTGACTAAGGCCTACATCAAGTGCCTTGAAGAACTAGTGCTGTCCTCGGTCAATAGGGAGAACAGGCCCTATGTCTGACAACAGGATTCTGCACCATTCCACACAAGCAGGAAAACCTAGTCATGGCTGTTTCTGTGAACCCATTACCCCTTACATCTGCTCACCTAGCTCTCCAGACTGCAACCCCCTTAATTATCATGTGTCGACAGCAGTTGAGCGAGAGACCAACAAAATGAGCGAGTGATCGTCCAGAAGAGTTGCAGGAGATTCCGAAGTCGTCTGGAGGCCGTGGTTGAAGCCAATGGATTTTATTGAATAAATTTAATCTTTAGTATTTCAAGATTTTTTGTTTAATTTTGGTAAATATATCTGTTAAAATGAGATGTCAGTGTTATTTACATTTTTGCGTAGATTCGACGATAATTTAACCATGGCGTCCTGTATTACATTTGTTGATAATAACAATGATTTTTCTAGATACAGTCAGTCAGTTATGCGCTATATTTGATACACGCTTAGGCGATCATGTATCTTTCGATAATTCCGTAATCATTCGATACATGACTGACGAGATTTTTCCCTGCTGTAGGTTGGCATTTCTTTCTGCGGTAGACCAGTTGCCATACAAGGTCTGTCCTGCTATTTACTTATAGCTGGTGGGGGTAAAAAAGAAGAGGATTCATACCTTTCCCAATGGTATT
Source organism: Acanthosepion pharaonis (assembly GCA_903632075.3). Taxonomy (NCBI): domain Eukaryota; kingdom Metazoa; phylum Mollusca; class Cephalopoda; order Sepiida; family Sepiidae; genus Acanthosepion; species Acanthosepion pharaonis. Next base: position 439,866 of record CAHIKZ030005495.1, on the reverse strand, counting down.
AACACGTAAGTGAATGTAATGCATTCGACTGGAATTCGAACTCGGCTCTTTCAATTCCTCAATCTGAGCGGCTATCCATTTGTCCATTTTCGTTCTGGATGCGAGTACTACATGTACATCCATATCATGGGTAAGGAGAAGGATTCTCACTTTTCTCAAGGGTATTTGTGCGTAGTTGAAAGTACCGAACATGACTGGAATTCGAACTCGGCTCTCCTTTTCTAATTCTGAACTGCTACTCGATAATAGAACAAAGCGTCAAATTTGTTGTTCAATAAACTTAATGTCAAACATAAAAAAAGAAGTTTTTATTGTTTTAATAAACCCTAGAAGATTCTGTACTAATGATTCAAACAGAAAAGCCTTTCCCGATAATCTAAGCACTTCAGCTGTCTCTTCATGTAAATAATTATTTAATTAAGTCTGGATGTACTCATCCCTCCAAGAAGGAAATATATTTATTTTAATTTTTTATTATTATTATTATTAATTATTATTATTATTATTTATTATTATTATTATTATTATTAATTATTATTATTTTAATAATTATTATTATTTTTAATTATTAATTATTATTTTTTTTATTATTATTATTAATTTTTAAGTTTCTGTGCCACCCTTGTTGCTTGTTATCATATTTTCTTCCATCCTTTCTTTGGTCGTTAACAGCGAAATCGGAATGGAAAATACCTTTGGGCAGGATTCGAACTCTTAATGATAAAAAAAAAAAAACCCCGAAAAATAAGAAAGAACTGAGAATAATTTAATAATAAAAACGGTGTTATAATGAAATTACTTCATTAGAAAATAACAATTGTGTTTTTTTTATTTCATATATTTTTTCATGATGATTTGAATCAGCGGTATTTGAAAATAAATGTCGTTTAAAATTATTGGAAAATTAAGGGAAGAGAAACTTTCCAAGTAGTTTGCAATTATAAGACGCTACACAAATATTGCCAAAAATATTTTACAAATGTTTCATTAGAGTCAGAAATAAGAAGTGAAGTAATATTTAAAATGAAACAAATGTGTAATATAATTAGAAATATATTAGGTTGGTGCAAAAAAATAATGACGTAATAATGTCGTTTTTGACGTTAAAAATACATCAAAAACGACATTATTACGTCATTATTTTTGCACCAACCTAATATATTACGGAATTCTTTTTACTATCAATTCAAAACATATATTTTATGTATAAATCTAATAATTAATATTTATTATTATTATATATCAAAATATAGTGTTATATATCGTACCTATGAACACTAATAGGTATGTCCCAATCCTAATAAACACGATGGATACGATTGTGTGGGTAATCTGTTGTCTAAGCTGGCAGTGTGGAAAGCTCTTGCCGTGTAGAACTCTCTGTCTTCGGACAGAGAGAAACCAAGACTAGGCTATATCGAAAGGCAGAGTCACGTCCGGGTAGGTAGACAGATACCCGATCCGCGTATGCGGGTTCTACGGGCAATTATTGCCCGAACCCACCGGCTCGGATTTCCCAACATTAAATTTGGCCTTGTGCCGCTTCCTACTTCGTGAGAAGGCAGTTAAATATCGTAATATGAGGTCCATGTAGTCTACCACTAGCAGTGGTTTACCTACTTCACGCCGCTGGCGAGTATTGTATTTTTTTGATGTTATAAAGATTACCATTTCATTTCCAACCTCCGTTTTGGTTATTCCTCATTCAGTAACCCTTTCTAGGTTACAACATAATTAAAAGACAAACACAATTATTCAATTAGGGTTCATATAATGGTATTAACAAATCGCCAATTGTTGTCAGATAAAACACATTTCAAAAAAATCTCCATTGATTATAAAATTGTCAAAAAAATTAACAAAGCGTGATAAAGCATTTAATTATATATCACGGCTTAATCAATTTTTATCAAATTTATAACAAATAACAAGACTAATTGGAGAAAAATTTTATACAAAACTTATTTTCCCATAAAATTTTTACCCTAGCCCACGGGCTCGGATTTCCCTACATTAAATTTGCCACATCCTAACTCGTGGGGAGGCAGGTAAATATCGTAATATGGTGTCTATGTAGTCCACCACTCTCAGTGGTTTACCTACTTCACGCCGCTGGCGAGTATTGTATTTTGTTGATGTTATAAAGATTACCATTTCATTTCCAACCTCTGATTTGGTTATTCCTCATTTAGTAACCTTTTCTAGGTTACAACATATAGAATCAATAATTTCTCGGATATTTAATAAGGAAAGAAGAATTGATGAACATACTCAAAGGAAGAGAGGGAGGGGTAAACGAGTAACCCACATAATGAGTTTGTGTAAATGGATGGCAGAACAGGGAGTGGAAGGGACTCACTGGATATATTGAAGGCAAGATGAACAGAGGAAAACAACGCATGACATACTTAGTGAGCTTGTGTGAATGGATGTTGGAGCAGAGTTTAGGAGAGATAACAAAATGGCAACGTTTATTAAAAGCTAAAAATGACACGGAATAGTTGAGAGCCATGATCCCGACGTCCTGACGGAACACGGCACACAGAAGAAGATATTTCTAGAGAACATAAGGAAAGAGGGCCTGGAAAATTTAATACTCACAAGATAGATTGAAGGCAAGACGAACAGAGGAAAAAACTTATGTCCTACCTAGAGAGCTTGAGAAAATGGATGGCAGAACAAGGTTTGAAAATAAAATAAAAATAAATGTATTAAGAACTACAAAAGACAGGAAATTGTTGCGAACCAAGATCGCCAACGTCCCGACGGAACACGGCACTGAAAAGATGAAGATATGTAAATTAATAAGAATTTCGTCTAAGCGTGTATCATGCATGGCACATAACTGACTGACTGACGTGCTAATACCCTTGGGAAAGGTATGAATCCTCTTCTTCTCCCGCCAGCTATGGGTAAATAGCAGGACAGACTGGGTTCTATAGCCTGGGATGGCAACTGGTCTACAGCAGAAAAAAATGGCAACATACTGCAGGGAAAAAAATCGATTTGCACGTCAGAGGCGCTTCGGACTTCCACCAGAGTTTCCTCTGGCTTCATCCCGACCGGGCGTGGATCGCCATCTTTCGGGTCCCTGGCCGCTCGCTACGCCAGAGTCGGCCGAGTCGTACTCGGAGAAAAAATTACCGACCCGGGGGTGATGCGCCCGCGCGCAGTGCCTAAACTCGACGACCAAAATCGTGACTAGTTCAAGCCGCGGGATCTCACCGGTGGGCGATGGGAGGAAAGTTGAGGCTGCACCCCGCGAACGAACCCCCGTGAGTTTCCCCCCGCCACAAGCGCCCGAGCCCCTGCGTCATCTCCCGGCGACGGGAAAATCGTGGAGGAACCGATACGGGACGGACGGAAGAAAGGATGGAACGAACGACGGACGAAAACGGCAAGCGCCGGCGGAATCGGGCACGGCTAGGGCAGGCGGAAGGAAGCGAAAACTCCCCGCCGGAACCGCTTTCGCCGCGACACCTCTCCCAGTACCGGTGCCCTCCCCACGCGCTCTCTCGCTTTCGCTGCGCCTTCGGGGTTCTTCAGGCCCCTACGACTCGCGAACGGCCAGGACTCCTCGGTCCGTGTTTCAAGACGGGTCGGGTGGGTTGCCGATGCACGTCGCGGACCCGAGGTGACGGGCGGCACAGTCTGACGCCGATCTACCGCGCTGGCAGTGCCCTCCCGCGCGCCTAGATTTTTGCGTCCGGACGCGGAGAAGACGACGCGACGAGACGACGTCGCGCGCCGGCACGGGAATCGACGCGGCCGCGCCGGTTTCGAAGCTCCCGCGAACACTGTACCGCGCGCCCCCGAGACGGTGGGGCGCCGAGGGCGCGCGAAGCGCCGCGCGGATCGTCCGACGAGAAGAAACCGGTTCGCCACGTGTAACGGATCGCGTTTACGTTTCCTCCGTCCCCAGCAGACGGGGGCAGTACGCTCGCGGGCCCGACAGAAGACGCCTCCGCCCCCGACAAGCAGGTGGGGTGGAGTTTAGAGTGCGCCCTCCGCCTACGAACACCGCGCGTCGACCTGCACGCCGGGAACGGGTCGCGACGACGGACCGGAGGGGAAGTGCGTCCGGTGCCGGCCGTGCGGAATGTGAGCGTCGCGCCGAAGCGCCCGCGCCATATGATGCCGAGCGATGGAAAGGTGCGGGTGATCGCGAGGAATGGAGAAGAGGAGTCACGACGGCAGCGACGGCGGCAGCAGCGACGCTAATCGCCGCCACAGCGGCGGCAGCGGCGACAGCGGCGACCGCCGCGCTCTCCTCGTTCCCCGCGGCCCGTCTCTCCCGTCGGCGACGCGAGCGCAAAAGCAGAATCCGGAGGGCGTCGAGGTCGAGTTGCCGGCGGCAGAGCTGCCGACAAAAACTGCGTTCCCCGCCGGTGACCCCAGAACGACGTCCGCGCCGGCCTGAGATGGGCGCCGCCGCCCGAGCGAAAACCCGGGCAACAACCAAATCGAGTTTGGGCCACGTTCGGCAGCACCGGACTGAGTCCCCCGCGATCGCGGTGAGCGGTCCCACCCGTTTACCCTGGGCGGTTTCACGCCCTCTTGAACTCTCTATTCAGAGTTCTTTTCAACTTTCCCTCACGGTACTTGTTTACTATCGGTCTCATGGTTATATTTAGTTTTAGATGGAGTTTACCACCCACTTTGGGCTGCATTCCCAAGCAACCCGACTCTCGGATCGAAGGCCGTCGCTCGCCGTCCGCACCGAATGGGCCTGGCACCCGCCGCGGGCGGCCCCGATCGAGGGAACTCCGAACTACGCGAGACGAAAACGAGCGGCTGCCTTCGACCCATGCGCCACACGTCCCGAAGCCTTTTACTTGCGACGGGATTCGGCGTTGGGCTTCTCCCGGTTCACTCGCCGTTACTAAGGGAATCCCGGTTGGTTTCTTTTCCTCCGCTTAGCGATATGCTTAAGTTCAGCGGGTCGTCTCGTCCGAGCCGAGGGCGGCGGTGTTTGAGGTAAGACAGCAAAACGCGACCACGCACAGTGACGGCAGAATACGGCGGCGGCGGCGGCACAGACTGGCTTCGAGACGCCCAAGGTTTGTATTTCGACCTCCGAGAGCGAAACGATGGTGCTACCACTGTTGCTGTTTGCGCGTGGCCGTAGTCAACGTTTTGCAATCTAGGACTGCTCGCGGTCGTAAGGAAGCGACCCGCGGTCTTCAAGCGGGAGACGAAGGAGGAGAAAATTGAAGCAGCAGGCTCCTCCTGCGACGTCCCGGTTTCCTCCGCGTAAGAAACGGGCAATTCTTTCATGAAGAAAGAACGACGCGGTGGACGGTGAGATGCCTCTCGACTATCAAGTGAGAAGACATGCCATTTTCCGCCTCTCGACCGGACGGGGCCCCGAGACAAGGGATCTCGAGGCCGCAATGTGCGTTCGAGGTGTCGATGTTCACTGAGTCCTGCAATTCGCATCAGTTCTCGCGGCTGGCCGCGCTCTTCATCGACGGACGAGCCGAGTGATCCCCCGTCCAGGGTTTTGTTTTGGTTAAGTTTTTTTCGTGACAGGTTTAAAAAAAAATGTGTGCGGGAGAAGCAAGGAGGCCGAGTTGATACGCGCGCGACCGAGACGGTAGCAGTCCACAGCAGACTGGCACCCCGGCAACCACCACAAATTTGTCGGGGACATAGACGGCGGCCAGGACCGTACACGTGACCACGTCGACGTCGGCGGGAGACGGAGGCTGGTCGGCGGCATCCGTCTCGCGATCGTGGCCGGCGGTAGCGGCAGCGCTCCTCGAATCGCGTGCGCATCTATCCGAACTCGACCTCCCCGCACAGGGACGTAGAGGCGGCAGCAACGGCGGCGGCGGCGGCGGCGGCGGCGGCGGTACGTGAAACGGGACGGCTGGACGTAATACGGCTGGAGACGGGCGCCCGTCTCGCGCAGAGAGCAGAGGATATTTTTTGTCGGACGAGTAGGGAGGAGGAGCAGCATCAGCAGCAGCAGACGCAAGGAGGCGAGGCCGTCCATGCGACGGTGGCGCGGCCATTTCTTTTTGACTGCTGCCGCGAAACGAGCGCAAGCTTTCCCCCCAACCCTGTTTCGCCGACGAATAACGTGCTACCCGCGACCGACCAGTCGTGACGGCGGCGGTCTCTTGACGGCGGTACACGCCGCTCGCTTGCTACGAGTCCCAACCGACGAGTCGTCTCCCAAATATACGGCGGGGAGATAGCGAACTCGACGGCGTTTCGAAAACGAACGGACACGACGACATGCGCGGAGTCATCGATAATGATCCTTCCGCAGGTTCACCTACGGAAACCTTGTTACGACTTTTTACTTCCTCTAAACGATCGGGTTCGGTCGTCTTCTCCAGGCATCGAACGCCGAGGCAAACACGACACGCGCGTGAAACGGCGGCGGAGACCGCAGCCGCTGCGCCACGTGCACGCTGCCCGGCGGCGTCGTCGGCCAGATCCGAGGACCTCACCGGACCGTTCGATCGGTAGTAGCGACGGGCGGTGTGTACAAAGGGCAGGGACGTGATCGACGCGGGCTGTTGACCCGCGCCTACCGGGAATTCCTCGTCTAAGCGTGTATCATGCATGGCACATAACTGACTGACTGACGTGCTAATACCCTTGGGAAAGGTATGGATCCTCTTCTTCTCCCGCCAGCTATGGGTAAATAGCAGGACAGACTGGGTTCTATAGCCTGGGATGGCAACTGGTCTACAGCAGAAAAAAATGGCAACATACTGCAGGGAAAAAAATCTGCCTCGTCAGTCATATATCGAAAGATACATGATCACCTAAGCGTGTATCACACATGGCACGTAACTGACTGACTGACGTGCTAATACCCTTGGGAAAGATACGAATCCTCTCCCCCCACCCCCGTTACAGCTATGGTTGAATAGCAGGACAGACCGGACTCTATAACCTTGGATGGCAAGCGGTCTACCGCAGAAAGAGATGGCAACCTACTGCGGGAAAATAATCTGCCTTGTCAGTCATGTATCGAAAGATACATGATCACCTAAGCGTGTATCACACATGGCACATAACTGACTGATTTATATAACTTCCGAAGACTCGTGTTTCAGGTTAAAACGCAAACTCTTCGTCCTTTCTCAATATAACCGAGGGTTTAGGAGAGATAACAAAAACAGAATGGGGTTTAGAAAATAATTATGGCACATAATGAGGAAAGAGGGCTTGGAAAATTTAATACTCACTGGACGGATTAAAGGCAAGAGGGACAGAAGAAAACAACACGAACCTACCTATCGAACATAAAATTGATAATAGAGCAAGTAGAGATAATTAAAAATACAAACTTTATTAAGAGCTACAAAGGACAGGAATTTGTGGAGAGCTATGATCGTTAATGTCCTGAAGGGACATGGCACATACAAGAAGAATTTGGTAACAAAAAAGCGTTTAATTTTTGTGGGTGATGAATTATTTACCATCCTAAAAACCTTTCCAATATGCGAAACGTTTGCTAGCCTCGTCGTCAGCGGCGGCTTTATCTCGTATCCAAGAGTTTAATTTCTTCTTTTCTGATCGTTTCCTTTATGATGATGGCGTTGATGACTAAATTCGCCGCCAACATGCTGGTTCAGGACGAGAAGCTTCCAGTTTTACCAAAACCTGCTTCCGTTACCCATTCCCTGTCTTCGTTTGGCTTTGCAAGAGTTTGGTGAAAGTGAAAGAAAATCGGAGTAAAAGAAAGTGCGCGAATTTGTTCTTAAGTTGCCAGGAAGTGCCCCACACACCTAATTTCAGTTTTGAAACTGCAACAGACTGCCAGTGATTGTTATGATTTCGAGTGGCGCCTTCTGTAACATGTCCGTCATGCGTAGCCCGCTTCATCCGTTTGTTCAACATTTTTGCTAGCCTATCACTAATCTATTGCGATATTCATGGCAGAGATTTAAACGAGTTCCTTATTCCCCCCCTCAGTTCAGGCCTTCACAGCTAGGACTCACCATACTACGTTCAGAGGGTAAACGAATCCATATTCAGCCCGTATTCCACAGGTAAGGAGACGTACGGTAATATCCCTTTAAAACACCGGTTCTCGTAGGATCACCGAAGTTAAGCAAAGTTGAGCATGGTTAGTGCCAAGATGGGTGACAGCTTGGTATTACCAGATATCAGTTTGCATGTATAGGTGGTGCAATGCATTACGGCTTATAATAGGAGATCAAAAAGCCGAGTTCCAATTCCATTCCGGTTTGTTATATATATATATATGCGTGAAAAGTGTATATAAATAAATATAAGTATGTATAATTATTTATATATTATATGCGCGGTACTTATTAGAAAGCGCTCAATATCAGAGATAGAGTAATATATTTGGTTGGATAGATGTGAGTTTGTGACCCTGGGTTTCACGCTTTAGCGATCGTCAGACAAATCGCTAAAGCGTGAAACCCAGGGTCATAAACTATCCAATCACATCTATATATATATATATATATATATATATATATATATATATATATATATATATATATATATATATATATATATATATAAAAAAATCCTGCAATAATAATAACAACATTTACTCACTTTCGTTTATTGATTATTAAATGACATCACTTAGCCTCCTCCATAGCTTAGTGTAGGAGGCACGGTGGAGTAATGGATATCGGCTTGGATTGAGGAATCGGTGAGCCGAGTTCGAATTCCAGTCGAATCCATTATATTCACTTACGTGCTAGTACCTTTGGGAAAGGTATGAATCCTCTTCTTCTCCCTCCATCTATGGGTAAATAGCAGGACAGATTGGGTTCTATAGCCTTGGATGGCAACTGGTCCAGGAGAAGGACAACTCTGAATTCAAAACCTGCGGAGTGTCGTTTGGGGACCTTGTGGCACGTAATGCACCAGGTCTCTACAATCGACTCTTCAAAAAGTGTGGAAGGTCCTGCACCACTATAATCAAACCCCATGTGTTATGCATGCTGGTTGGGGACCGCTTGTGAATTCCAAATTCCCATGAAACTCCAAATGGAACCGGCTCAACCCACCTCGGGTGAACGCCGGTACAGGTAGGCTTCATAGTTTACCTTTACTTAAATTTAAAGTTTTCAGGCATGTTGCAAAATAAAATCCTTACATTTACTTTGATAAAATAGCACAAGTGACGAAAGGTGTTGATAAAAATGTTTCCTTTATATATATATATATATATATATATATATATGAGAAGAAGATATATAGAAGGAAGAAGAGGATTCATACCTTTCTTTATATATACGTTATTTTTATAGACATAATTTATTTGAGTAAATTGTTCTTTTCTGATTAAATAGAATTAATTATATTTCCTGGCCTGAATTTTCGAGAAATTTCGTAGAAAAGTTGCACTCCCCGATAGTAATCGAACCTGTAACCCTTATGGGAATCGTTGTTTCATTTGACATGCTGTCAACCATTCGGCCACAAAGAAACGTCTGGTTTGCTAAGTCCGAATTACTGTATATAAAGACACAATCTTCGACGATTTTTCTCGACTGATCATATCTGTTCACGAAACGTATCTTAACGTAAACAATGACAACATATGAAATGGAATATGTCCAACAATTATTTTCTCTTTACACGTTTTTTTTTTATAGATATAATTTACTTTAGTAAATGGTCTGTACTTTAATTAAACAGTATTAGTTAGTTTTAGCGGTAAGTATGTTCGAGAAATTTCATATATGTGTGTATGTGTGTGCAATTAATAAATTCCTACTGCTCCTGCGGCGAAAACAGCAGCAGTGCTGGTGATAAAGAATTCATCAGTTGGATGGATCAAGCTTCAGAAATGGTTTTGACGCTGTAGTATCATTGGCGCTAACAGGGCATCACAGCAGAAACTCCCTTATATTGATTTGTTTTTTTTCTTGGTGATGTTTTTAAGCATCAGGTAATTTTAGCTGAGCCTAGACATACTTAAGGAATTCTCAATTTTCAGCTTTATTTCATACTTAACATTTGAGAAAGGTGAAATCTGACTTTAAAATGTTGCCATAAAAAATCTGAATTTTGTTTCACGCTTAAAATATCCTTAATTTTTAGACTAATTTGATATTTGATTCCTATAACCTTCATGCTAATACATACATACATACATACATACATATATATATATATATATATATATATATATATGTATATTTATTAATATATATATATATATATATATATAGATATAGATATATATATTAATAAGTATACATAATATCCCACATATCTGGTGTTAATAAAACAGTGATCGATGTAATATAACAGTTACATAAAGACACGTTTATGTAATGTAAGTTTTTTTTTATTTTGCAACAAGTATTTATAAACGAAAGTAAAAATGTTGTCAGTTTTTCAAAATTTTTAAATTTAAGAAAGATTTGCAGAAATTTTCTTAGACGTATCTATGAGCACAAAAACAATTTTAAAACAATTTATCAAATGCATTAATCAGTCTTAGAAATAAATCCAACCACAACTTTGAACTAAGGAATGTCTCTCTTATTAATATAAGCGTTTCCTAAATTTCATTTTTTTTTAATGTTCCCCCAATACACGGCCCAAGATCCATTCAAGGTAGAGGGTTACTGTGTGATGTTTTATGGTGTTGTATGAGTGTAATAAAATGGAAGAAGTGAAGTGCTGGGGTTATGCAAGAAAGACAACGGCCAACTTTAGACTCGAAACTACCAAAATTTAATTAGTCAGTAAGATTTCACGATTCAGTAGAAGTACATTATTTACATTATTCGGACTATTGTCCTCATCTTTGTCACCATATTTATCACAACATTTCGGCCTTCTTCAGGTGATTGGAATGTCGAACTGAACCTTTTATTTCCTCAAGGCCACATGGCACAGTGGATAAAGACGTTGGTTAGATCCAGTGGCAAGACCCAAAGAGTGTGAGTTCAATACCCGGTTAAGGCAGTGGAGAACTTTTAGAGGGAAAATTAACAGGAGATAACTGATAGCTGACATCCATCAAACATTGCACGTGGAACTAGAACAGTCTACCCCAGTGAGCGAAATAAAGGGTTCAGTTCGACATTCCAACCACATGAAGAAGGCCGGAGCGTACAAAGGCCGAAATGTTTTGATAAATATGGCGACAAAGATGAGGACAATAGTCCGAATAATGTAAATAATGTACATAATACCTCATCTCAGAAATATAGACAGACTCAGTAGATGTAACAGTGTGGAAGGAACCGGTTACCCAATTCTAAACCGGAATCAAGGTAGAAGTCAGTACTCCTGTTCAAAAGATAAGAGAGGAGTTTGAACTAGGCGATAGGTAAAAACTCTCTACGCCTTTTAGGAAAGAAAAAAAAATTAAGTACAGGCTAACAGCTCTGTACTGCATTTATTGCTGTCACTAGTTTACTAAAATAGGTAATAATAATAGAAATGGATAGACGATACAATTTATATTCGTGCAGTATATTCTGCTCTGGACACCTAGCCATGGAGCGAGACGTGTTGGTCGCCCAGCAACCAGCGACATTGGCCAACTATGTTAGGACACGGAATGCTACACTTATGACATTTCGAGCTTGATGCAGGACCGTGATAGACTCGTGAATGTCCGAGCTAGCTCGATCGAACAAAATAGCGAACTGGAATAGTGACGATTCTTAAAGCAAGACACCGTTTGCACACTTGAACGCAACCTTGAAACATTACCTGGGAGTTCGATATAAACACGCCGTATCTAACCGTGTCTTCGTGGATTGCGGTGGTAGAAAGTACGAGGTTTTTCTGATGTGACTATGTATAAAATTGTGCTGCACTATTGAAAATCTAATTAATAACAACCACAAATATTTAATAATACGTTCAAAACGTAGTAAATTGTTGTGATAGAAAGAAAAATAACATTGTAGAGTCGGCGACTTTGACTTGCTAGTACGCTAAGCTGTTAAATCTTCAAATAATTTCTCTTTCCAAAAAATGCCTAGCTAATTATATGGTGCGTTCATAGCATAGGGGAAAGACGGCATATTTTAAGTCAATGTCAGCTCTAAAAGTATTTCTACAAAATTAAAAAAAAAACTTAAGTATAGGAATTACTAAATATTTTTGAAACGTTTCAATAAAAATCCTATAATTTTACTGATTTTTTAAGTTTTCAGTACTTTTTTTATTCTTATCTCCAACTTTATGATTTTATTGCTCAGCCTAGCGTAGGGGTTGTTCAGACTAAGTGTGTGGGGAACGTATTATCCTGATTTCATACTCAGCCAAATTGTTTGTTTATTTGTTTGTTTCCTTGTTTTTTTTTTTTTGCGCGCGCGTGTGTGTGTGTGTGTGTGTGTACATTAAATGGTACGTGCTCCGGTAAGTCACATATGCCCAAAGACGGCACACGCACATACATTGTATACCCACTAGCAAAGTCATGCGCAGACAATGAGTGACAGGCAAATAATAAGCTTTTCTCTTCTAATATATATTTGGCTGAAAAAAAAATCGGCTCTACTGCGTCTTGGCTGTACGATTCCAAAGTCCTACCCTGGCATATATCTTCACGCCAGACACATATGGCATATTAAGGGTTATGACATTTTGGCAAACCTTTGTCCGTGTGTCATAAATCGATGGGCTTTTATTCAAAAGTATTGAAAAGGGATATAATTTGTTTTAGTTCTTAAAAATGGCCACCCTAAACTGAAAATTCGAATTGACTATATACTTAATAAGTATAAAAAAAGTCAAAATATTTCAGAAGCTTTATTTTTCAATTCACTAATTATAGGACTTATGTATTTTTAATGAATTTAACAGTTTAAAGCGATTGCATAACATGCAAAGTTACAAATAAAATCGAATTAAAAACAAGTTCCAGAATATATATATATATAAATTATATAAATATATATATATACAAATTTTAGAAATTTCGAAGGTTCTAGAAATAAGTTTAATCATAAATGTATATATATATATATATATATATATATATATATATATATATATATATATACACGATTTTAGGAATTTCGTGTTCGGGATCAAAAAATAAATTGAGTTAAAACCTTCTTTATTATTTTTTAATAAGTTTAATCGAATTAAATGTTTATTTTACAAAAATGTAATATCCCTATATATATATATATATATATATATATATATATATATATGTATACCAGATGCGATGGCCGCCATTTATATTTTTCGGTGTATGCGCGGTGTATGCGCGGTGTATGCGCGGTGTATGTTTTTTGCTGGTTGCACAGAATAGTAGGGTCAACTGGGCACTGTCTGTGAGAAAAAGAACACCATGACGCAATTCACTCCGCCAGAAATTTGAAAACCGTATGCTGTACTGCTTGGCATTCGCACCGTAAGCGCCAATACGAACATTTCAGAATGTTTGGGTGTCAGTTTGAGAACAGTGCAGTGGAATCGGAAATGATTGAATGAGTTTAATGGTGATTACGAAAGGACGGCAGCTCGGAAAATTTACTCTGATCGTTCTGAGAAGAAAAGAACTCCCGATTTTGTTGGTGAGGGCCTCACACTGACAGACGGACATCTAGAACAAGTGCCTTCAGGAGATATTGCTGTCCTAGGTCAAGAGGGTGGCTCCTAGAAGATCTTATGTCTGGCAACAGTACTCTGCACCATGCTACACATGCAGGAGAATCTGGTCATGGCTGCCAGACAATTGTTGCGACCACGTCACCTCTTACATCTAGCCACATAACTCCACAGACTGCAACCCCCTTGCAACTGTGTGGGGAACATTTGAGCCAGAGACCAACAAACTTCTTGTAATACCAAAGATGAAAGCAAGGATTATGGCAGCATTCAACAACTTAAACAAGGAGACCGCCCAGAAGACTTGCAGGAGATTCCGAAGTTGTCTGGAGGGTATGGTTAAATAAAGCTATTCTTTAGTAATTCCAGATATTTTTATGTAATTTTGATAAATATATCTATTGAAATGAGATATCAGTGTTATTTTCATTTTGCATAATTTAGACGACAGTTTATCCATCGCACCATATATATATATATATATATATATATATATATATATATATATATATATATATATTATTAAACAGTGTTTATTATTCCTGCCGTCCTGCGCACCTAACAAACGTCTAATTTTCTTTATTAATTTATATATATATATAGTTACCTACCTTCATTATATAACCTGTAATCCTACTTTTATTGAATCAACCATGATTTTAACTGTTGTGATTTTATAAGAAACATACGTACGTTTTCAATAATAATGGGAGACTTTCGTTAAAATAGCATATGGGTGTATCTCCAAAAGTAGATGACCAGAGATTGGCAGCTGATCTATCCTCTGATCGAGTTCTAACAGGTCAGAGGGGGTAAAAACTCGCTGGTTACATTCAATACCTCGAAAATCAAACTAGTGACAGTTCATCATCACCAGTTGGACCCAGAACTCTTAACCAATGCGATGACCATATGCTTCTTGGTGGGCGGGGATCCCGAGGCTTGAACGCCTATTGGGACTCAAACTGAACAAGACCCAGATCATGCCGAAAATGGCTGCCAGTTTTTCTTTCTAGTCTCCATAGAGTTCAACACTGAATAACATCAACTACGAACACAGCCACAATGTACTGTCCGTGCTTGGAAAAATATCCCTAACTCTAGATACATCTATAACAAAACCAATACATTCAGTTAAAAAGTAAAAATAAGATCATCCTTGAAAAGTTTAGCCGAAAGTGCTCGTAATTATAGAACATTTGGACAGTTTCTACACACTCTTTGTCTAAAAAAGATAACACTTTTTCGAACACAAGAAAAATTAAATAAAAAGCTTAATCGTAGTACATTCTCGGTCATATTTAATGAAACATGTATGAAAGAGAGATTGCTGCCTAAATACACAATTATATATATATACGAGGGTCATTCAATAAATAAGGTGAATTTTTCGGTATAAGGACTTCTAATACAGATAGAAGCTTACTTTTTTATTTTTTTTTTGTTTTACTTCTTTTTCACATGGATTTAATTTCTTTTGCAGATTTAAAAAACTTTGAGAGTTTTTGGCGATTAACAAAGATGGCCGACCAAGAAGCATGCTCCAGGATTGAACAGCGGTCAGTTATCAAGTTTTTGGTTGCTGAAGGGTGCAAACCAGTTGAAATTCATAGGAGAATGTCAACTATGTATGGTGCCACATGTTTCAGCCAAAAAAATTCTACAAGTGGGTTAAATTGTTTAAAGAAGGGCGGAGCAGTGTTGAGGATGAAGACAGGCCTGGGGTGCCTACAGAAGTGAGGTCTCCTGAGGTGAGTGAATCAGTCAATGACCTCATTCAGTCTGACAGAAGAACTACTGTGAACTGCTGAGGCAGGCCAAGAAAGACATAAAGAACAAACACAGGGGTCATCAGTCAGAAGGAATCATCTTGTATCATGACAACGCAAGGCCTCACACAGAAGCCCAGACGGTGCAGACCATCAACGAGCTGGGCTGGGAACTTCTCCTCACCCCCCCCACCCTTACAGCCCAGACCTTGCCCCTTCAGACTTTCACCTGTTTGGTCCCTTGAAAGCGTTCACGAGAGGCACGAAGAAAAGTTTAAAAAAGTGACGATGAAGTCAAAAGTTTTTTACGTTGTGAGCGACTGGCTGAGACATCAAAAAATATCCAAATTTAGATTTTTTTTTTATACGATGAGGGAATACGTGAATGTATGCTTGTGTGTGTGTATGTGTGATGGGAAAATATGTATGTATGTGTATATGACAGTGCTGGAGACTACGTTGAAAAATTAAAAAAAGTATATGTATAGGTGTGTATGTGTACTTATATCTGTATTAGAAGTCCTTATACCGAAAATTCACCTTGTATTTTTATTGAATGACCCTCGTATATATATATATATATATATATATTTTACCCATAGCTGGAGGGAGATGAAGAGGATACATACCTTTCCCAAGGGTATTAGCACGTGTAAGTGAATGTAATGGATTCGACTGGTAATTCGAACTCGGCTATATTATATATATATAATCCAAGCCGCTATCCATATGCTCCACCGTGCCTCCATCTGGACTGGGTTCTATAGCCTTGGATGTATAAATATAGGTCTGTATGGAGAAGGACAACTATATATAATTCAAAATATATATATATATATGGTCGTTTGGGAACCTTGTGTGTGTGTGTGTATTCGGTGCACCAGGTTTCTGTATTCGTCCCTCCAAAAATATGTGGTTGGTCCTTTTGAACGAGGCCTTCACCACTATAATCAAATCTCATGTGCCGGTTTCGGGATGTCGGTTAATTACGAAGCGGCCCTTTATGTAAACACATTTTTACTTATCGGCCTGACCCTCATTTTTTTTTTTTTTTTCCCTCCTACGCGATGGGAGAGTCGAAATTATATATATATATATATATATATATATATATATATATATATATATATCTCCAAAAATCTCTCTGTCACTATCCTCACTACTTTCTCTAAATTCTGTTTGTTTTTGATGGAATCTTCAGAGGTCTGAATTTGGCTTTACGATTCCAATGAATGATCCCATGTGGCTAAACCTAAGTAGGTAGACATTGAGTTCTACCTGGTTTTATTTATTTTTTTTTTACTCTACTACGTTTTAACTTATTACTCGCTGTTTATTTGTCTTTTGTACCAGAGATTTAAGGTACTGGACGATTTCTTTCGCTCTCTTCGGAAGTTTCTGATGCTTTCATCTTTTTTCCAAATTTTTCCTCTTTTTTCGGATGCTAATTTATTTGAAAAAAAAGTTGTGGTATCCCGGTATTTTTTACCCACCAACTTTAAATAGGATTTATATATATATATATATATATATATATATATATATATATATTTATTTATATATATATATATATATATATATATATATATATATATATATATATATATATATATATATATATATAATCTAGCGGGGTAACAGCCTATCGCTTGTGAGTGTTGACTTCAGTGTTCACTTTTTAGGTATTAATATTTTTACTTTTTACTCGCTTTATCTCTGATATTGACCACTTTATCCCATAAATATACCAGACCTTAAAATTATATTTCTTCATATATATATATATATATATATATATATATATATATATATATATATATATATATATATATAATATCTGTGTGTGTTTATGTTTGTGTATTAAGAAATTGTGTTTTAAAAAATATTTTTTATGTTTCATGTTTAAATAGTTTTAATGTCTTGCACATTTATAAATCTACCATTTGCTCTGTCTGTTGTGTTGTCCCTATTGTACATCTTAAGATGATTGACAAAGAAGGATCTGTAAATGACGGTGATCCAACTTGAACCTGGCAAATTCTCTCGTTTCAA
>CAHIKZ030005495.1:272500-420000 GCA_903632075.3 Acanthosepion pharaonis | reverse complement strand
CCTTCCTTTCTTTCTTTATTCCTTTCTTTCTTTTTCTTTTCTTTCTTTTTTACTTTTTCCTTTCTTTCTTTCATGCTCAATAACCCCTTGTGTTTTAGTGGCTTTGCTTGGAGAGAAATGAATTAAAAAAAATGTTCTGTTAGTATTGAAAATAATCACAGATATTTGGGATGTTGGTGCCACCCCTTCTACTAATTTCTTGCTGTTACTATGCTCTGCCACGTTCAAAATTGTCACGCTATTTCTTAACCCGCCATAAAGACCAGTCCCTTCTCAAAGATATAATTTGATTTCTCTTTTAAAAATTAACGAGTCAAAAGACATTTTTCTATGAAATCGGATGAGTGACCAATTTTACAACCGGAAACATTACTTTCTTTATATTCGAGTTCTTTTGTGGCATGGCAAAAGTGCGGAACACGGCAGCAAAATAAAGAAAATTGAATGGCTTCAGCTGAGTTTTGAGTGGCGTCTTCTTTGCGTCTCCTTTCGCATAATCTCGCAAAATATCTTTATTTTATTCCGAATTAAGAAAACAGCATAAGAATATCTGCAGCCTCCCCATTACACCCTACCTCCAAACCCCACAAAAAAAAAGAAGCACAGAGACTAGCAGCATTTGATAAGCCTGATAAATTCTCAACGTTGCGTTTGCCTCAGCGGCACGGAAATAAAAGTCATCTTCTTGGATATTGTTCACATAAAGAAAGCGAAATGTACGGTCATCCTGGGAAGTATGTCGTGGGCAACAAAGCGGCAAAGACATTTTACCATGCCTGTTTCTTTTGGCAGAATCATGTCTATCAATCAGTCAGCGTGGCTGCATTTTTTTCTATGGTTCAAGTGAAATAAACTCGGAAAGAAATTGGATTAGATAAACAAGCACCAACCACGGACATAAACACACACTCAGGGGCGCACAATATATATATATATATATATATATATATATATATATATATATATATATATATATATATTCCAATAACTTAGACCGATTTTAAAACGTGAATTAAATTTAAGCGTCTAATGACTTTTTTTTTTCTTTCAGATTTGGCGGACATTTGGGCGATATTATTATTCACAAATAATTGCCATGACTCAAATAATATGATCCAATAGAGAGATACATACATTTTCACCAATAATTTATTTACTGCTGACTTTGATCCGCCTTAATGAAACATCCTATATATATATATATATATATATATATATATATATATATATCTGGTCTAGGAGAAGGACAACTCTGAATTCAAAACCTGCGGAGGGTCGTTTGGGAACCTTGTGGCATTCGGTGCACCAGGTCTCTGTATTCGTCCCTTCAAAACGTGTGGATGGTCCTGCACGTAACCTTTACCACTATTATCGAAACTCATGTGCCGGTGTCCGGCTGTCGGTTTCCTGGAAACTGATCTGCTTGACCCTCATACGTCGAATCTCGACGGGAGAGTCGATTATATATATAAGGTGAGATGGATAAATTGTCATCTAAATTATTGAAAAATGAAAATAACGCTGGCATTTTATTTTAACAGATATATTTATCAAACTTACACAAAAATATCTTGAAATATGAAAGAGTAAATTTATTCAATAAAATCGCTATTGGCTTTAATCACAGCTTCCAGGCGACTTCGGAATCTCCTGCAACTCTTCTTGTTTAAGTGAATGCTGCCATAATCCTTGCCTTCAGCTCATCTTTGGTATTACATGAATTTTGTTGGTCTCTACCTCAACTGCGCCACCCACATAATAATGAAGGGAGTTGTAGTCTGGGGAGTTAGGTGGCTAGATGTGAGAGGTGATATAGTTGCAGAAATTGTCTGACAGCAATGACTGTGTTATCCTGATTGTGTAGCATGGTGCAGAGTCCAGTTGTTAGACATAGAGTCTTCCAGCAGCTATACTCTTGACACAGGGCAGCATTACATCCTCAAGGCACTTCACGTAGACCTCTGTGTTGAGTCTGACATCCTATGAGACGATGAATGGAGGCATAACGTCGTCATCACTAGTGATCACTCGAAACATCTTTAGACTCATGGGACTCATTAGACTTACCGAACTTTCCTTGTCCTCTGCACTGTCCTCAGAGTGACACCTAAACATTCTGAAATGTTCGTATTGGAGATTCCGGCTCGGATGCCAAGCACTACAGCATGCGGTTTCCAAACTTCTGGCGGATTGAATTACGTCCTTGTGCTCTTTATCTCACAGATGGCACTCAACTGACCCTACTAAATTGTGCAGTCGACAAAATCAAAAACAAGCAACACACATGCAACGAAATTAAAAATAGAAAATTGCAACGATTTACACATTGGCTGCGAATTGGTTTAGAAGCAGGACAACACTGAATTCAAAACATGTGGACGCTCGTTTGGAGAACTTGTAGTACGCTGTGCACGAGCTCTTTGCCTTCGATTCTTCCAAAAAGTGTGGTCGATTCTGTACAAGCCTTCACCTCTATAATCAAATCATATGTGCAGGTAGATTGACTGTTTGGTTTTGAGAACTGAACTGCTGATCTGATATACGTCTAAAAAATATTCTTCATATATATATACATCTAAATATTGGATTAGTTTGAAGACCACATTGAGACATAGAAACTGAAAATAGTCACCATACAATGCTGATTCCTTTATGCACACGCTCTATTTCTATACACGCTGTATCTCCAATACACTGTTACCCAGTATATATATATATATATATATATATATATATATATATATATATATATATGTGTGTGTGTGTGTGTGTGTGTGTATATGGTGTCCACTTTTATATTTTATGTACACATAAAGGGTGTGGCAAAATGATTGTATTTTATTATTTTATTTTTTTTTGAAAAACACCATTATATATAATCCGTCTTAATGAAACATCCTTATATATATATATATATATATATATATATATATATATATATATATAAAGCTTTAATACAAGCCGTGGCACGTTGAGCGCGGCTGGAATTCGCGTGAGCATCTTTCTATTAAAAAAAAATTATCCATCTATTTTCACTGCTAAATAACCTGTTTGATATTAGGAGAGAGCTATATAAGGGTGAACTGCATGTGGCGACAGACTTTCATGCCCGACCGCAATCTTTAGCCCATGTGTGTTGAGCTTTGGCACGTCTATTTATATATTCTGGTCAATGGTGCATAATAGTTAATATTGTCTATTGCATTACCCTAATGATTATTGGGTGGGCGGTAACGATTATGTTTCAAATCATTCTACAGGCTATTGAGTAGGAATAATTGTGTATCTGAATGCAATTATTTGTAGAGAGATATATAAAGTGGATATTTCGGCGACACTCTCTTTCATACTTCAACGCAATCTTATGACCATTTGCGCTGTGTTTTGGTTGGACTATTTATATATGCTGGCCAGTGGTGCATTATGACTAGCAAGGTATATTGTATTGCATTATTGTGGAGTAATAATTATGGATTCAAACGTGTTTTTTTTGTAGCTATGTTATAGTGTTAATGATATGTCCTGGAAAAGGATATATTTGATCGAAGTAGCTAAGTGGTTTAGGTTACTGTAACCGAGTAGAATAATCTAGCAGGTAGCAGTAATGGAACTGGTACGCGTCGTAGTCGCAGTCAATAGGTGTAGGCAATAGGCGTAGACCAATAGGATAGCCAATGGCGTAGTCCAATGGGCGGTCTTCTGTACCTCCACTTCAGTCTGCATTTATGACTGACACCAGCCAATTATATTCCTGTGAGGGGGAACCCAGGTGTATGTATATTCATTACATCAGTTAATTATGAACTTTTTTACTGTGTTTTTATTATTTAATTGCTGTTGATTGTTATTATTATATTCACTTCCGTTTATGAGCGTACTTGTAGTTTGTTAATTTGTTTATAATTTACTAATTTGTCTATTTATTTGGATTTATTAGATAAATATACCAACTAGCTTACAACTATTTTTCATCACACACACGCACACATACACACACTCTCACACACACATCTATATATATTATTAATAATGACGTAATAATGTCGTTTTTTAACGTATTTTTAACGTCAAAAAACGACATTATTACGTCATTATTTTTTGCACCAACCTAATATATATATATATATATATATAGATTGATATTATTATCGATATAATATCGATTTGTCAGGAAGGAGATAATATTACCGGTCAGGAGTGGGGACGTTCCTAGCGATGCGGCACCTTTGGAAAGTGCCTGAAAACCATACCACAGGTTGATCCGTGAGTGAAATTGGGTAGACGGAACACTTAGGGCCTTCGATAGCTGTGCTAGCACGGAGTCACAAGTCATCATGACCGAGAGTTTGAGTGTACTGGTATTGTTCAAATTGTTGATGATTCTAGATAACACGTCCTTTCCCAGAAACTGTAACTAAGGTCTGCTCAGCACAGTTGCAGTATAAACCACAGGTCGGCTCTGTGGGTATTGAACAAACACAAATGTGCCTGAGCGAGAGTCTGCAATAGGGATTGGCTAGTAGATGGGTATCTTCGAATACGAGTGGTCAGCTGTTATTATTATTATATGTATGTAGATTGCTCTATAACTACTACCATGGTAAGTGCTCGGACGAACTGCGTATCTTAGTTCCACCATGCCTGACTTTCTCTACTCGGGCCTAGCATGCAACTTACAAAGTAGCAAACCACCTACATTTCCCCCGTATTCCATCGACGAGAAGTTAGTTCCACTCAGCTTCTTCCCGCGAGCTACTGCTCTATGGAACAGACTCTCAAAAAGGATGCTTCTCCTGATCATTACAATCTTAACCTGTTCAAGTCTACTGTTATCTTTCCCTCCCATCTATATAAACTACCCCTCAACGTAATACTCTACCTCGAATGACCCCAGAGTCTGGTGAACATTACTGTAAAAAAAGGTAGATAAATAGATAGAGAGAGAGAGAGAGAGAGAGAGAGAGAAAGTTGATTTTCTGCTCAAATATTTAATTTATAAATCTTTAATACAAAAAAAAAAAATGATTATCTATATAAATTCTGTTAAGAGATTTGCATTTAAGCTGATAATCCCTCCCAAGTAAAGGTTGTTCCTCGAAACCTGTAGAAATCTGCAGAGGTAGAGGGCAGTTGATTAATCTCAAAATAGCAGATACTCTTCATACACCGTGTTACCTCTGAACGGAAATCTTCAATTCAGTCTGAATTGTCTCCCACGCAAGAATCAGCAATTAAATGCCAAGGCAACAATCGATATTTGAACGGCCCTACGTACACACTCGATTGAAGAAACTAGATTTAATCTCGGACTCAACAAATATATTTCCATTTTTCTTATCTTCATGGGATTTTTCGTCGTAAACATCAAACTTATTTCTAGAACAACATTGACATTAATTTTACCGTTTTAAAGACATATTTCTGATAGAGAATTCAACTCGAATTCTTCAACAATAATTTGTGGCTTGCATCTGAGTGTTCGCTGATTGCATTTTCAAGAGAGATACTTCACTCTTCCGAATAATTCTCTGTAATCCAATTAAATCACGGTATCAGGATTTCACTCCTTGATCCAGGGATTAAATTAACAACCACCAATTAATTTGCATACACTTAACCAATGCTTATATCCATAGGAGGAAAGAGATTTTTTTTAATCATTTCACCCAATCAAGGCGGGAAATCCTCCAGTGCGCAGGGGGTTACAGGGAGTGAAAGTGAGAGAAAAGACGGAGTATAGGGAGGATTGATGAAAGGATAAAAGATGAACGGGATTCAAGAAGATAGAAGATGGCAATTGACGTTGCATTTAAATGTTTAAAGATTGCATTTATCAGGGAATCAAGTAAGCGGAAGGGAGTTCCACCATCGGAAAGCGTGAGAAAATAAATTGTTGGAGTACAAGTGGCGGTTGGATTTAGCCGTTTCAACCGTAAACGGGTGGGATCTAGATGCCAATCTAGTGGCACGCTTAAGTTCATGTAGTCGGGGCACCAGGAAAAAAGCTCATCAGAGAAGTTGTCGTCACAATATTTGTACTTAAATATTCCGACTATAAAAAAAACAAAAAACAGTAGTTCTGACACATCTATTGGGTTGGTGCATAATTATCAGGCGTTTTTTAAACAATATTTATTACTAGCAGTAGAGCCCGGTGTTGCCCGGGGATATAACAGTAAGAGATAGATCACGTATCGACCATCATAAAGACTGGAAAATAAAATTGACAAAGATTATTGTTTAAGGTTGACGGACACGCATGTCTTAATTAGTTTTATTTATTTATTTTTTTTTTTTTAAATTGGTCAAACCCAAACTAAAACAAAAACATTGTTTTCAATCGTTATGAGTCTACTGATTGAATAGAATTTTATTATAAACAATTGTCTTGTAAATGGAATTTTTAAAGCATTTTTAATGTAAAAATAAAGAAAAAAGTGTGCAAGACAATAAGAAACACTACCTGCCAAAAAAAAAGTGAAGTTTTTTTTAAATCGGTTGAAAAATGTAGGAAATCTGATCCCATATATATAAACGAACACACACACACACAAACAACCTGGGTTTTATAATAAGTATAACTCGATATGAGTTGTCCTCCTTTCATTCTGGCGACAGAATCATGTTTTATCATGTTTTCAAATTGATTTTGTGCAAAAACAATTTTATTTTTTCCAATTTTTGGCACTGTCAGAAACGCTGCAAGGTAATTTTACGCAGTCCCGTGAAGTTTTGTTAAAATCGGTTGAAAGATGTAGGAAATCCGATCCAATATATAAACGTACACACACACACACACACACACACACACACACACACACACACAATCTGCGTTTTATAATAAGTAAGATGAAAAAAGAAACATAATTCAACAATAACATTTTTAAATGATTATTTTACTTTAATAACTGCTTCCCATTTGCTTGGAAGACGGTCGATTCCACGGGCAAAGACGTCACGGTTCTTGGAGAAAATCCCTGCTTTGACATCGGCCACCAAGTTATCCAAATCGGCATAAACTGTTCACCTGCCAATTTTTCAGCGATCGATTGACGTGGTAGTCCGTACGGGTTTCCGTGGGAGAATATGGCGGATATAAAAGCAGTTCCCAGACCTTATTTGTGATGCATTCAACAACACGACGCGCATTATCGTTGATGGAAGGCAATAGGGTTCTTTTTGCGCGATCTTTTCGTCTCGATTGCAGCGTGAAGGCGGTCAAGATGAGCCAGATAGACATGGCTGTTGATGTGAAATTGCCTCTTGCCGTTTTTGTCTGGAATCCGCCAATGTTGACGCTTATCGTCGTCATTCCCTCAATAAGAAATCCCGTTTGAGATGATTTCCCAATAGATGATTTCGCTTCTATCCTACCCAATAACACCACATTGCTTTTATACACTATACGTTTTTCGGTAATCTTTTTCTTTTTTTTTTCTGAAACTCCTGGCAAAACGCAGACCCTCTTTCTTTTGACGTTTCTCAAGAGAAGCCATAGTTCATCCCCAATGACAAGATTCTAGAGAAACAGAGCTTGCTCGTTTCGTTGCAGCAAATCAGTGAAAATACGTTCGGCTTTATCGTTGTCGGAGAGTTCGCGATAGAACCATCCAACCAATTTACATACCTTTCCGAGCTTTTCCAGACGACGAACGATGTTTGAATTGTCCACACTGAAGTCTTCGGCAAGCATTTGACTTGTCAAACGTTCGTCCTTTTCCACGGCTGCCCTGGTCGACAAAATCCGATGGTCGACTTCTTCTTGGCTTATCTTCCAAGCTAATATCGCCAAATTTGAAACGGGTAAACCATTGCCTGGATCAACTTTTGCTGATTGACCCTTCGCCATTTCGAAATGGTAAAGCATAATTTGACGGATACGAGTATAATTATCGACACGCATTTTTATAACCTGAAAATAAAATAATACTTTTATTAAAAAAGCAAACAAAACAGCAATCTTTATTGATAACTCGCCTACAAAAACGCCTGGTAATTATGTACCAACCCAATATGGAAAGTTAAAAACAAAACCGCATCACAGAAATTTCATATATATAAATTTATATATATTAGGTTGGTGCAAAAATAATGAGGTAATAATGTCGTTTTTTGACGTATTTTTTAACGTCAAAAAACGATATTATTACGTCATTATTTTTGCACCAACCTAATATTTCTTGACTTTAAAATTGATGATGCGATTTTAAAATGGACTTAGTCTTTTCTGTCGAACATTGTTAATCTAAACAAAAAAAGGGTTTGTAATCTTATCGGTCCTGACTTCAGTCACTTTCACACTGCCGTTATAATCTTTCCTTGTGCCTTTTCTACAAATATATTCATGGCATTTGCTCTACTGATCTCTCCTCGACAGCATGAATATAAGCGTGTTACTTGTTTGGTTACTGGGCCTCGACGTTTTATTTTTGAAATAGTTAAATGTGTCCGTCAGTTCTATTCTAATAGTTTCTTTTCTCGCACTTCTTACTTGTGGAAACCTTTTCCGAATTCTTACTTCTCTACCACCAACATACTTCAAAAACGTAAATGGTACCCCAATCGTCACCTTTCGTCTTCCTTAATCCTGTTCCTTTATATTTCTTTCAAATCACGAAAGCCTTTTTATTCACTTCCATGCTAATAGTTTTTCTCTCATATTTCCTTAGCATCTACGATTTTCCCAAAAATGAAAAGTCAATACTCGTCTTCTTTCTGAATCTTGTTCTTTTATTGATATATCTGTTCCCAATAGTTTTTTTTTCTCATTTTATTTCACTCTCAGTCACCCCTTACAGCTTTGTGGCATTGTCACCTTGCTTGGGACAAAATAATACACACACGCACACACACACACACACACACACATATATATATATATATATATATATATATATATATATATATATATATATATATATATAAAATAAATATATATATATATAATTATTTAAATATTTATATGCGGTACTTATTAGAAAGCGCTCAATATCAGAGATAGAGCTAACATATTTGGTACAACCAAATATATATATATATATATATATATATATATATATATATATATATATATATATATCAATTGATTTAAAATATGGTTTTTTTCGCTACACAGTTCTAACCATGTTTCAAAATGGAAGCTAAAAGTTTCGAATTTAATTTTGTAATTAAATTAAAAACATTAGTTCCACTTCATCCTCAAGTGAATTTTGGAGTAACTTATTACTGGGTTTTAAAAGCGCAGCAAAAAATCTTAATTCACGTTTCCAAGGATACAGAGAAACCCATTCATCTAGACAAGGGGTGTTTGAGAGTTCATTATCGCTGTATTTTGATGTATCAGTTATTAGTTACGTTTTGGTAGGGGTAGGGATGTATTTTTCAATGAATTCTGACATCCGTAATATATATATATATATATATATATATATATATATATATATATATGATGAACTCACCCATCGTTTTCGACGTATAAGTGTCTTTCGGTTCAGTGTTTATGTTTCGTATGAGACAACACTCCTGTCCGGGATTTGCAAACAAATCTACACGAAGGGCATACTGAAGGTTGACCGTCATATGGGCTGATGTATTAACCCGAAATTTAGTGTTAATTCTTAATTCTCTCAGATGGTTGGGATGATTCTTTTCAAAGACAGTTATACTTTGGTAGCAGGTATTTCTCCATTTTGCTCAGTTTCAACAGCAAGTTCGAATTGCTTTATAGGGATGTTTACAGCAATTAAACTGTATTTAGGTTTCTCCTTGGAGTGTAACCAAGGACGGCTTACGTTACGCTTACCACGAAAAAGTTGGCTATACATGAGAAATATTCAGCATCCGATCATCACTCAATTCTGAAGACATGACCTCTGACATCTGAACTGTGATTGCATCAGAAAGGATTCGATACCACTGATGCCACATTTGATGAAAAGATCAGGGTTAGAGATTTTGTTCTGCCGTGTATATCCGCATATTGATCGAAGACAGCGTTTACGAAAAGCATCGTTCATTGATGTGCGTCCTTTATGGCGTCCACGATTCTGACGCATAAAGAAGTGTAGTGAGAATGACTGTTCGATAGACACTGATTTTCGTTTTCAGTGAAATTCCGTGAACATCCTATAGGCGATGTTTAAGCTTCCCAAAGGCATTGGTTGCCTTTGATATTAACTATTTCCTCATCTAAAGAGGCACTTGAATTGACTTTGCTCCTCAAGTATGAGAATGATTTCACATACTTCAGGTTGTTGCTGTTAACAGTAATGGGAACGATTGGAAAGGTATGGAAAGGTGGTTTTTGTTTTACACCCTTGACCTGCTTACGTGTAGGCCTTGATTGATGGACAGCTTCAGTTTTCTTTATGCTTATAGTTCATCCGAATACGTTTCAAGCGGTAGAAAAACAATTGACCAATGCTTGAGCTTCTTCGAATTTGGTGGCCACGATCGCACCGTCATCAGCAAGCAAAAGATCACGAATAATGCTTGCTTGATTTAAAACGTTGATGGTTGAAGAGGTCACCACTTATGCGGAATTCAAATTTCACACCCATGTCATGATCACTAAAACCACGGTGTAGCATGACCGAAAAGAAAAGAGCGAAAAGTACAGGAGCCATGACACAACCTTGTTTTGTGCCATTTGTTACATCAAAGGTTTCTGAAAACTCTGTATTCGGTATAACACATGATTTCATTCCTTCGTGAAACGAGATGATGCCATTTAGCATAACTTCAGGTATGCCAAGCTTTTTGAGTACTTTCCAGAGGGCAACCCTGTTTACAGTATTAAACGCTTTTGTCAGATCCATAAAGACGGTATAGAGTTCATGGTTCTTCTGTTGAACTTTCTAAGAAACCTGACGAAGTGAGCAAAATCATATCAATGGTTCCACGAGCTGAACGAAAGTGTTGTGGTAGGATCCACCTAATTTGCATAGTGGAGTACCGACCATATAAATATGGTTGGTACCGGGAAGAGAGGGAGGAATCAAGAAATTCACTCTCAGTCGAACTCTCTGCATTTTGCAGTGAGGGGCCCGGACGAGGCTTTGCCGAGAGGCAGGGTTTCGTCCGGGATGGTAGACAGGGCTTGAACCCGTCTAGGCGGGTTCAGAAAGGCCATATTTTTGGCCGAGCCTACGGGCTCGGAGATACCCACTTTAAACCGGCCTTGTGCCACATTTTATCCTCGTGGGTGGATAGATAAATACAGGAATCAAGAGATTCAACCAGAGACTCTGCCCGACTGCGACTCAGTCAACACATTCTCCAGGAACGGTCTTACCAGGAATATACAAAAGACTATATGTAAATATTGTGTACATTTTCTTGTTTCAATACATTTTGTTCTAAGTACATTTTGTGTTGCATTATTATTCCATGCATTAGTCAAGTTTCAACAGAAAGTCACACTGAGATTCGGGATAGAGGTCATCAAGGATATATTTGATTAATCTGTTGAGAATAACACGAGCGAGAATTTTGCCAGCTATACTTAGAAGAGCAATGACACGGGAATTATCACATACAACCTTTTTTGTCTTTGTTCTTGAACAGATGTCTTATTCAAGCATCTTTGTAGTCCTGTAGAACAGAACCAACCTTCCATATGACTTTAAAAAGCTCAAAACGTTTCTTAACCAGAGTCTTCCCACCATATTTTAAAATTTCGGAGGGTATTGTTCTAGGGATTTTGTTCGAGGACAATTGCTTGATAGAATCCTGAATTTCTTTAGGCATGGCTCAAGAGACAACTGGGAAATTTCTACTCGCTGATGAATTAAAGCAATGACGTTGTCATCGTTGGCAGAGTTGGAATTAAAGACACTTTCAAAGTATTCTTTCCATCGTGATATAATTTCCTTCTTGTCTGTGTGGCGCGTCTTGCTGTAAGATGAAAAGCAGGTGAAATTCCATTTCCTCGTGGGCTGTACATCTTTTTAAGGCCTTCATAAAATGTTTTAGGATCATTTCTGTCAGCTGCCGCCTGGATTTCCACAGCCTTAGCAAACCACCAGTATTCTTTCATTTTTATGAAATCATTTTACACTTCTCACTTACTGCTTATATATACGCTTTTCAGATGGATAATTTTTGCTGTTTAAGAATATTTTGTGCGAATCGTGCATCTTCTTGATGAGATGTTGAACTTGAGTATCATTTACATCGAACCAGTCCCGAGGCTTCCATAAGGGAAATCCTAGAACTTCAAGGTAGCTGGAATAAATGGAATCTCTGAGAGGATTCAATATCTTCTAAGATCACAACTGAATCCAACCTCGAATCCAGTGTGTCAGAGAGTTCTTTCTTCTTGACATCAGAATTCAGGGGTGAGATGTTGATTAGTTTAGGAACCATAGTGCTAACAAGAGGTTTCTTGCGTAGGTGTCAAAAGGATGATTTGTTGCGTAGTAGAACATGGTCTAAAAGGTAGCAAGTGTTGTGGAAAGAGTGGGTGATATTGAAGTCTTTCGCGTCACGTTTCCTGGTGATAATGTAATCAATCATATGCCAATCTTTGGATTTGGGATTCATCCAAGTTGTTTTGTGATGATTGGATTGCTGATAACGTGTGGTGGTGATCGAATTCTTGGCAGAGGGAAAGAAGTCGTAGCCCATTAGCATTCATACTCCCGACCCCGTGAGTGCTAAGGATACCAGGCAATGACTTATGGTCAACACCAAACTCGTGCATTAAAGTCTCCCATAATAACAAGTTTGTCTCTATGTGGAACTTTGGAAATGACTGTACGTAGTTGATCATAAAAGTCATCAGTTTCCGACACAGGGGTGTTCATGGTTGGTGCATAACAGCTCACAAGACTGGCAGAAGAATTGTTGTCGAGTTCTAAGACTAGATTCATAATACGATCATTTATTGCTTTCGGAAGAGATGACAGGGATTTAGCAATGTCTGATTTTATGGCAAAGCCTACACCTGATAGGCGAGGATTTTCTTCGCTTTTGCCAATCCAGAAAAAGGTATATCATGCACTAAATTCCTCAAGTTGTGAGGTGTCTACAAAACGAGTCTCACTGAGAACAGCAATGTCAATATTTTGCTTGCTTCATACATCATCGATGAGGGCTGTTTTATATTCTGGGGAAGAATCATTGTCTTGGTGGGTTCTTACATTCCAAGACCCGAGATTAACACGTTTACGAGTTTCTACTAAATCGATTATTGCAACTGCGTAATTGGAAACTAGAGAACTACAGCAACATTTTTAGGCATTTAAAACAACATGCCTGCCCGCACACACAATTCCGTAAAATACTTGTCGAAAACACAACTATACTTCGACATGAAAACAATAGACAAAAACTAAAAATACTTGAAGCATTATATATCAAACAGTTAAAACCCAACCTAAACAAAATCAATTATGGCATCTCTACAAATATTCTTAAATGTCTATAATTGGTAACAGAAGCCATTGGTTTATACCAACGGCTTTCCTTACTTCATTCTACAATTCACTCTCGTGTAGTCATGTGTGACGTCATGAGATGCGGTGCGATTTTGGCTTCTAGCGTCTTATATGCGCGTGTTTATCGTTGCTTAGTGATCCACTATGTAAACAATGACAGACTATCATCACTGTCGTGTCCGTATATTGTTTAATATGTTTGTGATTTACATCATTGATAATGGCTTAAGTAAGCCGAAAGCTTAGATTATATTAAAAAAATATGGATCAATATTGTGAATTTCTTTCTTCGTTTAATGATAATGTTATCAAACTTATCAGATGTTACGAACAAATTTTACATAAAATAAATAGACAGCACTTGTCTATATTATTTAATGAAACGTGTATAAATATATATATATATATATATATATATATATATATGTATTGTCATCCACAGACACACTGTTTCGCTGTATACAGCTCATCAGTGTGGCTAGACGTCCAGTTGCCTCTAGGTAGGATCGAAACCTGGCTGAATTGGCGTCAGTCGGAGATTCTACCTCTGGCGCACGGCAGAGATGAAAGTGAATTTAAGCGTATTTATTTTTAGATAAACACACAGTGACTGAGAGAACTCGATTCGCTTTACCGAAGAGTCTCGCGTTATTAGCCATAATAGTCACTTTTTACAAACTCACTTCCTCCCCAGAGAGCTCAACCGAATTAAATTTTTCAGGAGTATTGTCAGATATATACCCGCTCATCTCACAAGCGATGGCGAAGTTTGCCGAAAGCACTACCCACATATAGCATATATATATATATATATATATATATATATATATATATATATATATATATATATATATATATATAATATGTGAAAATTTATAGAAAATAGGAAGGAACTGGTTAGGTAAATAATCCAAAGTCCCTTAGTATTTTAGTTATTATTTTTTAAAAATAGTGCTCGATACAAAAGTAGAGCATAAATATAATTATTTATTTAAAAATATGATTCCAAAACGCTACATAAGAATTCTCATGTTTCAAAACAAGAGCCGAAAACTTCATTATAATTATTTAAATTAAATTGAGTTAAAATAAGCTCTGTTCCATCTTCAAGCGTTCCCAAAAAAATTTCGCTTGAAGATGGAACAGAGCTTATTTTAACTCAATTTAATTTAAATAATTATAATGACGTTTTCGGCTCTTGTTTTGAAACATGAGACTTCTTATGTAGCGTTTTGGAATCATATTTTTTAAATTAATAATTATATATATATATATATATATATATATATATATATATGCTAAGGCTACCAGTGCTTTCGGCAAACTTCGCTATCGCTTGTAGGATCAGCCGGGTATCCGACTGCATACGAAAATTCGAGTTTACAGAGCTGTTGTCTTTGCCATCTTTTTGTATGGGTCAGAATCATGGACTTTTATACAGGTATCATAGAAGCCAGCTGGATGTATTAAATAAGAGCTGTCTGCGTGGCATCTGTGGAGTTAGCGTCCAAAACAGGACCTCTAATGTAGACCTGATTAACAGGTGTAATATTGGAGGAATCGAGACTTTTCTCATACAGACTCAGTTGCAGGGGAAGTCATGTCTTGAGAATATCTGATGACAGGATAGCCAGAATTCTAATTTACAGTCAGTCAGATCAAGGCTACAGGAATGTTGGCTGCCCATGGCTTAGATGCAAAGATAAGCTGTCTATATACTTCATAACACCCTCGAGTGCTTAGCCTTAGAGCGGGTAGAGTGGAGATCAACATATGTTAGCGAACTCGGCAGTTTTCAATCTGCTAGTCGGAATCATCTTCAAGAAGCGAGAGCAAGATCTAAAAGGTCAGCCAATCTAACAGTGACCTCATCCCACAATCCTCACTCTTGCTCCATATGCGGCCTCCTCTGAAAATCACTGGCGGGGCTTAAGTGCCATTTCAGATAATCGCACTAAATTCATGATTGAATCAATTGGTTAAGTTGTCAGATCCTCATACGTCGAAACCGACGGGAGAGTCCATTATCCATTATATATATATATATATATATATATATATATATATATATATATATATTATATTATTTCATATATAAAAGAATTACCTAACTGTAGTTGTCTCCGGCATCAAAGTTTCATGGTGAGATGCCCACTTTTTCCGTATATTAAATATTTCCAATTATACTGAATATCCAATGTTTTCAATTTTCATATTTGCGTCTTTTTTAAAACTCCATTATGGACGCGCGCATGTTCAAAATTTTACACGTACTCATGCGTTCCTTCATAAACGTAATTATTTTTCAATTGTATATTTTGTCTTTTTTATTTTTCACTGTTATATTTGTATGGAAATATTTGTTTATATATATATGTATATATATTGTGTTTTTTAAATTATGTCATATTACTATTTAATTTATATTAGTTTCTATTTTATTTATTATATTATGTCATATTAGTGTGCAAGTTGCAAAGGAAATAATTATTAAAATGTCTGCATTTATCCATTATTTCAATTATTTAATAATTTAATTTGATTATTAAAATTTATTATATAATTTTTTTTTCTTCTCAACACAATTTACATTTTCTATTATTAATATTACGTGGGGGTATTTTTTATGATTTTCCATTTAATTTTAGTTGATATATTTTTTCTGACTCCATATATATTTTAATAATGTTGTTATTGCGTATATATTTTAAATTAAATTTTAAATTTTATTAAATCTTTCTTTACAAGTTGTTTCAGTTGCTCCTATATAATTTTTTCTTTCGTGTTAATGTTATTTGATGCAGTTGCTTTATATATTATATTATTAGTTAGACATTTATTATTAAGTGGGCAGTTTTTTATTTATTTCGACAATTACAGTTATTGTTGCCATTTTGCGGGGTTTTGTCATTATAATTCTTATTACTTTTGTTTAATACATTTTTATTACGTTTACTTATTATTTTCTCCGTATTATTCATACAACTAAAACTGATTTCAATTCTATTTTTATTAATAATTTTTGATAGTTTACTATTTTTCAAGAAGCGTTTTTCAATGAATTAAAAAGACATAGAGAGATGTTGCGATGGTTAAATTGTCGACATTTTCTACTTTTAATTTTGCGTATGTGTGTTGTTTGTTTTTGATATTGTCGGCTGAACAGTTGTACACAGTCTGTGAGAAAAAGCGCACCATGATTCTTTGCGTCTTAGTGGCTTTATTGCCTTGCTTGGCGTGAAACGCTAAAAAGACTCCATCCGTAAAAATATAATTGCTGCAGAATACACAGCAGCAACTCTAAGTGCAATGAAGCTGTCACCCTTGTGAAGATATGGATAAATCATTACTAGAACATGACCTGTCTATTGCCAGTCAAACAAAATCAATTTTTCTTTACATAGATTATATTGCCAACTGATGATGTTAAACAATGAATATGTATTTTCCGGAAAATTCTGTATGTCCTCCTTCGTATAATTTGCATCGGTTCGTTACTAAACGAGAATTTTCAACTTTTTCATGTTTTCTAGTTTCTTTGTAGTAAGATTTTGTCTTCGAGAAAGTCGACCATCCGTCCACGAAAATTTGTTCTGTGTCCAGCGACTGTAAGTAAAAATATCGCATTCATCCTTTGAAATATACAGTTTAAAATCTTTTACGTTGTACTGTTCATTTTTTTTTCTTTCCACATGATTACTGATGTAAGACTTTACTGTGTTATTTCGACGATGAAATGTAGGATACAGATATTGTCAGGGAATTACGTTTTATAATTGCATTATTAGAGCATAATTAGTTTATCAGACGTACATCAAATTACTTATGTTCCTCTAAGAGAATTTAATCAGATAAGAAATACAAATAAATTCATTCAATGTGATGTATACATTTCATCTGAGCAATTGTGTTTAGCATTTTGTCGTTGCATCAGAAATCGTACATCAGTGTTTTCTCCTTGTTTATTTAATAATAATCTCTTGGATTCGAATTATTAATTTATACTACTACTACTACTACTCTCTCTCTCTCTCTCTCTCTCTCACACACACACACACACACACAAACACAGAGACACACACACACACACATATATATATTTGTGTATTTAGGCAGCAAATTCTCTTTTAGGCATGTCTGCTTGATTAAATTACAAACATTACGTCTGCGTATTTTTATCATAATCCTTTCATATTCACGAATATTTTTCCGTATATTACAATTAATAAGACAAGAAATGCACTGTTAAGTATATCTATACACATGCACAAATTAAGCCAAAACATCAGTTCTCGTTGGTTCACTAAAGTTAAGCAATGTCGAGCCCTGCCATTACTTAGATGGTGGAGGACAGTTTTGGGAAGACTGAAACCGAAAACAGAGTACAAAACTGGTTGCGTATTAGAATAGCAACTTCATCTCGTAAAACGTAATTTTTAACCACAGCAGCAACGCTCTCTCTCTCTCTCTCTATATATATATATATATATATATATATATATATAATTTTCTACGAAATTTCTCGGACATTCAATGTAAATGTAATTAATAATGCCTGATTAAAAACAGAACGTTTAAATAATTGTATCTGTAAAAATAACATAAAATATATTAAAATAATTGTCGGGCTTAGTCCATTTCATTTCATGTGCGTGCGTGTGTATGTGTGTGTGTGTGTATGTGTGTGTGTATGTATTGGAATCAAATATAAATCGTATATATCCGTTCAAATGATAGGATAAGGGACAAACAGGAAACGTTTATAAATTTAACATATTTCGCATTTATTTATGCTTCACGAGAAAATGAAATCTGATAAAAAAAAAATTCTGATATATTTTTAAAAATTTTTGTGTTGTTTGTTTTCATTGTCTAAGCAGACCTCACATGTATTTGTTCTGTCAGTGTCCGTGCTTATAATCCTTGTGTATTTGTGTATCACAATTCAAGACGCTCTATGTGAGATTTGGTTTGTAATGTGTCTGCGTGTGTGCTTTTGTATATGTATTGGTCCTTTTTTGTCTCTGTCTTTTAATTGGTTGGGTGGTGTTTTGTGCGAGAGTGAAAAAAATTATGTTACACCGGTTGTGGTTGTAGATAGAGAGATTTTTGATTCTTTAAGTATGGATTTTTATTATATCAACAACTTTTATGAAGTAGAAAGAAATTTCAACTGTCTCTTTCGGATATTAAGTACAAATTTCTTTTTTGTTTCCTTTTTCTCTAAAACTCCGTCGTTGCTCACATATTTGGTCCATGGTATTCTCAGCATCCTTCTGCAGAACCACATATCGTTTGCTTCAAGTCTCTTCTTCATCTTTGAGGAGATTGTCCAGCACTCAATGCCATACAGAAGGACAGATATCATATAACAGTTTAGTAGTCTTTTCTTTGCTTCTAAAGAATTTTATCTGTTTCTTAATATTCTTAGCTTTTAGAAAGCTCTTCAAAATTACCTGTACTTTGTAGCTCTTATCAAATGTTGCATTTTTGTTATCTCTCTTAGATCTTGTTCTATCATTCATTTACTCAAGCTCTCTAGGCAGGTTATGCGTTGTTTTTCTCTATTCCTCTTGCCTTCAATCTGTCCTGTGAGTATCAGATTTTCCAAGCCCTGTTTATTCATTATATACCTGAGAAATTTCAAATGTCTCTTCCTGATGTTAAGTATATAAATTTTCTTTTTGTTTCCATTTTCTCTAAAACTTGGTCATTCCTCGCATGTTTGATCCATGGTATCCTCAGCATCCCTCTGTAGAACCACATTTTTGTTGCTTCGACTCTTTCATCTGTGAAGAGACTGTTCATATAGGAGGAATGGTATATTATGTAACAGTTCACTACTCTTTTTTTTATTATTCTAACGAATTTTTCTGTTTCTTAATACTTTGCTTATCTTTTGGAAGGCAAATGTATTTTCGGATTTCAATGTCGCACTTTCCATTCTGTGTTAAAACCCTTCCTTGATATTTAAATTGTTGTACGTCTTTGATTTTGGAATTTCCAACTAGTAATTTGTATGAAGGGCAGTTCCTTTTTGTAACAACCAGCATTCCGTCTTCTTGCAATTGATATTTAGTCCTTTCTTCTCGCTTTCCTTTACTAACTTCTGTAGAATTTATTGTAGTTTATTTTCCTAAATCTTGTTCTATCATTCATTTACTCAAGCTCGTTAGACAGGTTATGCGTTGTTTTCCTCTCTTCCTCTTGCCTTCAATTTGTCCTGTGACTATCGGATTTTCCAAGCCCTCTTTCCTCATTATGTACCCGATAAATTTCAACTGTCTCTCCCTGATGATAAGTATATAAGTTTTCTTTTTGTTTCCATTTAAATACGACCTGAGAGGTTTCTACGATTTTATTTTGGGAAATATTGCCATTGGTCAATATCATATATACAGAAAACAAATAAAAAAAATACTTTTTTTTTCAAAAAATAAGGCATTTCTGTACAGCAAGAACAGTAGAAAAAAGTAATGTCATTTTCAGATTCAGTGTCCTCAAATTAGCTTAAAAAGATGTTTGGTAGTTTGACAACATTTTAAAAATATTTTTTGTTGACCAGCGTATTTAGTCCTTTCTTCTCGCTTTCCTTTACTAACTTCTGTAGAATTTATTTTAGTTTTGTTTCCTTGTCTTCTATCAACAATGTGCCAATTGCATATTTTAGGCTGTGAAGATTGTGGCCGCCAACAATGCATTCTAGTAGAACTTATAATTAGCTCCGAATCGCCTCAGGGTAGAGGTTGAATAAGTATCTTTGTCTTATTCTCCTTTCTATTTTTGTATATTTATTGGATTCATTTTCTATCCATATGCAGACAGTTCGATGATAGTATTCGGGATTATTCTAATAGCCTTCCCAAATATGTTATGGTCACCTACAAGTTCCAAAAGATCTTTGTAACGTAATTTATCAAAAGCAGGACTAAATGTAATAATGGCGATTAAAACTGATATGTTATTGCAGCAAACGGTAAGAATAACAAAAAGGGGTTTACATTATAGTAAAATGGTAACATTTTAATCCACAAAATATTTAACCAGATAAAAATTTGACCGTTTATTTTTTGCCATTCAAATCACCAGATAGATCTTACTGAATGTCAGTTCAGAAGCACCTTCCCATATTGAGGCCTTCTGTTTGTATAAAAAGCAAGATTATATCCACCGCGAGCTTGCTAGGCCTGTCGCATAGCGTACAGAACTAAAGATTCTCCAGCGTTTATCCATCCTTGTCAGACACATCCTTGTCTTACATCTCTTTCTATTTCTGTATATCTCAGTCAGTTATGTGCCATGCGTGATACACGCTTAGTCGATCATGTATCTTTCGATACATGACTGACGAGGCAGATTTTTTTTCACGCAGTAGGTTGCCATTTCTTTCTGCGGTAGACCAGTTGCCACCCAAGGCTATAGAACCCGCTCTCTCCTACTATTTCCCCATAGTTGGGGGAGAAGAGGATTCATACCTTTCCCAAGGGTATTAGCACGTCAGTCAGTCAGTTATGTGACATGCGTGATACACGCTTACGCGATCATGTATCAAAAGATACATGACTGACGAGGCAGATTTTTTTTCACGCAGTAGGTTGCCATTTCTTTCTGCGGTAGACCAGTTGCCATCCAATGCTATAGAACCCGGTTTGTCCTGATATTTACCCATAGCTGGGGGAAGAAGAAGAGTGTTTATATCTTCCCCAAGTGTATTAGCACGTAAGAAGAATGTAATGGATTCGACTGAAAATCGATTCCCCAATCTAAGCCGCTATCTATTACTGCAACTTACTGTACTTTTCTTCTATCCGTCTATGAGCGCATAAGCGACTACTTCTTCGAGACTTCCTTTGGTACCATCTGTAGAAGTTTTTGTAGTTTCTTTTCTATGTCTTCTATCAACATTGTGCCAACTGCATATTTTAGGTTGTGAAGATTGTGGCCGCCAACAATGTATTCTAGTAGAACTTATAATTAGCTCAGAATCGCCTCATTGCATAAACTGAATAAGACACATCATTGTCTTGAACCCCTTTTTATTTTTGTAAATCTATTGAACTCACTTTCTATCCGTATGACGGTACCTACTTGGGCAATTTATTAACAGACGGCAGTCAATATTTGATAGAAATTTCAAGACGAAACAGACTAGCAATATTTCCAGAAAAGAATATATATATTTCCAGCAAGACGCAGAATTTCCTCTGTATTTCAAAAACTCAAACATGAATTCTTGTGAAATAATTTTAATTTTAAAAGTACTCCACGCACACCAAAAACTCTAAGGAAATTGCTAACGTCTAATTTTTTTCCTATTCTATTTCTCTGTTTATGAAGAAATTGCCTGATAATAGAAAAAGAAACCAATTAAGACCTAATTAATATTCCCTCTAATTCCTGCATCTCGCAAATACGTTAAGAAAAAAAAAGTAAAATGACAATTAAAATAAAGACAATAATCGAATAAAGATAATTTAATTAGAACCGCAGTGAAATTTAATTCAAACTGAGTTCATAACGGGTGCTTCACTATTGGACGCCATTTCAATAGAATAATGTTTTCATGAAATCCATTTTTCCAAACTTCTCCCAATCTTTCGTCACACGATCTTTAGAAATTAAAAGAAATTATCATTGATTTCTCAGCAGTTTTTCAAATAATTGCATCTTATTGTTTTATTTTATTTTTTTTTTACTTTTTGCGATAGTCCTATTTCTACGAACAATCAACATATTAACTGATCCCAAACACTACCACCAGCATATCTATCATGAAAACCGCCATGACGTAACCATCATAGCAACTGTCGCCAGTGATACCACAATTCGAAAATCACCGCCATGATGAAGAATTTAACCACCGCCATCACTATAATATCCTACGCTGGCATCGGCACAAGTGTTACTGCATCGTCACAACTGAAGTACCTAACAGATCTCTCACTATCACCGCCATATTCACCAACACCACTTTGGTCAGTACCACTACCATCATAACCACCATCATACCCCCCCAACTCTTATCGTCATTACAATTAACGTCGCCACTACTACCACCATGATTGTCAATAGAATCTTTATGAGTCCAGTCACCACCAAGATCATTACTGCCACTACGATCAAGATCTACACCTCCGCCACCATCACCACGGATTTAACTATCGCCACCACTATTATGATCCCAATCCCCATTACCAAACTAACGTAGCGCGAATAGCCGTAAATGCTATAACCGCCACCACCACCAACAGTCAGTTACGTGCCATGCGTGATACACGCTTAGGCGATCATGTATCTTTCGATACATGACTGACGAGGCAGATTTTTTCCCGCAGTAGGTTGCCATTTCTTTCCGCGGTAGACTAGTTTCCATCCAAGGCTATAGAACACGGTCTGTTCTGCTATTTACCCATCCCATGAATCCTCTTCTTCTCCCCCATGAGGAGAGAAGAAGTCGATTCATACCTTTCCCAAAGGTATTAACACGTAAGTGAATGTAATGGATTTGAGTGGAATTGAAACTCGGCTCTCTGATTCCTCAATCCAAGCCACTATCCTTTACTCCACCATGCCTAGCTGTAGGTTTTGAACGCAGAGTTGTCCTTCTAGATTGGTTGCCATCCAAAGCTATAGAACCCAGTCTGTCCTGCTATTTACCCATAGCTTGGGTGGGGGGGTTAGAAGAGATGGATTCATAGCTTTCCCAAGGGTATTTGTGTAAGTGAATGTAACGACCTCTGCCCTCCGATTCCTCAATCTGAGCTGATATCTATGACTTCAGACCTGATAAGTTTTTGTAAATCTATGGCGGAACAGGGACTTTGAGGGATTGTAAATAGACACCTCACTAAGAACTACAAAGGATAGGAAGTTGTAGAGAGTCGTGATCGCCCATGTTCTGATGGGACACTACACATAGCCTGTGAATTCTCGACTGTTTCAATAGTAGTTTGCAAAGATTTGTGCAGGAGATTTCGTGCAATGGTCGCTTCACCAGTTGAATGAAGAAGATTCAAACCTAGTATGCAAAGATGACAGCAATCAAATGAAGACATTCAGTCAGTTATGTGCCATGCGTGATACATGCTTATGCAATCATATGTCTTTTGATACATGACTGACGAGGCAGATTTTTTTTCCTGCAAAAGGTTTCCATTTCCTTCTGCGGTAGACCAGTTGCCATCTAAAGGACCCGGTCTGTCCTGCTATTTATCCATAGATGGATGGAGAAGAAAAGGATTCATACTTTCACCTAATTTGCATAGTGGAGTACTGACCATATAAATATGGTTGGTACCGGGAAGAGAGGGAGGAATCAAGAGATTTAACCCGAGACTCTGCCCGACTGCGACTCAGTCAACACATTCTCCAGGAACGGTCTTACCAGGAATATACAAAAGACTATATGTAAATATTGTGTACACTTTCTTGTTTCAATACATTTTGTTCTAAGTACATTTTGTGTTGCATTATTATTCCATGCATTAGTCAAGTTTCAACACTTTCCCAACGGTATTAGCACGTAAATGAATTAATGGATTCGGCTGAAATTCGAACTCGGCTCTCCGATTCCTCAATTAGAGCCGCTATCCATTAGCAACCACGATTAATAACGTAACAACTAGCACCATAATCTACCTCCTCCCCACCGTGATTACAGCTAAAATCATCGGCAGCAACACGAGAACAGATTCCATTCGGCATGGTGTAATTGTCAGCAAGCGTGTCTCGCTAGATCAATTATGACTGATTAGTGAGTTCGATCCTCACTGGGTACTTCACACTTTCGGCCTTGTGTTACATCTAAGCTACCCTTAGAAAAACATTTGTGGGAACTTCGGCGTGGTGTAATGTTTAACAAGCCTTATCGCTAGATCAGTCCCGTCTGAATAATGAGTTCGATCCTCTCGAACTTGTATCACAAGTTAGGCTTAGAAAATTACCATAACAAGAGATAGCATCTTGGTCGCCACCACGCCCTTACCTACCGCCACCGCCACCACCATTAGCACTACAATCCTGATACAAATCACCACCAAAACGACCTTAACCACCACTCTACTAGACTAGTACCATTATCAACCATTATCATGATGAATATGACCAACTCCACCAACAATATCTTACTACCCCTACCACATCATAACTACTACCACCACCATCCCAACTACCACCACTAGAGCCACTACCATCCTAACCACCAACACTTCAATGATAAACCCTGACACCACTATTAAAACCAACATTATTAATATCATAATCATCATCATAATTATTAGAATTATTAAGAATCACAGAACAACCACCATCACGCCCACTGTCATCAACATCATCATTTGTACTAGATCCATTTGGAACAACACAAGCACAACCACCGCACATCCATCATCATCATCATCGTCATGAATCTTCTTTCTTTTCACCTGCTTTTCTTGTTTCACATTAATATTGTATCTTGCTTTCCTTGCAGTTGTCAGAAGAGAAAATCTTATTATATATTTGAGATTTATCTTTTCATTTTAACTCATTCTTTCTTTCAATTTTAACATTTCTTACTTATTTCATAGACTCTCTTTTCATCGTCCTACCATGCATGTGGTACCATTATTATTATTATTATTATTATTATTTTCTTTGATTTTTCTTGTATACACATTCCTTCCAGGTTCCAACCAGAGACCTAAAGTCAGAAATGTCTTCTTGACATCTTCCACTCATTTTGCATAGTTAAAACCCTTCGTAATTTGTGAGCTGTACTTGTGAGTACAATTTTTTTGTATTTCTTTAAGGCATGGGCTACCAGGAATTCCTTCAATGAGTCTATCGGAAACATTTCCAATCAATCCGAATAACAAATTAGTGACAATGGCACCCTATTGGATAGGGGCATATCAAGCACATGCATCACAGCCAAATGTGAACAATACGGTGACAAGTTTTGTTGAAAGCAGCCCAGATGTATCCCAGAAATAAATACCTTAAGTCACAAGTATGTAGATATGATTTCCACATTGTCTTGGTTACCTCACCTTTAAAAAAAGAAAAGAAAAGAAAAACCCGGCCATGATGCTCCGTCACTATGAGTTACAAAGCCGCCAGAAGCCACGCCCAACTGGTTAAGGTCAGGCAACTGATAATCAAATCTGTGGTACTCATTTATGTGTCATGTGTGACATACGCTTAGGCGATCATGTAACTTTTGATTCATGACTGACAAGGCAAATTTTAATTAGTAGTAGGTTGCCATTCCTGTAGTAGAACAGTTGCCATCCAATGCTATAGAACCCGTAGTTGGGTGGGTGGGGTTCAGGAGAAGAGGATTCATACCTTTCCCAAGGGTATTAGCACGTAAGTGAATGTAATGGATTCGACTGGGATTCGAACTCGGCTCTCCGATTCCTCAATCCGAGCCGTTATCCCTTACTCCACTCAGACTATAATCTTGCTATACGAATGTACTTGAAATTACTTATTATATTTTGGTTTCTGATTGGCAAAATGCCAAAAGATCTATGCAAAACGTTTCGTCCTTCAAAATGTCTTCTTTAGACTAAAATAATCTTACTATTGATGGAATTATATATATATATATGAAGAGGGGACAGTGAAGATACATGTACGTTAAATTTAAAATTTAAATTACTAGCGACCGATGTGTAAAACTGGCCTTCTAGTCTTTGTACTTATTCGGAATTTCTTTCTTCTTACTATCTCTCGTCTGTCACCCATTTACATTTTCGTTAGGTAGGTTTTCCTTTGCCTATCTTGCCTTCTATACCCTATGAGTGTTAAATTCTCCAAGACTTTTTTCCTCTTTACGCGCTCCAAATATTTCAACTGTCTCTTTCTGATTCTATGTATAAGTGTCTTTTTGTTTAAATTTTCCTTAAAACCTCCTCGTTACTCACATCCTCCTTTCGTAGTAATCTCAGCATCCTTCTGTAGAACCTTTTACTCCAAGTTGCGTCTTTATCGATGAGGAAATTATCCGTTAATATAGGAGAATTTATGCTACATAGTAGTTCAGCTCTGTTTTCTTTGTTTCTCAATTTCATTCTGTTTCTTAATACTTTGTTTACGTCTGTTAAAACACTTCCTGGATAGTTAAATTTCTGTACTTGTTTGACCAGGACGTCTTCAATTCGTAGCTTACATCTTGAGTTGACTCTCCTGTTAATAACCATACGTTTTGTCATCCCTCTCAAGTCAAGTGAACATTGAAATGGGAAAGGTTGGCTTGCCTTGAAACACAGCAAAATATACACGGACACAGAAATAAAATATTAGACCATGCATTGAATATTTCAAAAATTTCTACGTAGCAGAATGTTGCTCCTAGTAGGTATTTAGAGATTCTTGAGAAAATCCAAAAAATATCTACAATATTATCAGTCCTGACTAGGTATCTCGGTTTCAGACACTTTCCCGCCGCCGTAACGTAGTTTCCCTATGCTTTAGGGTTAGGGTTACTGAATGAGGAGGAATTAAGTGCAGATTATAAAGTTAGGGAGGATATATAACAGTTAATCCTAGATTTGAAGAGATTAAGATTGTAATTTTACGGATGCCTGATATCGCTCTCTCACAGACGTACCGTCGCCTCCCTCTATCTCTTCAACAAATACTTAGTGATTTTCTAAGCACAGCTTAGATGTGGCACAAGGCCGAAAGTACGGGGCAACCAGTGAGGATCGAACTCACTACTCAGTCGTAACTAATCTAGGAAGACAAGCTTTCTTACCATTATACAATGTCGAGGTGCCCCTTTTCTATAAATACATTAAGTAGTTCCCAAAGTGAATGAATTTAAACGTGCTACTTGGTTGGCATCTCGGTCCCACCCTTTCACTGTCGAAACTGTTAAATGTAGCCGTCTCTTCTACTCCAATAGCTTCATGTCTCTCACTTCCCGTCTGTGGAACTTACTTCCTCTGACTTGCTTCCCTGGTATCTATAATCTCCAAATATTCAAATGCAATGTCAGTCGACATCTCCAGATGCCTAGATCTATTCCCCGGCCTTCTCTTCATCTTTTCCTCTATCACGC
This sequence comes from Acanthosepion pharaonis, assembly GCA_903632075.3. NCBI lineage: Eukaryota > Metazoa > Mollusca > Cephalopoda > Sepiida > Sepiidae > Acanthosepion > Acanthosepion pharaonis. The sequence goes on along the minus strand of CAHIKZ030005495.1, from coordinate 392,514 downwards.
CGCTTTACTCTTGCTCCTACACTCTGTAACACCTTGCGTGCTCGTGGCATCCCGCATTGCTTGGGGTGAAATACTTAAAAAAGACAATTCCAGAAAGTAGTATTGACCGGGAAGAAACAATCTAGATGTAACTTCCTCCCAACAAAATGCTAAGGGAATGAAGATGATGAGAACCCCCTGTACATGGCATGATGTGTCTTAGCAGTGAAGGTCTGAACTGGTGGAACGAAAGAATGTACTTTGTCCTAACATTTGCCATAAAAAGACACTAGCAACTTTTCGTCTGTGAGAAAAGGGGATGGAAGGTTGAAATTAATTCATCGCCAAGGCTTTTAAACTCTATCAAAGGAATTCTGTCAAAATCTTTTATGAAAAAAAAAGCACCCACGCATACATATATACACACAAAATAATTAAAAAAATATACAAGTTGTACCCCAAAATTTGACATCATTTCGCAGGCCAGTGACATTTGGCAATTCTTGTTAAAATAACCCTCAAATTTGAACAGAATGTATAGAAATAGATCAAGAGTTTATATTTAATAGAAGAGAAGAGAACAGTGCGTGCTTATCTCAATGAGAATCTGCCAGCGTGATGGATTGGGCGTGGTGGAGAAAGAGACAGTTTTCTGATGAAATGGCACTGATATGATTAGAAACTGCTACGATCTGCGAACTTTCTTACTCCATTTTTAAAGCATCCATTGCTACGATTCAAAGTAAACATACCTTCCTTCACCCACATTGTAAGCAAACGACTAATACATTCGCATACATACATCCTTCATCCAGGAATTTGTCTATTTCTTGTTATCTGTCATATGCACCAAGACCTTTACACATGAACTCTTGAAACTTCAACTCTCACCTGATCCATCTGTACTATTATATTGTATTATATAAAGATTTATTTTGTATTTATCAACACTCTGTGCATTTTCTTTTAATCATTACATAAGTTCAATAGACATTCGATTTAAATACATCGATACATAGTAGGAATGGACGTTGATGTAAGGTAAACAACTCATCTATAACAGACAAACACTTAGCTCCCATAACCTACCTAAACAAAACTCTATAGTGTTCAATGTCAACAGGATCAAGAAAGCTGACATGTGAAACTAAAATCAAGACAGAGCCATAACAGATAACCACTTAGGCCCCATAACCTACCTAAACAAAAGTCTATAGTGTTCAATGTCAACAGGATCAAGAAAGCTGACATGTGAAACTAAAATCAAGACAGAGCCATAACAGATAACCATTTAGCTCCCATAACCTACCTAAACAAAAGTCTATAGTGTTCAATGTCATCAGGATCAAGAAAGCTGACATGTGAAACTAAAATCAAGACAGAGCCATAACAGATAACCATTTAGCTCCCATAACCTACCTAAACAAAAGTCTATAGTGTTCAATGTCAACAGGATCAAGAAAGCTGACATGTGAAACTAAAATCAAGACAGAGCCATAACAGATAACCACTTAGCTCTCATAACCTACCTAAACAAAAGTCTATAGTGTTCAATGTCAACAGGATCAAGAAAGCTGACATGTGAAACTAAAATCAAGACAGAGCCATAACAGATAACCACTTAGCTCCCATAACCTACCTAAACAAAAGTCTATAGTGTTCAATGTCAACAGGATCAAGAAAAACTGACATATGAAACTAAAATCAAGACAGAGCCCATAACAGATAACCATAGTTAGCTCCCATAACCTACCTAAACAAAAAACAGATAACCACCCTAACTCTCATAACCTACCTAAACAAAAGTCTATAGTGTTCAATGTCAACAGGATCAAGAAAAAAAAAGTGACATATGAAACTAAAAATCAAGACAGAGCCATAACAGATAACCATTTAGCTCCATAACCTACCTAAACAAAAGTCTATAGTGTTCAATGTCAAACAGGATCAAGAAAGCTGACATATGAAACTAAAAATCAAGACAGAGCCATAACAGATAACCATTTAGCTCCCATAACCTACCTAAACAAAAGTCTATAGTGTTCAATGTCAACAGGATCAAGAAGCTGACATATGAAACTAAAATCAAGACAGAGCCATAACAGATAACCATTTAGCTCCCATAACCTACCTAAACAAAAAGTCTATAGTGTTCAATGTCAATAGGATCAAGAAAGCTGACATGTGAAACTAAAATCAAGACAGAGCCATAACAGATAACCATTTAGCTCCCATAACCTACCTAAACAAAGTCTATAGTGTTCAATGTCAACAGGATCAAGAAAGCTGACATATGAAACTAAAATCAAGACAGAGCCATAACAGATAACCATTTAGCTCCCATAACCTACCTAAACAAAAGTCTATAGTGTTCAATGTCAACAGGATCAAGAAAGCTGACAGAGCCATAACAGATAACTATATAACCTACCTAAAAAAGTCTAAAATGTCAACAGGACAGAGCCATAACAGATAACCCATTTAGCTCCCATAACCTACCTAAACAAAACAAAAAAAGTACATAGTGTTCAATGTCAACAGGATCAAGAAAGGATCAAAATACATGTGAAACTAAAATCAAGACAGAGCCATAACAGATAACCACTTAGCTCCCATAACCTACCTAAACAAAGTCTATAGTGTTCAATGTCAACAGGATCAAGAAAGCTGACATATGAAACTAAAATCAAGACAGAGCCATAACAGATAACCATTTAGCTCCCATAACCTACCTAAACAAAAAGTCTATAGTGTTCAATGTCAACAGGATCAAGAAAGCTGACATATGAAACTAAAATCAAGACAGAGCCATAACAGATAACCATTTAGGGTCCCATAACCTACCTAAACAAAAAAGTCTATAGTGTTCAATGTCAACAGGATCAAGAAAGCTGACATGTGAAACTAAAATCAAGACAGAGCCATAACAGATAACCATTTAGCTCCCATAACCTACCTAAACAAAAAAGTCTATAGTGTTCAATGTCAACAGGATCAAGAAAGCTGACATGTGAAACTAAAATCAAGACAGAGCCATAACAGATAACCATTTAGCTTCCCCATAACCTACCTAAACAAAACAGTCTATAGTGTTCAATGTCAACAGGATCAAGAAAGCTGACATGTGAAACTAAAATCAAGACAGAGCCATAACAGATAACCATTTTTTACAAACAGGGTCCCATAACCTACCTAAACAAACAGTCTATAGTGTTCTAATGTTTACAACAGGATCAAAGAAAGCTGACATATGAAACTAAAATCAAGACAGAGCCATAACAGATAACCATTTAGCTCCCATAACCTACCTAAACAAAAGTCTATAGTGTTCAATGTCAACAGGATCAAGAAAGCTGACATATGAAACTAAAATCAAGACAAAGCCATAACAGATAACCATTTAGCTCCCTTAACCTACCTAAACAAAAGTCTATAGTGTTCAATGTCAACAGGATCAAGAAAGCTGACATATGAAACTAAAATCAAGACAGAGCCATAACAGATAACCATTTAGCTCCCATAACCTACCTAAACAAAAAGTCTATAGTGTTCAATGTCAACAGGATCAAGAAAGCTGACATGTGAAACTAAAATCAAGACAGAGCCATAACAGATAACCATTTAGCTCCCATAACCTACCTAAACAAAAAGTCTATAGTGTTCAATGTCATGGAACAGGATCAAGAAAGCTGACATATGAAACTAAAATCAAGACAGAGCCATAACAGATAAACCATTTAGCTCCCATAATTCTACCTAAACAAAAGTCTATAGTGTTCAATGTCAATGTCAACAGGATCAAGAAAGCTGACATGTGAAACTAAAATCAAGACAGAGCCATAACAGATAACCACTTAGCTCCCATAAAGGGGTTTAAACAAAAAGTCTATAGTGTTCAATGTCAACAGGATCAAGAAAGCTGACATATGAAACTAAAATCAAGACAGAGCCATAACAGATAACCATTTAGCTCCCATAACCTACCTAAACAAAAGTCTATAGTGTTCAATGTTCACCTAGGATCAAGAAAGGGTGACATGTGAAACAGGATCAAACAGATAACTCACTAGCTGACATATGAAACTGAAAATCAAAGACAGAGCCAAACAGATAACTAGTTCACCTAAACTAAAAAAAAAGGTTATAGTGTTCATTTAGGATCCCATAACCTACCTAAACAAAAGTCTATAGTGTTCAATGTCAACAGGATCAAGAAAAAGTCTATAGTGACATGTGAAACTAAAATCAAGACAGAGCAATAACAGATAAATCATTTAACAGCTCCCTCCATAACCTACCTAAACAAAAGTCTATAGTGTTCAATGTCACAGGATGATCAACAAAGGATCAAGAAAGGAGATGACATGTGAAACTAAAATCAAGACAGAGCCATAACAGATAACCAAAAGGTGTTCAATGTCAACAGGATCAAGAAAGCTGACATAACCTAACTAAACAAATGGTTATAGTGTTCCATAACAGCTGATGTGATGAATAGCAATTCATAACCTACCTAAACTAGTTCAGTCTAAAGAAATACAGGACATAAAGCAACATAAAAACTAAAATCAAGACAGAGGGTGATGAACAGATAAACCACTTAGCTCCCATAACCTTACACCTAAACAAAAAACCTCTATAGTGTTCACCTAAAGGGTTCAACAGGATCAAGAAAGCATGACATATGAAACTAAAATCAAGACAGACACATACAGATAATGGGATAGCAATTCATAACCTACCTAAACAAAGTCTATAGTGTTCCAATGTCCAACAGGATCAAAGAAAGCTGACATATGAAACTAAAATCACCTAAAGGGCCATAACAGATAAGATAAATAACCTACCTTAAACACCTAAAGGGTTTACATACACCTAGCAATAAAAAGTTCAACTAAAAAATACATATAACAGGGTTCAAATAGCAACAGGATCAAACTAGTTCACCTAAACAAACATACAGGGTGATGTATGAAACTAAAATTTACAAGACAGGAATAGCCATAAACAGATAAAGGGTTTAGCTCCCATAACCTACCTAAACAAAAGTCTATAAAGTTCAATGTAAAGGGATCAAGAAAGCTGACATATGAAACTAAAATCAAGACAGAGCCATAACAGATAACCATTTAGCTTCCCATAACCTAAACTAAACAAAAGGTCTATAGGTGTTCAATGTCACCTAACAGGATCAAGAAAGGGTGATGGAATATGAAACAAAACCTCAAGACAGAGCCAACAGCAACAGATAACCATTTAGCTCCCATAACCTACCTAAACAAAGATGGAATAGCAATTCCTAACTAGTGTTCAAAAGTCAACAGGATCAAGAAAGCTTCACATATGAAACTAAAAATCAAGACAGAGCCATAACAGATAACCATTTAGCTCCCCATAACCTACCTAAACAAAAGTCTATAGTGTTCAATGTCAACAGGATCAAGAAAGCTGACATATGAAACTAAATCAAGACAGAGCCACAACAGATAACCATTTAGCAATTCATAACCTACCTAAACAAAAAGTCATATAGTGTTCAATGTCAACAGGATCAAGGGTGAAAGCTGACATATGAAACTAAAATCAAGACAGGGCTTACCAACACAGATAACCATTTAGCTCCCATAACCTACCTAAAGGGTGAAATAGTCTATAGTGTTCAATGTCAACAAAGGATCAAGAAAGCAGACATGGAATGAAACTAAAATCAAGACAGAGCCAAAGGGTTTTAACATGGAATAAATTCATAACCTACCTAACTAGTTTAAAGGGTTTACACATACAGGGTGATGGATGTAATTCATAACCTACCTAACTAACCTAAAGGGTCATAGTGTTCAATGTCAACAGGATCAAGAAAGGGTTTACATATGAAACTAAAATCAAGACAGAGCCATAACAGATAACCATTTAGCTCCCATAACCAGGGTAAACAAAGTCTATAGTGTTCAACTGTTCAACAAAGGATCAAGAAAGGGTGATGGGAAGCAAAATCAAACCTACCTAACTAGACACCACTTAGGGTTTAACAGATAACCATTTAGCTCCCCTACCTAACTAGTTCACCTAAAGGGTTTACACATACAGGGTGAAAAAGTGTAACCTACCTAACTAACCAAAATCAACAGGGTTTACCTATCAAGATGGGATAGCAATTCCCTACATGTAAACACAAATCAATAGACATAACCTACCTAACAGGTTCAGATAACACATTTGATGGGATAAAATCATAACTAACTACTAACATGGGTGATGGACCCCTAAAGGGTTTAACAAATGGATAGCAATTCACCTACCTAACTAGTTCACCTAAAGTTTACAACAGGATCAAGAAAGCATGACATGTGAAACTAAAATCAAGACAGAGCCATAACAGATAACCATTTAGCTCCATAACCTACCTAAACAAAAGTCTATAGGGTTCAATGTCAACAGGATGGAAAAGCAATTCATAACCTACTAAAAGTTCAAGAAAGGGCATAACAGATAACCATTTGGAATAGCAATTCATAACCTACCTAACTACAAAAAAAGGGTTTACACATACAGGGTGATGGAATAGCAATTAGGATCAACCTGACATAGTTCACCTAAAATCAAGACAAAGCCATTTTAACAGGGTGACCATTTAGCTCCCATAACCTACCTAAACTAAAAGTCTATAGTGTTCAATGTCAACAGGATCATGGAATAGCAATTCATAAAACTAAAAATTCAAAAGGGTTTTACACAACAGATGATGGAATTAGCTCCCATAACCTACCTAAACAAAGTCTTTAGTGTTCAATGTCAAATAGGATTCATAACCTACCTAACTATATTCACCTAAAATCAAGACAGGGCCATGGAATAGCATTCATAACCTACCTTTAGTTCACCTAAAGGGTTTACACATACAGGGTGATGGAATAGCAATTCATAAACAAAAGTTCACCCTAAAGGGTTTACATACAGGGTGATGGGATAGCAATTCATAACCTACCTAACTAGTTCACCTAAAGGGTTTACACATACAGGTGATGGAATAGCAATTCAATAACCTACCTAACTAACAAAGATAACCATTTGAGCTCCAATAACCTACCTAACTAAAACCTAAAGGGTTTTTCAACAGGGTGATGGAATAGGAATTCATAACCTACCTAACTGTTTACAACTAAAATCAGATAGACCATAACAGATAACCATACAGGGTGATGGAATCCATAACCTACCTAAACAAGTTCACCTAAAGGGTTTAACATGTCAACAACTAGATCAAGGGTTTACAATACAGGGTGATGGGATAGCATGTGAAACCTAAAAATCAAGGGTTTACATACAGGGTGATGGAACAGATAACCTATTTAGTTCACCTAAAGGGTTTACAACAGGGTGATGGAATAAACAAAACTAGTTCACCTAAAGGGTTTAATGTCAGGGTGATGGATCAATTCTAACCTACCTAACTAGTTCACCTAAAGGGCTTACACATACAGGGTGAAATACAAAAACCTACCTAACTAGTTCACCCAAAGGGTTTACAGATAACAGGGTGATGGGATAGCAATTTCATAACCTACCTAAACAAACCTAAAGGGTTTACACATACAGGGTGATGGAATAGCAATTCATAACCTACAACTAGTTCACCTAAAGGGACATGTGAAACAGAAAATCAAGGGTGATGAATAGCAATTTAGCATAACCTACCTAACTAAAGTCTAAAGGGTTTTAATACAGGGATGATGGGAATAGCACATGCCTAAAACTAGTTCACCTAAAGGGTTTAACATACAGGGTGATGGGATTAGCAATTCATAACCTACCTAACTAGTTCAAAAGGGCTTAGTGTGATGGAATCAATGTCAACAGGATCACCCAAAGGGTTTAACACATACAGGGTGAAACTAAAATAACCTCCTAAGTTCACAAACCATAACAGATAATGGGATAGCAATTCATAACCTACTAACTAAACAAATAGTCATACAGGGTGATGGAATTTCAATGTCACCTAAAAGGGTTTTACATACAGGGTGATGGGATAGCAATTCATAACCTACTAACTAAAATCACCCTAGAGGGTTTACACATAACAGGGTGATTAATAGCTTCATAACCTACCTAACTAGTTCACCTAAAGGGTTGGGGATAGCAATTCATAACCATGTTCACCTAAAGGGCTTACACATACAGGGTGATGGAATAGCAATTCATAACCTACCTAACTAGTTCAACTAAAATCACAGACAGGGTGATAACAGATAACAATTCATTTAGCCTAACTAGTTCACCTAAAGGGTTAAACATACAGGGTGATGGGATAGCAATTCAAACCTGTAACTAGTTCACCCAAAGGGCATATGAATACAAAATCAAGACAGGAGCCATAACTAGTTCACCTAAAGGGCACACATTTGATGGGATAGCAATTCATAACCTACCTAAACAAAAGTCAGGGGTGATGGGATAGCAATCAAACCTCAACTAGTTCACCTAAAAGCTTACACACATACAGGGTGATGGGATAGCAATTCATAACCTACCTAACTAGTTCACCTAAGGGCCATACAAAAGGGTGATTTAACCTACCTAATTAGTTCACCTAAAGGGCTTATAACAATTTTACCTAACTAGTTCACCTAAAGGCTTAACACAAACATAGTGATGGGATAGCAACAGGATCAACCTACCTAACTAGTTCAACTAAAAATCAATACAGGGTGATGGATAATTCAGATAACTAGTTCACCTAATTTAGCTCCATAACCTACACCTAAAAAGGGCATACAAACAGGGTGATGGGATAGCAATTCATAACCTACCAACTAGTTCACCTAAATGGTTTAACTAAATGGGATAGCAATTCATAACCTACCTAACTAGTTCACCTAAAGGGCTTACATAACAGGGTGAAACAAAAGTCTATAGTGTTCAATGTCAACAGGATCACCCAAAGGGTTTACATATGAAACTAATGGAATAGCAATTCATAACCTATAACTAGTTCACCAAAGGGCTTACACATACAGGGTGATGGGATAAATTCATAACCTACCTAACTAGTTTCACCTAAAGGGATTAACATACAGGGTGATGAACAGCACCTAAACTAAACCAAAGACACACATAACAGGGTGAATAGCAATTCATAACCTACCTAACTAGTTCACCTAAAGGGACATAAGAAACAGGGTGATGGAATAGCAATGAAACCTAAACTAGTTCAAGAAAGGGCTTAGCACATAACAGATGGAGCTCCCAATTCATAACCTACCTAACTAACCTTAAGGGTTTACACATAAGGGTATGTTTCAATGTCAAAGGATTCACCTAAAGGGTTTACACATGGGATGGGAATATTCAAACCTACCTAACAGAGTTCACCTAACAGATAACACAGGGTGATGGAATAGCAATTCATAACCTAACCTAAACAAAGTCCTAACTAGTTCACCTAAAGGGTTTACACATACAGGGTGATGGAATAGCAATTCATGTGACCTAACTAGTTCACCTAAAGGGCTTACACATACAGGGGTGATGGAATAGCAATTCATAACCTACCTAAACTAGTTCACCTAAAGGGTTTTATGTCAACAGGATCATGGAATAGCAATTCATAACCTACCTAAAATCAAGAAAGGGCCACAACAGGGTGATGGACCAATTTAGCTCCCTATAACACCCAGGGAGCTACCTAGCCTAAACAAAGGTCTATAATGGTTCAATGATGAATAGGATCAAGAACCTGACATAGTTCAACTAAAATCAAGACATACAGGGTGATGGGATAGCAATTCATAACCACCTAACTAGTTCACCTAACCTTTACACCTAAGGGTGATGGAATAGTGTTCAATAACCAACTAGTTCACCAAAAAGCTGACATGTGAATGGGATAAAAATTCAAGACAACTAGTTCACCTAAAGGGATTAACATACAGGGTTATGGGATAGCCAATTCATAACCTACCTAAACAAAAAGTCTATAAGGGTTCATCAACAGGGTGATGGAATAGCAATTCATAACCTACCTAACTAAAAACCTAAAGGGCCATAACAGAGGGTGATGGAATAGCAATTCATAACCTACCTAACTAGTTCACCTAAAGGGTTTACATACAGGGTGATGGGGATAGCAATGTCATAATCACCTAACTAGTTCACCTAAAAAATTAACATACAGAGATTTAATAGCAAAACAGGATTCATAACCATTTAGTTCACCTCAAACCTACCTAAACAAAAGTCTATAGTGTTCAATGGAATGGAATCAAGAACCTACCTAACTAGTTCAAGAAAAATCAATACAGATGGATAACAGGTTCACCCAAAGGGCTTACACATACAGGGTGATGGAATAGCAATTCATAACCTACCTAACTAAACCTAAAGGGCTTACACATACAGGGTGATGGAATAGCAATTCAACCAACTAGTTCACCTAAAGGGCTTACACACAAACAAAAGGGTGATGGGATAGCAATAAAATCAAAACCTACCAGATAACTAGTTCACCTAAAGGGTTTACACAAGGGTGATGGAATAACCTACCTAACCTTCACCTAAACCAGGACACATACAGGGTGAAACTAAAATGGATAGCAATTCACAACCTACCTAACTAGTTCACCTAAAGGGCCATACAGGGAAATGGAATAGACAGAGCAAACCTACCTAACTAGTTCACCTAAAGGGCTTACACATACAGGGGTGATGGGAAGGAAAAAACCTACAGGATAACTAGTTCCTACCTAAAGTTAGTGTTCAACAGGATCAAGGGGATATGAAACTAAAACCAAAACAGATTCACCTAAAATAAACAGGGTCTATGGAATAACAATTCATAACCATTTAGTTCTAAAATCAGACACACCATACAGGGTGATGGAAAGCAATAACCTACCTAACTAAAAGTCAATAAAGTTTTACAACAGGATCAAGAAAGCTGACATGTGAAACTAAAAAGAAGAAAGGGCCATAACAGATGATGGGATTTAGCTCCATAACCTACCTAACTAAACAAAAGTCTATAGTGTTCAATGATGGAATAGCAATTCAGGATCAAAAAGTTGACATAAAACTAAAATCATACAGAATGATAACAGATAAAGAATTTAACTCCACCTAAAATCAAGACACATACAGGGTGATGGAATAAAAGCCCAAACCTACCTAACTAAAAGTCTATAGTGTTCAATGTCAACAGGATCAAGAAAGGGTGACATATAGAAAAATAAAAACCTACAACTAGTTCACCTAAAGGGTTTAACAGATAAACCATTTAGCAAAGACATAACCTACCTAAACAAAAACCTCTATAGTGTTCAATGTCAACAGGATCAAAAATCAAAACTAGTTCACATAAACCATTTAAACTAAAATGGAATAGAAGATCAAGACCATAACAGATAACCAAAGGGTTTAGGGTCCAATTCATAACCTACCTAAACAAAAGTCTATAGTGATGGGAAACTAATGTCCTAAACAGGATCAAGAAAGCTGACATATGGGTGATGGACCCTGTCCTAACTAGTCAAGAAAGGGCTTATACATACAGGGTGACCACTAACTAGTTCACTAAAAAGGGTTTAACAGATAACCATTTAGCTCCCAACCTACCTAACTAAACAAAAGGTCTATAGTGTTCAATGTCAATGGGATCAAAGAAAGCTGACATATGAAACTAAAATCAAAGCTTACACAGATTTAGATATAACCTACCCTAACTAACAGATAAAGGCTTTACATATACAGGGTGATGGGACAGAGCCATAACCTACCTAACTAGTTCCCATAACCTAAAGGGCTAAACAAAAAGTCTATAGTGTTCAAAAAAGCTGTTCAAACAAAAAATCAAGAAAGGGTGACATATTCATAAACCTAAAATCAAGACAGAAGAAGGGGTGAACAGATAACCATTTAGCTCCCCTAAACAAAAGTAACCTAAAGGGCTTAAACAAAAGTCCATAACAGATAACAATTCATAACCTAGTGTTCAATGTCAACAGGATCAAGAAAGCTGACATAACCCAAAACTAGAAAAGTCTAAAATCAAGACAGAGCCAAGAACAGATAACCAAAATTAAGACTCCCATAACCTACCTAAACCTAAAGTCTATAGTGTTCAATGTGATGGGACAGGAAGACAAAAAGCTGACATGTGAACCTAAAGGGCTTATCAGACAGATCCATAACAGAAACCACTTAGTTCCTAAATATAACCTACCTAAACAAATAACCTATAAACTGTTCAATGTCAACAGGATCAAAGAAAGCTGACATGTGAAACTAAAAGTCAAAAGACAGAGCCATAACAGATAACCAATTTAACTCCCATAACCTACCTAAACAAATAACCATTCTATAACCTTCAATGTCCAAGTGAAGGATCAAGAAAAAGCTGACATATGAAACTAAAATCAAGACAAAGGATCAATAACAGATAAAACTTTAGCTCCCATAACCTACCTAAACAAAAGTCTATAGTGTTCAATGTCAACAGGATCAAGAAAGCTGACATATGAAACAGGGTAAAATCAAAACAAAGACCAAAAAGGGCTTAAAACAAAATCAAGGTGAAGAATAAAATCCATTTAGCAAACAAAAAGCAAATTAGTTCAAGTGTTTCAATGTCAACAGGATCAAGAAAGCTGACATGTGAAACTTAAATCAAGACAGAGCCATGATAAACATTTAGCTCCCACCTACCTAAACAAAAAGTCTATAAAAGTCTAAATAGTGTTCAAACCCCTAAACAAAGTCTACAGGAATCAAATGAAACTAAAGACAGACATATTTAGCTCCCATAACTAAAAAAAAGTCAAATGACAGAGCCATAACAGAAACTAAAATTAGCTTCCATAACCTACCTAAACAAAAGTCTATAGTCAACAGGATCAATGTCAAAAACTAAATCAAGAAAGCTGATAACATGTGAAACTAAAACAAAAAGTCAAGACAGAGGATCAAGAAAGGGCATAACAGATAAAAATCAAGACATTTAGAACAGATCCCATAACCTACCTAAACAAAAAAGTCTATAGTGTTCAATGTCAACAGGATCAAGAAAGCTGACATGTGAAACTAAAATCAAGACAGAGCCATAACAGATAACCATTTAGCTCCCATAACCTACCTAAACAAAAAGTCTATAGTGTTCAATGTCAACAGGATCCAAGAAAGCTGACATGTGAAACTAAAATCAAGACAGAGCCATAACAGATAACCATTTAGCTCCATAACCTACCTAAACAAAAGTCTATAGTGTTCAATGTCAACAGGATCAAGAAAGCTGACATATGAAACTAAAATCAAGACAGAGCCATAACAGATAACCATTTAGCTCCCATAACCTACCTAAACAAAGTCTATAGTGTTCAATGTCCAACAGGATCAAAAAATAGCTGACATATCAAGAAATCTAAAATCAAGACAGAGCCATAACAGATAACCATTTAGCTCCCATAACCTACCTAAACAAAAGTCTATAGTGTTCAATGTCAACAGGATCAAGAAAATAGACATATGAAACTAAAATCAAGACAGAGCCATAACAGATAACCATTTAGCTCCCATAACCTACCTAAACAAAAAGTCTATAGTGTTCAATGTCAACAGGATCAAGAAAGCTGACATATGAAACAAAGAAATCAAGACAGAAACCACCCAACAGATAACCATTTAGCTCCCATAACCTACCTAAACAAAAAGTCTATAGTGTTCAATGTCAACAGGATCAAGAAAGCTGACATATGAAACTAAAATCAAGACAGAGCCATAACAGATAACCATTTAGCTCCCATAACCTACCTAAACAAAAGTCTATAGTGTTCAATGTCAACAGGATCAAGAAAGCTGACATATGAAACTAAAATCAAACAGACAGAAGCCCCATAACAGATAAACATTTATAGTGTTCAATGTCCCAGGATCAAGGGTGAAACTAAAATCAAAACAAAAAGTTAACCATTTAGTTCAATCTATAGTGTTCAATGTCAGGATCAAGAAAGCTGACATATGAAACTAAAATCAAGACAGAGCCATAACAGATAACCATTTAATCCCATAACCTACCTAAACAAAAGTCTATAGTGTTCAATGTCAACAGGATCAAGAAAGCTGACATATGAAAACCAAAATCAAGACAGAGCCATTTAACAGATAAAGTTCAATGTCAAGGGATCAAGAAAAGCATAAACTAAACAGATAACCATTTAGTTCAACAAACAAAAAGTCTATAGTGTTCAATGTCAACAGGATCAAGAAAGCTGACATATGAAACTAAAATCAAGACAGAGCCATAACAGATAACCATTTAGCTCCAAGGGACCTACCTAAACAAAAACCTCTAAAGTGTTCAATGTCAACAGGATCAAGAAAGCTGACATATGAAACTAAAATCAAGACAGAGCCAAAACAGATAACCAGGTGCTCCCATAACCTACCTAAACAAAGTCTATAGTGTTCAATGTCAACAGGATCAAGAAACCAACTCCAGATATGAAACTAAAAATGTCAACAGGATTAAATCAAATTCAAACTAAAAACGACAGATAACCATTTAGCTCCCAACCTACCTAAAAAAAAAGTCTATAGTGTTCAATGTCAACAGGATCAAATCAGACAGATGTTCAAACTAAAATTTAAAATCAGAAGTTCAATAACAGATAACCATTTAGCTCCATAACCTACCTAAACAAAAAAAATATAGTGTTCAATGTCAACAGGATCAAGAAAGCTGACATATGAAACTAAAATCAAGACAGATCCATAACAGATAACCATTAGCTCCCATAACCTACCTAAACAAAAGTCTATAGTGTTCAATGTCAACAGGATCAAGAAAGCTGACATATAAACTAAAATCAAGACAGAGCCATAACAGATAACCATTTAGCTCCCATAACCTACCTAAACAAAAGTCTATAGTGTTCAATGTCAACAGGATCAAAAAGCTGACATATGAAACTAAAAATCAAGACAGAACCATAACAGATAAATTTTAGCTCCCATAACCTACCTAAACAAAATCTATAGTGTTCAATGTCAACAGGATCAAGAAAAGCTGACATATGAAACTAAAAATCAAGACAAAGCCATAACAGATAACCATTTAGCTCCCATAACCTACCTAAACAAAATCTATAGTGTTCAATGTCAACAGGATCAAGAAAGCTGACATATGAAACTAAAATCAAGACAGAGCCATAACAGATAACCATTTAGCTCCCATAACCTACCTAAACAAAGTCTATAGTGTTCAATGTCAACAGGATCAAGAAAGTTCAACATAGTGAAACTAAAAAAAACACAGAGCCATAACAGATAACCATTTAGCTCCCATAACCTACCTAAACAAAAGTCTATAGTGTTCAATGTCAACAGGATCAAAAAATGACATAACTAACTAAAATCAAGACAGATTTAACAGATAACCACTTAGCTCCCTACCTAAACTCTACCTAAACAAAGTCTAAGAGTGTTATGAATAAAATCAAGAGGATCAAACAATAGCCCCACTTAGCTCCATAACCTATGAAAACTAAGTCTAATCAAGACAGAGCCAAACTAAAATCAACAGAATAACAGATAACCATTTAGCTCCCATAACCTACCTAAACAAAAGTCTATAGTGTTCAACAGGATCAGTCAACAGGATCAAGAAAAGACGACATAACCATGAAACTAAAATCAAGACAGAGCCATAACAGATAACCATTTAGCCATTTACATAACCTACCTAAACAAAAGTCTATAGTGTTCAATGTCAACAGGATCAAGAAAGCTGACATATGAAACTAAAATCAAACAGAGCCATAACAGATAACCATTTAGCTCCCATAACCTACCTAAACAAAAGTCTATAGTGTTCAATGTCAACAGGATCAAATCAAAGCTGACATATGAAACTAAAATCAAGACAGAGCCATAACAGATAACCATTTAGCTCCCATAACCTACCTAAACAAAAGTCTATAGTGTTCAATGTCAACAGGATCAAGAAAGCAAACATGATGAAACTAAAATCAAGACAGAGCCATAACAGATAACCATTTAGCTCCATAACCTACCTAAACAAAAAGTCTATAGTGTTCAATGTCAAACAGGATCAAGAAAGCTGACATAACCTTTAACTAAAATCAAGACAGAGCCATAACAGATAACCATTTAGCTCCATAACCTACCTAAACAAAAGTCTATAGTGTTCAATGTCAACAGGATCAAGAAAGCTGACATATGAAACTAAAATCAAGACAAGCCATAACAGATAACCATTTAGCTCCCATAACCTACCTAAACAAAAGTCTATAGTGTTCAATGTCAACAGGATCAAGAAAGCTGACATATGAAACTAAAATCAAGACAGAGCCATAACAGATAACCACTTAGCTCCCATAACCTACCTAAACAAAAGTCTATAGTGTTCAATGTCAACAGGATCAAGAAAGCTGACATATGAAACTAAAATCAAGACAGAGCCATAACAGATAACCACTTAGCTCCCATAACCTACCTAAACAAAAAGTCTATAGTGTTCAATCAGAATCAAAAAGCAACATATGAAACTTCAAAGGGCAAGCTCCCATAACCTACCTAAACAAAAAGTCTATGTGAAAAAAAAGCTGACATATTAAAATCAAGACAGATCCATAACAGATAACCACTTAGCTCCCAAACCTACCTAAACAAAAGTCTATAGTGTTCAATGTCAACAGGATCAAGAAAGCTGACATGTGAAACTAAAATCAAGACAGAGCCATAACAGATAAATCATTTAGCTCCCATAACCTACCTAAACAAAAGTCTATAGTGTTCAATGTCAACAGGATCAAAGAAAGCTGACATATGAAACTAAAAAATCAAGAAGATACATAACAGATAAACCATTTAGCAATCCCATAACCTACCTAAACAAAAAGTCTATAGTGTGTTCAATGTCAACAGGATCAAGAAAGCTGACATGTGAAACTAAAATCAAGACAGAGCCATAACAGATAACCATTTAGCTCCCATAACCTACCTAAACAAAAGTCTATAGTGTTCAATGTCAACAGGATCAAGAAAGCTGACATGTGAAACTAAAATCAAGACAGAGCCATAACAGATAACCATTTAGCTCCCATAACCTACCTAAACAAAAGTCTATAGTGTTCAATGTCAACAGGATCAAGAAAGCTGACATGTGAAACTAAAATCAAGACAGAGCCATAACAGATAAACCATTTAGCTCCCATAACCTACCTAAACAAAAAGTCTATAGTGTTCAATGTCAACAGGATCAAGAAAGCTGACATGTGAAACTAAAATCAAGACAGAGCCATAACAGATAACCATTTAGCTCCCATAACCTACCTAAACAAAAACTCTATAGTGTTCAATGTCAACAGGATCAAGAAAGCTGACATATGAAACTAAAATCAAGACAGAGCCATAACAGATAACCATTTAGCTCCCATAACCTACCTAAACAAAAAGTCTATAGTGTTCAATGTCAAACAGGATCAAGAAAGCTGACATGTGAAACTAAAATCAAGACACAGCCATAACAGATAACCATTTAGCTCCCATAACCTACCTAAACAAAAGTCTATAGTGTTCAATGTCAAAATCAGGATCAAACAAAGCTGACATATGAAACTAAAAATCAAGACAGAGCCATAACAGATAACCATTTAGCTCCCATAACCTACCTAAACAAAAAGTCTATAGTGTTCAATGTCAACAGGATCAAGAAAGCCATAACAGACATGAAAAAAAATCAAGACAAGATCCATAACAGATAACCCACTTAGCTCCCCCCCACCTACCTAAACAAAAAAGTCTATAGTTTTCAATGTCAACAGGATCAAGAAAGCTGACATATGAAACTAAAATCAAGACAGAGCCATAACAGATAAACCATTTAGCTCCCAAAACCTACCTAAACAAAAAGTCTATAGTGTTCAATGTCAACAGGATCAAGAAAGCTGACATATGAAACTAAAATCAAGACAGAGCCATAACAGATAACCATTTAGCTCCCATAACCTACCTAAACAAAAAGTCTATAGTGTTCAATGTCAACAGGATCAAGAAAGCTGACATGTGAAACTAAAATCAAGACAGAGCCATAACAGATAACCATTTAGCTCCCATAACCTACCTAAATCAAAAAGTCTATAGTGTTCAATGTCAACAGGATCAAGAAAGCTGACATATGAAACTAAAATCAAGACACAACCATAACAGATAACCATTTAGCTCCCATAACCTACCTAAACAAAAGTCTATAGTGTTCAATGTCAACAGGATCAAGAAAGCTGACATGTGAAACTAAAATCAAGACAGAGCCATAACAGATAACCATTTAGCTCCCATAACCTACCTAAACAAAAGTCTATAGTGTTCAATGTCAACAGGATCAAGAAAGCTGACATGTGAAACTAAAATCAAGACAGAGCCATAACAGATAACCACTTAGCTCCCATAACCTACCTAAACAAAAGTCTATAGTGTTCAATGTCAACAGGATCAAGAAAGCTGACATATGAAACTAAAATCAAGACAGAGCCATAACAGATAACCATTTAGCTCCCTATAACCTACCTAAACAAAGTCTAACCTAAAACAAAGTAGTGTTCAATGTCAACAGGATCAAGAAAGCTGACATGAAACTAAAATCAAGACACAGCCATAACAGATAACCATTTAGCTCCCATATAACCTACCTAAACAAAAAGTCTATAGTGTTCAATGTCAACAGGATCAAGAAAGCTGACATGTGAAACTAAAATCAAGACAGAGCCATAACAGATAACCATTTAGCTCCCCATAACCTACCTAAACAAAAAGTCTATAGTGTTCAATGTCAACAGGATCAAGAAAGCTGACATGTGAAACTAAAATCAAGACAGAGCCATAACAGATAACCACTTAGCTCCCATAACCTACCTAAACAAAACTCTATAGTGTTCAATGTCAACAGGATCAAGAAAGCTGACATATGAAACTAAAATCAAGACAGAGCCATAACAGATAACCATTTAGCTCCCCATAACCTACCTAAACAAAAAGTCTATAGTGTTCAATGTCAACAGGATCAAGAAAGCTGACATGTGAAACTAAAATCAAGACAGAGCCATAACAGATAACCATTTAGCTCCCATAACCTACCTAAACAAAAGTCTATAGTGTTCAATGTCAACAGGATCAAGAAAGCTGACATGTGAAACTAAAATCAAGACAGAGTCATAATAACCAGGAAAATGCGTTCAACGATTAAAAACTGTGGCTTTCGCTACTTGTGATCTTCAAATACTGAACATCTTAAATGTCTGAAGATCGTCACTAGCAAGAGACTTTTAGTCATAGTCTTAGATTGGTGTCCCTGCTAGAATTTCTGATTGTCATTGCACTACAGAGACTCGTACATTAACAAATATTGAGTTATATTTTCACCATGAAATAAGCCAAGAAAGGAAAATGGCCTAAATAAGTCGTCAGAACAAAAATTAATTAGAAAAATCAACGTGTATGCATTATTAAACTAATATCCTAGCATGAAGAACTCAATCTTAACTTATGTTTAAACCATTTAGTTTTATGCTATGCTATAGAACTTAGAGTCAGAAAGAAACAGTTGAAATTTCTAGGACACAGAACGAGGAAAGAGAGCTTGGAGAATTTGACACTCACAGGACCTATTGAAGGCAGGAGAGACAGAGGAAATGAACGAATAACCTGCATAACGATTGCTTGTAAATTGATTGCAGAACTGGAATTGGGAGCGATAACGAAAAGATAAACATTACTAACAATTACGAAGGATAATAAAATGTAGTCAGCCATGATTGCTCACGTCCCGAATAGACAGAACACATGGAATAATAATAATAGTAATAATAATAATAATAATAACATGTGGCATATTCGTTTTGTATTTTTCAACATTTTATTTTCTTTTAATCCTTACACAAGGACAATACACACTCAAACCAAATTATACCGATATATGACAGTAGCAGATGTTATCAGAAGATAACTTCCTACACTATAAAAGTAATTCCTCAGATCGGAGGCTCCAACTTTTGTTGCTTAGTTAGATGTCCAGATTCCGTACCTTTCATTGTTAAGGTTTTATAATCCTTAAATTCATTTTTTGTACAAGTTTTTTTTTTTTAATACCTGTCTTATTTGAATGTTACATTTATTTACAAAGATAATGTTGATGGTTGTGAATTGAAAATTTTGACATATCTTATTTGGAATACAGTCTCTATGCTCTTTTAAGTGGCGACAGATGAGTAAAAAAATCATTGTTTTCCTCTCACATCATTAATATTATTTCGCGTTTGGGTTTTGAATATCGAAATGAATCAACAATTGAATTTTGGTCTCTTGATTTCTTTTCCTTCTTTTTTTTTCCCTCTCTCTATACAAACTTTATTTTATCTTTTTTCTTTTATCTGACAAAATATCTTCACGTCTGCATATTCTGCAACAATGACAAAAGCCTGCAGGGATAATGAATTTTTCAAATATATATTCAATTTTTTAATGAAATTCGGTGTGATATTCTGATGCTATTAAGTCGAAACAGAAGTGTCTTGTACTTTTTGACAAAAATATTTTATTCATAGCCTCCTCCATTTGGCATCATCATTATCAACATCAGACATATTGTGTGGTCTTAGGGTCCCTGCACAGCTGATCCCCTGACGATTTCCCTCTATATGTACTCATTCTTGAGCAAAGTATACCTGGCGAAACCCATCCCTCTTTAGGTAAGCTTTATTACATCAAGTTCTGAATCTCATGTCTAGAGTATAGTTTATTATTTATGGGCGCCATTCTACTGTGTTCTGAAGTCAGAGCAGAGTAAACTTTACTAATGATGGCTGCCACTCGATTTGAAGTAATATCATCATTTGATAAATATGTATCAACGGGGATGTGTCTTTTTAGTCCTGCTAGGGATTTATACTCACTTGCACAGATGTGGCAACGTTAGGCACTTTTTGCAGGTGTTACAATAATATTCAGGTGAAATTTCATATGGCGTTTTAGTTTACTAATTGATACACATTCCCTTTAACTTAAATTTAACAAATATGTCGATTTAATGGCACAAACGAAACGCACATAGTAAGACATATAATGACTGGTTGCTCGTTTCTGAGTATGCCGATCTGTTAGAGTGGCTAGCTAATCCCATTTGAAGACGCCAGTTCAGGCATATTTGTTATTTTTTCAATGCTGATAAACTGGAACAAAAAAGTAGTGGCAGCAACAATAGAAGAAGAAGAAGAAGAAGAAGAAACGAAGAGGAAAGAAAAAGAACAAAAGAGGTAGAAAACGAGGAGGAATAAAGAAGAAGAAGTAAAGGAAGAGGAGGAAGAAAAAGATGAAGAAACGAAGAGAAAAAAAGAGAGCAAAAGAAAAAGAGACAATGAGGAAAAAAGAAGAAAAAGAAATGAGGAGGAAACAAGATGAAGAAGCGAAGGGGAAAGAAGGAGAAATTAGGAAAAAAGAAAAAAAAAGAGAACAGATGAAGAAGAGACGATGATAAAAAAGAAAAAGATGAAGAAATAGAAGCAGAACGAGAAGAAACGAAACGAGAAGGAAATAAGAAGAAAAGAAGAAGAAATGAGGAGAAAAGAAGAAAAAGAAGAAAACAAAAGAAAAAAGAAATGACGAGGAAAAATGAAGAAAAGAGGAGGAAAGAACAAGAAGAAGTAAAAAGAAGAGGAGGAAGAAGAAGAAGATGAAGAAACGAAGAGAAAAGAAGAGAGCAGAAGAAAAAGGGACGATGAAATAAAGAAACACGAAGAGGAGAGAAGTAAAATAAGGAGGAAAGAAGAAACGAGGAGGAAAGAAGAAGAAGAAGAAGAAGAATAAGAAAAAGAGGAGGAGGAGGAAGAGGAGATGGAAGAAGAAGATGAAGAAACAAAGAGAAAATAAGAGAGCAGCAAATAAAGAGACGATGAGGAAAAAAAGAATAAAAAGAGGAAAAGAAATGAAGAGGAAACAAGATGAAGAAATAAAGAGAAAAGGAGAAATTAGATAAAAAGAAAAAGAAGAGGAGAGGAGAAGAAGAAGAAGAGACGATGATAAAAGAAGAAATAGATGAAGAAAAAGAAGCAGAACGAGAAGAAACGAAACGAAGAGGAAAGAAAAAGAGAAGAAATGAAAAGGAAAAAAGAGGAAGGAAAGAAGAAGAAATGAGGAGAAATGAAGAAAAAGGAAATGATGAGGAAAAAAATTAAGAAACGAGGAGGAAAGAAGAAGAAATGAGGAGGAGAGAAGAAAACAGAAGAAAAAGAAGAAGAAGAAACGAGGAGGAAAAAAGAAAACAGAAGAAGAAGAAGAAGAAGAAACGAGGAGGAAAAAAGAAAAATGAAGAAAGAAGAAAATGAGGAGAAAAGAAGAAAACAGAAGAAGAAGAAGAAGAAGAAGAAGAAGAAACGAGGAGGAAAAAAGAAAACAGAAGAAGAAGAAGAAGAAGGAACTAAAAAAAACGAAAACTGAAGCAGAATACAAAACAAGTTTGTAGATGACTGGCAATAAGAATACGCCATATGTGAAATAATTTCCCACTATAAATCTTGGAACATCTGCTTCATCGCATTTGTAGCACAAGGATGGATAATGTCGCAGATCAAAAATCGCCGGTCGTCTTCTTTGCCTATCAAAAAGAAAAAAAAAAAAAAAAAGGGAAATTTGAATAAATATTTGATAAATTCATTAATCTAGCAAGCCGTGAGTTTTAGCACAATATGCTGAGGTGATGAGATTCTTCGCAGTTAAAAGCCAAACGAGCAAAAGTAGTGAAAAAGGAAAAAAATTATTTTCTCACAAAATTTGGCATTCAAACAAATCATTTATTTACTGTATTTCTCGCAGTAATCGTTTTTCAGGTTCCGGAATTTCATAATGAACAATTCCTTTGAATGTTTTCAGTCTGAATTTTGAGGTGAAAAGTTATTATTTACATTATTCAAATTCAGAGAAATATCAACATTTCTGTTGTTATTATCAAAACGTTTCAGCCATTCCACCATCTTGTTCTCTTCAGGTGTCTGTCCATACGGATAAACTTCAAAGAATTTTTAACTTAAATCTTTATTTAATCGAAAGGTTTTGAATATTTTCCTTTGTTGACCATATCAAGAGATATCAGGCCAACATTCTCTTGCACAGATGTGACAATGTCGGAGGCCTCTTGTAGTAGGTGTTACAATAATATTTAGGCGAAATTTCATATGACGTTTTACGTAAACAAATGGTGCGAATTCTTTTTCACTTAAATTTAACAAATACTTCCATGTATTGACACAAACAAAAAGTAAGACATTGGTCTCCAAACAGTTCGGAGCACCTCATAGGCGCGGTAGAAGAGGATAGCAGGTGAGGCGGAAATGACTGAAAGGCAATCAAATATTTAGAAACACTATTTAAATTATTCGAACTATCGTCCTCATCTTTGTTGCTATATTTATCACAACGTTTCGGCTGTTGTATGCTCCGGCCTCCTTCAGGTGGTTGGAATGTCGAACTGAACACTATACTGATTATAGTGTTAAGCTGTCCACCCCTTTTTATACAAGTGGACTCGTCCAGCGTGTACTTGTACTGCTGCCGGTGAATACCCGGAAGTGAGAGAGTGAGTGACAGAGTCGAGTCGGAGACTAACAGTGAAGGCTTGTAGGTAACCGGAAGCGTCGTGTGTGAGGTAACCGCTTTGTAGGAGTCACAGTTGCGAGCACGTAGACTCAGAAGGAAGTCATACTTCGATACTGAATTTCCCAGACTGTATATATATATTATTATTGCTACTAACCGCATTTCTGGATCTACTAACCGTATTACCAATTGTATTATTACGTCAATAAATTTATTTGCTATATTTCATTCCTGCGTTTGTCATTCATTTTGAGACCGGATTTCATCCCGGATCCACAAAATATAGCACATTCAATCAAATATTGAAGAAATCACAAAAAAACAAAAACAACAGCAAAAAAAAAAAAAAAAAAAAAAAAAAAAAAAACAAACACTAGGCACTTGTTTCGCACTAAATAAGCTGTACAAATAATTGAATAGAAACAATGAAATAAAGTAAGTTCATATTTGTGTGTATTTTTTAAAAGTTCACGGTTTTATTTTATAACATTAAATATATACCCTTTAAAAACATTGCTAAGTGTGCTGAGATATTTTTCATTTGCTCCTAGCTGTGCCATGGCTTAAAAAGCTTGAGAAACGCCGCTCTAGGAGAATAGGCCATATTTTAAAGAATTTCCCACTCCAAATCTTCGGACATCTGCTGCATCGTATTTGTAACGGTCTTTTTAGTGAATAATGTAAATTCCTTATGACTTACATTAAGTTACATTAAATACAAAGAACAACTTCTTTAGTCTATTGAAAGGCTGTCAAATATCTAACCAAGATTTTTTGTTATTCGTGCTCTAGTAATATATCATTTTTTTAAAAAAATGGCCAGTGACCACAATGTCCAAAAAATGGCTGTTTTTATTGAGCTCGAAGAGAAAGACAAAATCAAAACGCTGGTCAATGTTTTTGCAAAATTATCTAAACGATCGACTATTGATAACAGTGCATAAGCAAAGAATTGCTGCGTAAACCTTGAACAGACATTTAATATTGATATTCAGAGCTTTTATATCAACCGAAAAAAAAATACTCTTTGCAAATAAAGATTTTCATTGTCTTTTATATTAATATATTGGATAACACAATGTGCTTTGGGAAATACATTAGAATAATCCATAATTTTCCTGGGAGCACTCCCCTCCTGCACGTGGATCGAAAACGAATGGATTAAGTACGAGGTGCTTTCAAAAACTATCCGATTTTATTTTATCCCGACAAAACTAATGATGCGTGTGGCAAAATCCTTCCTGCGCATGCGTGAAAATGTTCACTCCACATCAGTTTCCGGCTGTTACGCCGAGAGTACAGATGTGTAGTTCGGGCTCGTCGGCTTTTCGAAAGTTTGATCTTCTTGCGAGTGTGCGAGGGATTCTTCTTGTCCTCTTCTTTTCCTTTATATGCTTCTTCGGATTTCGGTGTCACATTTCTCATCTGTTGAAATACTTCGCAGATATTTACTTTTCTGTATTTGTCTGATTTTATTTGGCTAGTAGTCAAATAAATTCATGGGACATTTTTGACAAGTGAGTATC
This sequence comes from Acanthosepion pharaonis, assembly GCA_903632075.3. Taxonomy (NCBI): domain Eukaryota; kingdom Metazoa; phylum Mollusca; class Cephalopoda; order Sepiida; family Sepiidae; genus Acanthosepion; species Acanthosepion pharaonis. Next base: position 367,357 of record CAHIKZ030005495.1, on the reverse strand, counting down.
TTCTTCTCCTCCTATATGCCGTGATCCTTCAGGTTGTGGGCGATCATGGCTCTCCACAACTCTCTTGTATCTCTTAGTAATGTTTAGCTTTTTGTCACTCGCCGTTCTGCTATTCATTAATAAAATCGTCAGGTAGGTGGTTCGCTACCTGCTTTTGTTCCTCTTACTTTTTTTGTCCTGTGAGTATCAAATTCTCCAAGTCTTCTTTCCTCATTATGTGTCCTAGACATTTTAGCTGTCTTTTTCTGATTCAGAATATGTGTCCTTTTCGTCTCCTTTTTTTAACAAAACCTTCCTAGTGTCTCACATGTCAAATCCATGGAAACTCAGCATCATTCTGTAGAACCACAGTTCTCTTGAATCGTGTTTTTTCATCTCTGTCCAGCAATCTCTGCTATATAGAATGCCTAAGACATAGCAGTTGAGCATTCTATTTACGTTATTCGGACTATTGTCCTCATCTTTGTTCCCCTATTTATCACAACATTTCGGCCGTTGTACGATCCGGCATCCTCAGGTGGTTGGAATGTCGAACTGAACCCTTTATTTCGCTCGCTGTCACTTAAAGACACATGGCAAAGTGGAAAAGACGTTGGTTAGATCCAGTGACAGGACCCAAAGAGTTGTGAGTTCAATACCTAGTCAAGGTGGTGGAGAACTTGGAGAGGTGAATTAACAGGCAATAACGGATAACTGACATCCATTAGACATGACAAGTGGAAATAGAACTGTCTACCCCAGCGAACGAAAATAAAGGGTTCAGTTCGACATTCCAACCACCTGAAGAAGGCCGAAGCGTTTAACGGTCGAAACTTTGTGATAAATATGGGAACAAAGATGAGGTCAATAGTCCGAATAACGTAAATAGAATGCTCAACTGCTATGTCTTAGGCATTCTATATAGTCCGAATAATGTAAATAGTGTACATAATACCTCATCTCAGAAATATAGACAGATACAGTTGAGTACGCTTATACATTGTATATATAAGATATGTGCAAAAATTCCTAGCGCTCTGTATTTGAAAATTAACCATTGAATATGTTATATTAAAATATTTGTTCTATAATGCTGCCTCAAATATTCTCTTCATGTGTTAGAAAATTGTCCAGAATTCACCGTTACATCATAGGATTGGTTATTGCGTAGTAGTTATTAGCTTGTGCATTGAAATCTCCTGCCATATTTGGTCTGCTGCTCTTGCTATTCCAAAGAAGGATCTCTAAGGTAACCGGTCCTGGCTTAATATCACAGCTTCAGGCACTTTCTCACCGACGTGACTTAGCTTCTCTCTGTCTTTTCTACAAATATTTTCATAACAATTGATCTGACGAGCTTTTTTTCTCTGGTGCCACGACTACATGAAATTAAGTGTTATGGGACCTTACCTTATTATTATTAATAATAATAATAATAATGGACTATTCCATACTTAATAAATACTGCTCCTCAGGAGTAGGCAAGGAGTTAGTAGCTCAACACCTGACCGACTGTACGGTTGAACTCTCCGCCTTCGGGCGGGGAGGAACCCGAACGAGGCTACGAAGAAGGGCCGAGTCTCGTTCGGGAAGGTAAACCGACCCTGAACCCGTTTATACGGGTTCAATGGACATATTTTTGGGCCGAGCCCACGGGCTCGGAGAACCCACATTAAATAACCGACCTTGTGTCACATGATACCCCAGTGGGGGGGGGATGAATATCGTCAGTAGTTCAAGTGGAGTCAGTAGTTCAAGTCGAGTCAAGAGTCAGAGGCAGTCCGAAACAGAGTCGCGTTCAGACAATTACTGCAAGACATTGGAATAGTGATACTGGTCGAGACTACATTGTTCTCTCTACTAAACCTGATTGTTCGTACTAACACTTTCTACTTCTCTGTATATATTCCTGTTTGTAATATATCTGTGTTATTCCATATCCGTGTTCGAGTTCTTCTTTATTGGTTCTACCTTGGACTATCACCGTCGTACAAGGAACCGGATAATAACATTAAGCGTGCTACAAGAGTGACATCTCGCGCTTTTAGTGCTAAAATAGCTAAATGCAACTGCCACTTCTACTCCCAGCGTTTCTTTTCTTGCCTTTGAAACCCACTTCCGTTTACTTGCTTCACTGATAACTACAATCTTCAAAATTTTAAAAGCAACGTCAACTGCCATCTTCCGTCTTCTTGAACTCTGTCCATCTTTTGTTCTTTCCTCAATTCTCGTTCTTTTCTCTCACTTTCATTCCCTGTAATCAGTTGCGGACTAATGGCATTTCCGCCTTGCTTGGGGTTGAAATGATTAAAAAAGAAAGAAAAAATGGTGAGCACTCTTTTCTTTGTTTCTATCGAAGGTTTCCTGTTTTTCGGACTTTGTTTACATTTGGTTTAGCTTTTTAATGCCACAGAAAAGATAAAATTCGAGTATCTACGCTTTCGAATATATTAAATTTATTTTTGATGCGCAGAAGCGAAACTTATAAATTTCGACCAGCATTTTATTGAAGGATCCATAAAGCGAAAAATATATTCTTCAGAAACGGATGTTACTAAGTAAGGATTCAGAGAGAATAGAATCGAAGAAGATGCAATGAATTTTTTTTTTATGTTTCTATCGATACTTTCAAATAAATCCCGACTGAAGATGACGGAATGATCAGTTGCAATGCGTTCAGAAAATGAAAATGGCGTCTTTGAAAAACATAGAAATAAAGTATAAATAGAAAGTCGGAAGGAAGGAAAGAAGGAATGCAGGAAAAAAAGAAGAGAAGAAAGAAAAAAAAAACGGATAAAAAGGGACAAATAAAAATTAAAAACAGAAATAAAATGGGAAGGAAGAAAGAAACAAAAGAAAGAAAAAAAGAATGAATGAATGGAGATGAAAAGCAGAAATTACGCTGTGCGAAAAAAAAGAAAGAAACAAACAAACAATGAATGAAAGAAATAGAAAAAGAAAGAAAGGAAAAAGAAAAACATGAAATACTGAAATTAAATAAAAATAAAGAAAAAAACTAGTTGAAAAAGAAAGAAAAGCGAAAGAAAGTAACGAAGAAAGAACAAAACACTGAAATTAAATAAGGAATGAAGAAAAAAGTCTTGTTAAGAAAGAAAGAAAGAAAGAAAAAGAAAGAAAGAAAGAAAGAAGAAAAAGAAGACAAAAAACTGAAATTAAATAGGAATAAAGAACACATTATCTAGGTGAGAAAGAAAGAAAGAAAAAGAAAGAAAGAAAGAAAGAAAAAGAAAGAAGACAAAAAACAGAAATTAAATAGGAATAAAGAACACATTATCTAGGTGAGAAAGAAAGAAAGAAAGAAAGAAAGAAAGAAAGAAAGAAAAAAAGAAAGAAAGAAAGAAAAAAAGAAAGAAAGAAAAAAGGAGACAAAAAACAGAAATTAAATCACATTATCTAGGTGAGAAAGAAAGAAAAGAAAGAAAAAAAAAAAAAAAAGAAAGAAAGAAAAAAGAAAAAAAAGAAAGAAAGAAAGAAAGAAAGAAGACAAAAAAAATGGAATAAAGAACATTATCTAGGTTGAAATTAAAAAGGAAAGAAAAGAAAGAAAGAAAGAAAGAAAGAAAGAAAGAAAAAAAGTGAAAAGTTGAAATTAAACAGGATACAAAAAAAGGCAGTGGTGGGAAAAGGAGAAAATTAGAGAGGCAGGATTAGATGATTGAAAAATTCGATTAACAAGCGTTTGAAAGAAAATGAAATATATTAATGAATAAAAATAAAGAATCAATGAATTAAAACATTGAAAGAAAAATGAGACCGAAAAGGGGGATGAAAAGGGAAAAAAAAAACGAAATGGCGCCTTGTCATCTTCTAAACGAGTCTCTAACGGAAAGGACAATGCTTAAAGATACAGCCATTACTAAGAAGATAATCTGCTTAGCTACGTTCCACAATGCATTGCTGTGTGCAAAATCGGCAGTCACGCTGGAGCAATGGCGGCAGGATAGGTGGTCGTGTCCATTCGCGAAAAACGTCGACGTCCAACTCGCTTGACAGGTGGATAGTCAATCATAAGCCATAAAAATTAAAAATAAAAAACAAGCAGAATAGCAAAAAACAAAAAAAAAAAACCAAAAAACGCGGGAATCAGTAATTCCCTTCGGGAAAATGGATTCCAAAAGCCACAAGATAGGGAAAGGTTTCATTTTCCCTTTTTGCTTACAGATTTCTATTTTATTAATGTATTTGCGTGTGTTTGCGTGCTTGTGTCTCTGGGATGGGTGTATGTGTGTGTGCGTGAGTGTGTGTGTGTGTGCGTGTGAGCGTATGTGTGCGAGTGTGTGTGTGTATCATTAATGTTCGCTCGTCTCTTGGTCATCTACAAGTAGTTTCTTTGTTTTCTACTTCTTTTTCTTTATCTTTCTTTTTCCCCTTTTATTATTTTCTTTTCTTTTTTAACATCTTCTTTTCGATTTCTTCCTTCTTTTTTTGTTTCTCTTCTTTTTCGCCTTTTCTTTCTATTCTCTCCATAATTCACGTCCTCGTCTTTTACTATTTGTCTCCCATTTTTTTCTCCTTTTCTTCTTCCTTGTCTTCAAATTTTTTTTCGTATTTTCTCATCTTTTTCTTTCTAACATTGTCTCAACGTTTTCACCTTTTATGTTTCCTTTTCTTTCGCTTCTTTTACTTTTTCTTTTTCCCTTTTTTTTCTTCTTCATCATCTCAATCACTTGTCTTCTTTCTCATATTTTATTTTCTTTTTATCCTCTTCCTTTCTTGAACTTTTTCCCTTTTTTTCTCTGCTATTTCTTTCCTGTTATCTTTTTTTCTTTTTCATCTTTCTTTTTTTCTTCTACTTATTCAATATTTATTCGCTTTTACTTTCCTATTACATTTTCCTTCATTTCCCTCGTTATTTTTTCTTTATTCTCTCTTTCCTTCCCCTCCTCCTCCTTTCATTTCTTTGTCCCTCTTTTCTGTATCAGTAATGCTTTGCTTTCTTTATTTTTTATTCATCATTATTTTCTTACTTTTTCTCAAATTAATTTCTTATTCGAGTCTTTTTTTATTTCACGTTTCCTTAAATTTTCTGGCCAAATTCGTGCCAGTCTCCCATTTTCTTATTCTCTTTTTCCTCGTCGACATTTTGTTGTTTAAAAGTCATTCTTGTCACCCTCATTATGTCTTACATTTTCGTCCATCTTTTAGTCATTTTTGTATTTCCTCATATTTCGTTGTTTTTTTTTTTTAAGTAATTTTGTGTTTATTTTATTCTGATCTTCCAAGCGCTTTTCCTTTCTTTCCTTTTCTAAAATATTTTTCTGCTTTACATCCACATCATCCTCTTTCTCCCTTCTTCTTCTTCTTCTTCTTCTTCTTCTTCTTCTTCTATCATTTACTTTCCCCTGCATCATTTCTTCCTTTTCATTTTCTCATTCCGTCCTTTCTTCTCTTCTTAATAACTTATATAAATAATATCGCTTCTCCCTTTTTTTTCCTTTCACCCTTCATATTCTTTTATCCGTTCTTTCTATCTTGTTATGACCTTTCTATCTTTTTATCGTCTTTCTATGACCTGCCTATCTTTTTATGAACTTCCTATCTGTTATGGTCCCCTGTCATCTTCCATTCCTTTTATGATCTTTCTATGATCTTCCTATCCTTTCTGACCTACCCATATGATATTCCTATATTTTATGGTTTTCCTATAATCTTTTTATGACCTTTCTCTCTTTTTATCTTTTGATGGTTTTCCTATGATCTTCCTATCTTTTTATAATCTTTTTTTTATGATTGTTGTATTTTTATGACACTTCTATAATGTTCCTATCTTTTATAGTTTCACTACAATCATCCTAAATTTTTATGATCTTTCTAACTTTTTATGATCTTTTTATCTTTTCGGGATTTTATTTTGATATTTTGATGGTTTTCCTATGATCTTCCTATCTTTTTATAATTTTTCTATGAGCGTCGTATTTTTATAACCTTTCTATAACCTTCCTATCTTTTATGGTTTCCCAATGATCATCCTAACTTTTTTTTATGATCTTCCTATCTTTTCATGATTTTCCTTTGATCTTTTTATGATTTTCCTATGATCGTCCTGTTTTTTTATGACCTTTCTATAATCTTCCTATCTATTATGGTCTTCCTATGAATCTCCTATCTTTTCAGGATTTTTCTATGGTCATCATATCTTTTTACGATCTTCGTAATCTTGATATTTTAATATCTCCCGTTTTTCTTTTCCTTTTCCCAAACTGTTCTTCACTTCTAATGTTATTTTTTTCATTGTTCTATTTTCTTCGTTGCTTTCTTTTCATTCCTTTACCGATGTTATTGTTACTGGAAATGATGGCGACAATGGCAGAAACATCGATTAGAGAATTACAAGTCGTTCTTCCGACTCTAGCTTTTCTCAGACTTAATGCACACGCTTTCGACTTGTCTCATATGTTTTTATTTATTTCATTATTCCCTGGTCTTGTGAAATATGGCAGTTCGTATTTTCCTCTCCTCGTTCCCTCCGGCTGTCTCCATTTTTTTTTTCTCTTTTTACCCAGGCTCTAACCCCCGCGTTGCATGCTGGTTGCATTTGCATCTGTCACGTCTCTTCCAAGCAGACGTTGTTATGTTTGTTAGACTTTATTCCAGCAAGGTCGAAGCCAATTCATACGTCACATCGGTTTCTGCGTTGCATGATGTCGCAACTTGTCGACAGCTAGCTTTCATTTTCATTCCCATTTTTTTTTCTTTATTATTCTCATTTTTTTTTCTTTCTTTTGCTTCATTCTTTCGTGCCTTCTTCACTTTTATTCAGTTTTTTCTCTAATCTGGCCTTGAATCTCGCATATGCATTGTTCCTTTTTCTGTAGTTTCATTTTTTTTTCAGGCACATGTGTCCAACGAAGAAATTCTGCCGCGAATAATGTTTTCCAATGATTTCTTTCTTTTCATTTTATTGCTCTTCTCTTGTAATGGGGGTGGGTGACCCTTTCTTATAGATGTGTGTTCAAATAACGTTAGGGTCACCAGTTGTAACGACATTATTTTATTAGTTTGTTAAGGGAGACATCAAATTGTAGTGGTGTTGTTGAAATGGGATATTTTCTTGGATATATATATATATATATATATATATATATATATATATATATATATATATATATATATATACATTTCTCAAATCCACACACACACACACAAAAACACACACACACACATATATATATATATATATATATATATATATATATATATATAATATAAGAAAAAATAGTGTTAAGGTGTGCTGTATTTATGGGATAAAGTGCTCAATATAAGAGATAGGGCATATGTAAATATAAAAGTGGACATTGAAATAAACACTCAGAGGCGACAGGCTCTTTTATGCTAGACACAATCGATTGCGTCTAGCATGAAACAGCCTGTCGCCTCTGAGTGTTGACTTCAATGTTCACCTATATATATATGTGTGTGTGTGTATAAATAGACAGATACATAGATTATGTATCTTTATATATATATATATATATATATATATATAGATAGATAGATAGATAGAGAGAGAGAGAGAGAGAGAGAGAGAGAGAGATTGAAAGATTGATTTTGGGGTATTTAATGCCGAAATCTAAGTATTTAGAACGCAATCGTATGCATTCCACTACAGATAAAAATGTATTTTTAGTCTTCGAGTATAGAATGTATTGCTGGTCATTTTGCTATAAAATATATTGTTGGTAATTTTACTATAAATATGTATTGTTGTTAACTTTATTTAAATATGTATTACTGGTATTTTTACTATAAAATGCACAAAAAACTTATATTTTCATTGTTTTGTTTTTTCTTTTGGAGTTCGCTATTTATCCATAGCTGGACTGAACATGTGCTACCACCCCAGGTCAGGGCTTATTTGTAAGTTTGTAAGTTATGTTAGAGTTATAAACTGTTAAAATACATAAGTACTACCCAATTACCCAATTAGGAAATTGAAAAATAAAGCTTCTTCAAATTTGCAATCTTTTCTTTATTTGTAAGCTTGTATATCTTTACTTGTAAGCTTGTATGTTATACAATAGCTATAAAACATTAAATGCGTTAAAATGCATAAGTATTATACAATTGTATCATTATCAAATTGAAAAATAAATCTTCTGAAATATTTTTTATTTTTTAGCCTAATTGCGTATATGGTAAAATCGAATTTTCCGTTTGGCGCTGACCTTTTCCAGGAAGTAAAACAAATTAATCCCTTTTTCATTACTTTTGAATAAAAGTTCATCGATTTATGTCATAGGAACATAGGATTACAAAAAAATTTATTACCCTATTGTACATTGATATCTTTTCTTTGTTTCTTTCTTGATATTTTTAACTCTTTCAAAATCGTTCACGGAGAAAACCGATTTTTATTTCATCATCTTTATTCACGTTCTGGACAGATATAATTTTTGTGACGTAAATTTGTCATTGTCATTAAAATTAATAAACTCATTTTGAACTATTTTCTTTTTATTATCAGGAGGTGCATTACGGATCTTTGTGTAACGATGGAAAATGTGCCAGAATATATATCTACAGTGTTATAAGATTTCATGATCTGCGTGTCAGGACATGACAATATAATGTTTTGTTACGAAAGCAATTACGATGAAATATGGAAATATTAGAGAAGACCTTTATAAATATAGAACATTTATGGAAGGCCTTTATAAATATGAAACTATCAGTAAAGGCCTTTATAATATATGTCTATTATGGAAGACATTTATACGTATGGAACTATTAGGAAAATCCTTTATAAATATGGAACTATTAAGGAAGACCCTTATAAATTAAAAATATTTCGCTATTTTCTGGTGAAGCTAAATAAAACGAGAAACATGTTATTTATGAAGAATTTCCTACTTGATTATTATTTAGTGTTCAAAAGTTCATCGATTATGACATCGGAATGTATGGTTACAAAACAGTGATAGCCCTATTGTGTATTCATTAACATGGAGCTATTAGGGAAGACCTTTATATAGAACTATTAGGAAAGGCCTTTATATGGATCTATTAGGAAAGGCCTTTATATGGAACTACTAGGAAAGACCTTTATATGGAACTACTAGGAAAGACCTTTATATGGAACAATTAGGAAAGACATATTACATATATTTGTTACGAAAGCAATTACGATGAAATATGGAAATATTAGAGAAGACCTTTATAAATATATATAAATATAAATATATATATAAAGGCCTTTATATGGAACTATTAGGAAGATCATTTATATGAAACTATTAGGAAAGGCCTTTAAATGGATCTTTTAGGAAAGGCCTTTACATGGATCTATTAGGAAAGGCCTTTACATGGATCTATTAAGAAAGGCCTTTACATGGATCTATTAAGAAAGGCCTTTACATGGATCTATTAGGAAAGGCCTTTACATGGACATGGGTCTATTAGGAAAGATTAGGAAAGATTTTACATGGAACTGTTAGGAAGACCTTTATATGGAACTATTAGGAAAAGATCTTTATATGGAACTGTTAGGAAAGGCCTTTACATGGATCTATTAGGAAAGATCTTTACATGGAACTGTTAGGGAAGACCTTTATATGGAACTATTAGGAAAGATCTTTATATGGACTGTTAGGAAAGGCCTTTACATGGATCTATTAGGAAAGATCTTTACATGTAACTGTTAGGGAAGACCTTTATATGGAACTATTAGGAAAGATCTTTATATGGAACTGTTAGGAAAGGCCTTTACATGGATCTATTAGGAAAGATCTTTACATGGAACTGTTAGGGAAGACCTTTATATGGAACTATTAGGAAAGATCTTTATATGGAACTGTTAGAAAGGCCTTTACATGGATCTATTAGGAAAGATCTTTACATGGAACTGTTAGGGAAGACCTTTATATGGAACTATTAGGAAAGATCTTTATATGGAACTGTTAGGAAAGGCCTTTACATGGATCTATTAGGAAAGATCTTTACATGGAACTGTTAGGGAAGACCTTTATATGGAACTATTAGGAAAGATCTTTATATGGAACTGTTAGGAAAGGCCTTTACATGGATCTATTAGGAAAGATCTTTACATGGAACTGTTAGGGAAGACCTTTATATGGAACTATTAGGAAAGATCTTTATATGGAACTGTTAGTAGAGACCTTTATATGGAACTATTAGGAAAAGATCTTTATATGGAACTGTTAGGGAAGACCTTTATATGGAACTATTAGGAAAGATCTTTATATGGAACTGTTAGTAGAGACCTTTATATGGAACTATTAGGAAAGATCTTTATATGGAACTGTTAGGGAAGACCTTTATATGGAACTATTAGGAAAGATCTTTATATGGAACTATTTGAAAAGGCCTTTATAAATTAAAAATATTTCGCTATTTCTGGTGAAGCTAAATAAAAAGAAAAACATTATTTATGAAATTTTTCGTACTTGGTCATTATTTAATAGCACACACGCACAAACACACACACACAGGCACACACACGCGCGCGCGGCATACACACACACACACACACACACACACACACACATATATATATATATAATGCAAGATTACATTTGTAAGATCGCATTAAATGTGACAAGTATCTGTACTACAGAAAATTTCACTGTAAAATCTAATTTATCACGCGTGCTCCAATTTAACGTGGAACCTTTAGTAACGCATATGATTTTCACGTTTTAATACAATCTTAAAAACGTAATCTTACACTATATATAATACACTTCAAAACAAAATGAATATTCACTTTGAAATATGATAAAGAAATACAATACCCTAATTAACCCAAATAAAAAAAAATCAAATTAATTATTTACTATAAAAAATTTAAAACAGCTAAACTTATCTTCAAAAATAACAAAACACCAGCAAAGTCAAGATTACAATGAACGAACATTGTCTTATGAGCTCAAATGCCTCTTAAGGAACTCTTTTCCTGATCAAACTCAATTCATAAACAATGACATCGGTCACCCGCCTACATGCTTATCCAGATGCCTTAATTGACTACAGCTCTATTAGAACCCAATTTAACACACGCACAAACTTACCAAACTCCATCCGAAACATACTAGTAGAAAATACAAACATAATAACCTCATCCACATGTAAAAAAAAACGATTAAAAATAATGGAAGCCTTAATAATAAAAAAAGAAAAAAAAACAACAACACTTAATAAAATTACCAAACAAAACGGCCACAATGTACTGAGTTCGGAAAATAAAACATCTCTATAACACTAAAAACATACACAACACACACACTCAATTAAACTGAAAAAATCTTCCTTGATAGCGGCTAAAAGCGCTCGTAATTATAGAACATTTGGACAGTTTCTACACACCATGTGTCGCAAAAAGAAAACACTTGTTCGAACAGAAGAAAAATTAAATAAAATGATTAATCGTAGTACCTTGTCTGTCGTTTTAAGAAACAGGCACCATATATATATATATATATATATATATATATATATATATATATATATATAATAATTTTTTAATACAGACAAAAAAAATTGCTCACTACAAAGATATATTCTTGCTTCGATGCGAATGCATCTCGACTGGTGAGAGCCAAAAGTGCTAAGTAAATAATTATTGCTCTACTATTGGTATCGAGGGCTCTTTCGAAATAATACTGTGAACGGTAGAATTTATATTATTTTCTTTCTCATTACATTCGTGCATATATATGACAAAGAGGATTAATCGCTAGTTCATCCACAACAAATATGCGTCCAGGTTCCTCATACCTCGAAATTGACGAGAGGGTCAATCATATATATATATATATATATATATATATATATATATATATATATTATTATTATTATTATTATTATTATTATTAAATTAATCGCTAACTCGCCAGTAGTTTAACATGTCCCGAGGAGACAGATTTGTAGTGTTGAAACATAATTATAATTGTGTAGCGGTTTTCACGTGTTTTTTTTTTAATATCCTAAAATATATAATATTTATCTCTAATCTATATTGAGCCCTGTTTTAAATTAAATGTTACGTACAGTGGATTTATACTCCATTTGTTCCCATTTTATCTGGATATATATATATATATATATATATATATATATATATATATATATATATATATATATATATATATGACACATTTAGACAGAAAATATTCATCCAATCAAGTTTTACTAAAAAGGGCCGACGACGTCTGTCAGTTTAATTTCGTATTGTATTTTTCCGATTTTCGGATAAGGTGTTGAGTATTGCCATTGACAGTGTGGGTAAATTCTCCGAAAGTTCATTATTTGTTAGTTCTGTTCAAGTACTTAGCGAAGAAAAAAAATACAAATAAAGAAATTAAAAACGATCCGATTATAAACTGGAAAATTTTGATAAAATCAAAACCTTACAACAATCATAGTAATATGTGCAACCTTTGTCAACAAGAAAAAATAGCTCTAATAACATTTCCAGACCAAGACAACCTTTTGAATGAGAGATCGGAAATTATGTCCTGTTGATTACCTACTAAAAATATTTTTTTTGAGTTCATATGAAGTGGGGTAAAAAGAAAGTATGTCTATTTCATTTAATCACCCCCCATCGATACATTTCAAATATACTTGATTTTCCTCTCCTCCTTTTCAGCATCTACCTTACCTCACGTCGAGTGCTTATTCATTTATTTTATTTATTTTTTTAAAATATAGCTTTCTTAACTTTCTAGTTTTTTTTTTTTTTTTTTTTAAAATAAAGCGTTGTGAAATCTATTGATCAAAATCGCCTGAAGATATCGAAAGATTGAAACCAAGGTCGGCTGATTTCCTAATTATATATGTATATATATATATATATATATATATGTTTTGAATAATAAAAAATATTAAAAAATTGAAATCTTCAAACACACTGGGTTGTATATTAATATTCTTTCGTTTATATTATTTCAGTTAGATTCCTCAACAAATTTCGGCTAACATGGCCTGAGAAGCTGTGATACAGTGAAACAGTACTGCCTGCGAATGACACACGCAGACACACACTCATATATATATATATATATATATATATATATATATATATATATATATATATATATATATATAGTACAAATCTGCCAATAAAAATATATTTAAACAAACTGTTATCTGGGGAAAAAAATTTTGAAAAAAAAGAAAAAGCTAAAAACATCCAAGTTGTTCGAAAAAAAAAAATCACCCAACATCGCAATGCTTAGCCAAAAAAAAAAAAAAAAAAAATAAAAAGTGCTCAATACACTAAGTAAAGCTGAGTATAAAAATCCTCATGAGCCAAAAACTACCTACCAAGGTTTCACTTAACGGAACTAAAGGACGAACTGCATATCATTGTACAATTGAAATGGCTAGATGTAGTTCCATGGTAACAGTTTCTTTTCTCGCACTCCTCTCTTGTGGAATCTCTTCCCGCTGCTTGTTTCCCAATCAATCTTCAAAAATTTAAATTTAGTGTCAGTCGTTACCAACAGTCTTCTTAATTATTGTCCTTTTATCGTTGTCTCTCCTTAATAATGTTTTATTTTCTCACATTCTCTGTCACTCAGTAACATCTTGTGTCTTTATTGCTTTGGTTGGCGCAAAAAAATGATTAAAAAAAAAGTGTTGGCTTTTGTTTTTTAATCTAAATAAGAATAGGTCATTAAAAAGTTTTATTACAAACGAAGTCATACAAAATTTAATTCTTTTAAGATCTTGCTCAACTGAGGTAAACCTTTCCCAATCAACTCAGCTTAACAACTATATGCAGAAGAGAGGCTGATTTTGTAGTGAACACGGCGTACCAGCCATGGTTCGATCCTATCATGTTACAACTCTTTGAATCTGTAGTCGATGCTTCAGTGCACTAACTACGTTTATTCCCATCCATAACTGAAGAATTTACTTGCTGTCTTAGCTTAATGATAAGAAAATAACATTTCAAATAAAATACTTAGGATTTTTCAGTGTTGGCGAGACTTTTTTCCACACTTCAGCAAACAAATTTCACGTCAAAGTACTTTTAATGAAATTTAAGACACTTTTATAGATGTACGGATAGCGTAAGGGAAACTAGTGCGTGCCGAGTTCAAATTTCAGCCGACGCTTTTGCGTTGACGTTCGCACAAATGGCTCCAGTTCCTTCCCAGTTACGGGTTAAGTGCAAGGATAGACTAATCTTTCTAATTTTGGGTGGTAACCAGTCTATGAGAGAGAAAACAGAAATCTTGAGCATAGATAAAGCAACGGGAAGTTACTCCATCTGTCCATCCGAAAATTTGCATGACAATTCACAAATGATAAAGAAAGGAAACCTGTAGAGAGTCGTGATGGCCTACGTCCCCAGGGGATATTGCGTTAAAAATATATGCCCAATTTTGATATTTACGAAGCGTATACAAGCACATGAATGGGTGTAACATTAGTCATAGAAGATTAAGTCAAGCTGCTATAAATTCGGATTTTTAAAAATTTGTGCTTTAATCTGAATCTGCTACCAGAATTCAAACTGGCACCGATATTCCCATTCAGGCACCATCAAGAAAATGAACAGATTAATATATCTGTACTTATATATTAATAAAATATATTAATAATATAATATATTATTATATAATGTATTATATATTTTATATAATATTTTATATAATATTTTATACTACTAATTTGCCTACTAATTCGCATATTATTATTATTATTATCGAAATATGCGAATTAGTAGGCATACTCATCCTATCATACCTGGCCAGAATCCTGGAGAGAAAGGACACAGGATTATACAGAGATGACGGTCTTATCTTAATAAGAGAATCCAATGGCCCCCAAAGTAGACAAATTCAGGAAGAAAATAGTGAACGCCCTAAAAAACATTGGATTCAAAATAGAGATAAATACAGGCACAACTATAGTAAACTTCCTTGACGTCACTCTTAACCTGATCAACAACACATATGAACCATACAAAAAAAGAAAATGACACACCAACTTACGTACACACATCCTCCAACCATCCACCTTCTATCATCAAACAAATACCAAAGTCAATCAGCCGCAGACTATCTGAGAACTCATCTAACATGCAAATTTTCAATAGAAAAATAGCACCATACAACGAAGCACTAAAAGCAAGTGGTTACACATAACAACTACAATATATACCTCCCACAGCCAAAACGCAGAAACAGAAAGAGAAACATTATCTGGTTTAACCCACCATATAACAAAACTGTTAAAACGAACATAGGCAAAATATTCCTAAACTTAATAGAAAAAACACTTCACTGAAGAAAACAAATTATCAAAAATATTTAACAAAAATAACGTAAAAATCAGTTACAGCTGTACAAAAAACATAACAGAAATAATCAAAAACCACAACAAAAAAAAATGACAACCTACAAAAAATGTAACCAAGGATCCAATATGCAACTGCAGAAACAGAACAACATGTCCACTCCAGGAAATTGCCAAATTACGAACACAATATACAAGGCCAAGGTAAGTACAAACAACAACACTATGCACTACATCGGTGCCACCGAAGGTCCATTCAAGATGAGGAATAACAATCACAA
The DNA here is from genome assembly GCA_903632075.3 of Acanthosepion pharaonis. Taxonomy (NCBI): domain Eukaryota; kingdom Metazoa; phylum Mollusca; class Cephalopoda; order Sepiida; family Sepiidae; genus Acanthosepion; species Acanthosepion pharaonis. Next base: position 351,809 of record CAHIKZ030005495.1, on the reverse strand, counting down.
CCTTTCATTCAACAACAGGAAATATTCGAACAGCACAACACTTTCTACATACATATGGCAGCAAAAAGACAAAAACATCACACCAACAATAAGTTGGGAAATATTGAAAAAAGCCCCTGCCTACAACAACATTACGAAAAAATGCCTACTTTGCCTACACGAAAAAGTATCAATAATATCACACAAAACGCAAAAGAACTTGCTAAACAAAAAATCAGAGATAATCTCCAAATGTAGGCATGAGAACAAGTATCTATCATCCGAATTCATACCAAACGGATAAAACAGACAAACCACCAACAACCACAATTTAATTTCAAGATACCATCAAAATAATTGCACCTATCATTATTATAATTGCACCACCATTAGTAATCACTTTTACCATCTTACAATATCTATTAACTATCAATATTATCATTACCACCTACACACAGCACCATCACTTACACATCACACCCACTATTAACATATAATCCACTACAATCTTTATTACTCCCCAGCATATTTAATACTTTAAAACAATATGATCAGATATAATTTCCATATGTAACCATGAGAATAAAAAAATAGACCTATTACCAGGCAGCTTTAATATAATAATAATAATTTTGTAATTAAAAAATTAAAAATTATAGCAATCTTCAACTACCATAATTTTATATAGAATACCTATTATCAGGATTTATACCAAAATAAATTAACACATTTAATACTTTTAAACAATATGATCAGATATAATTTCCATATGTAACCATGAGAACAAACACCTATTACCAGGCAGCTTTAATATAATAATAATAATTTTTTGTAATTAAAATTAAAAATTATAGCAATCTTCAACTACCATAATTTTACATAGAATACCTATTATCAGGTTTTATACCAAAATAAATTAATACATATAACAAAATAAAACAAAAATAAAATAAAACACCAACAACCACTTTTTAGTTCAAGCTACTACCACTATAACTACATTCATGGTTTTATCATTCTCCCACCACCGTTACTAATCATTTCTACCAATTTGCAATTTCTTCCAATTTACAATAACTATTAGCTAAAACCTAAATAGCATTGTCTCCAATCCTTTGAAACATTACTATCACATCATATCATATAAACCCGTTATTAAATTAAACATCACCATATAAATTAAACAATAAGGATTACAAATTTTTACCTGTTACATATACACAGTCACCAAAACAAACAAATAACCAGCTTTAAATATAACAAATAAACCCCCATTTTTTTCAAAATTTTTTTTCAAAAACAAATAACCAGCTTTAAATATAACAAATAAACCCCCATTTTTTTCAAAAATTTAAAAATAAATATAAATAATTATAATAATAATTTTTACCTATCATAATTTTACACAAACCCCACCACACATATATACATACATGCGAGAAAATATTTTTCAACGGAAAAAAAAAAAATTTTCATAATATGACATGGATACATTCACGAGACATTAACGAGACATTTCCGCCACACTTCCAATGTGTAAATTTCAACATACAAATGCGTATGTATAGACATAACACCACCCGTATACATACATGTGTCATAGCCGAAACTGTCTACATATGTTTATATATATGTATGAGTCCGGACGACCAAGTATGTATATGTGTCTGCATACATCGATGTTTGCGTTAGTACGATGAATGACAAAACGACGAAATTTCCCCCACCACTTCCACAATAACACCAATACACGCAATCTACATAAACCCAAAATTTTTTAAAACATTAATCAGTTTGTCTGACGATCGCTAAAGCGTGAAACCCAGGGTCACAAACTCACATCTATCCAACCAATTATATATATATATATATATATATTTCAAATATTCTATTCTATATATTTTTATATATATAATATATTTATATATATTTAAATATATATATTTATATATAAAATATTATTTAAATATATATTTAAATATATTTTATATAATATTTTATATATTTAAATATATTTTATATAATATTTTATATTTTAATATATATATATATATTATATTTTAATATATATATTTTATATTTTAATATATATGTATATATATTTTATATTTTAATATATATATATATATATATATTTTATATTTTAATATATATATATATATTATTTTATATTTTAATATATATATATATATATATATATATATATATGAATATAATATATCAATAATATATTAATAGATCTGTATTTACATTATCAGTATAGATCTGTACTATGAAATCTGTAGATTAATAGATCTGTACTTCGACATGCTGAAATTTTTATTTGAAATTCTCTCTGAATAACAAAAGGTAGTAATGGAAAGCGAGAAGAAAGGACTAATTATCAACTCTCAGGAGACAGAATGCATGGTTCTTAGCAAAAAAAAAAACAAGTAAAAAAACAGCCCAAGATGCGAATTACAAATTGGAGATACCAAAAATAAACTGTAAAAATGTAAACTTCTAAGCAGAGGATGAAAAATGCGACATCGAATTTGAGATAGCTAAAATTGGTATAGCGAAATATGCCTTTCAAAAGCTAAGCAAAGTATTAAGATACAGGAAAATTTCATTGAAAACAAAGAAAAGAGTACTGAACTGTTATGTAATATCAATCCTCTTATATGGCAGTGTATGCTAGACAGATGAAGAAGAGACGTGAAACAGCAGTTTGTGGTTTTACAGGAGGATACTGAGAATGCCGTCGACTGAACATCTGGGCAATGACGAAGTTTAAGAGAAAATGGAATTAAAAAGAAAATCCATAGGTACACTGCGGCTTCTTTCCTTCCATATGCAGCGTCAATCGCAATTACCTGTCTTTCTCAATCCTGTTATTTTACTGTCCTTTTTACTCACTAAAGTCTTCTAATTCTTTTCCGTTCCCAGTAACCCTTGCTTCGTGACATTATCAACTTGTATGGTGAGGGGGGGGGGTTAAGAAATAGTTTATCCTGCAAGCTGCGAACTTATTGATGTACGTCCATAGAATTTATTTTGCTAGAAGATTGTTCGTGCTGTCTTCTGCTAAATTCCTCTATTCTCTTGCAGTTTGCTGTTGCGAAATTGGCAGCAAATGAGATTCTAATGAGAGGGAAAAGAAAGAGTTTATGCCCCCAAATCCCAACAATGCCAGAGAAGCGTTCGATGCTTTCCAAAGACAAATGTCTACCAGAAACAGAAGCTAAAAAAAAAAAGGCGCTAAATGCACAAATCATAAAGGAGAAATTCAACGTATGAGAAATGAAGGGATTTGGCTGCACTATTTGTATTTTTCCTTTCTCTTTGTTATTAAATTAATAACAGAAAGGAACAGAAATTCATGCGATCGTGCGGGAAACAAAATCCGAAATAAAAAGTAAACAATTTTTTTTTTTTTTAATAAAATTGGGATCAACACGTTGCATACGTATATAAGTATGTGCCGTTATTTTCTGTCTGAATTTCTGGGATGGAGAGATATTATTTAAATTCGGACTAATTTCCTCTTTCTTCTTTTCATTATAAAAATATTTCGACTGTCATGCCGTTCAGTCTTCTTCCGGTGTCAGTCAATCCGAGTAATCTGTTGTGGATTCCGGGTTGAAATCCGGTAGCAATAAATAACAAACGCCAGGAATGAATATATGAAAATAATGTATTAACGTAATATTACAAACTGATAAAGCAGGTTAGTAGTTCCAGGAATACGGGTTAGTAGCAATATATATATATATATATATATATATATATATATATATATACAGTCGTTGGTATTGAAGTATCGCTGTATGACTTCTTACTGAGTCTACGTGCTCGTTCACTGTGACTCCTACAACGCTGTTACCTCACCCCTCACTCTTCCGGTTACCTACAACCTTTTACTCTGTCACTCTGGACTCGACTCGACTCTTTGGTCTTGCTCTCGTCTTACACTCGGGTCTTCACTGGCAGTAGTATATGTATATACTGGGTGAGTCCATTTGTATAAAAAAGGGTGGACCCCCTCAACAGAATTTGGAATTAAACACTTTATTTAATCATCGGGAATATATTGTTCTCTTCCCGCTCTGAATGCTGAGGGATAACTCGACGTCTTCTTTCTAGTACTCTTCAGATTCCAATAATTATTGTTTTTTAATCATTTCATCCGAAGCAAGGGTATAAGTTCACTACGATGCAAGGCCAGAGCATACAGTGGTAGAAACGTCGTGGGTGTGATAGTAAAGAGTCCGAACAATGTAAACAGTGTAAATAGTTACAATGCCTCATCTCAGAAATATAGACAGATCCTGAAGAAGGCCAAATCACAAAATGGCCGAAACGTCGTGAATGTGAGAGTAAAGACGAGGAAATAGTCTGAACAATGTAAATAGTGTAAATAGTTATAATACCTCATCTTAGAAATATAGACAGACTCTGAAGAAAGCCGAAACGTACAATGGCCGAAAGGTCGTGAATGTGACAGCAACGATGAGGACAAGTTGTCCCAACAATGTAAATAGTGTAAATAGTTATCAAATGCTATACTCTTGTCCAGTTGTCGAATAATATGAACTCTTGGCAAACTTATTAGTCATGTCATGCCGACTTCCTCGGTGTTATGATGTTGGGCCGAGTTTATCAGTTGTACAGAATCTTACTTACCGTATATTTCCGTGTATAAGGCGACCTTTACATAAGACGAGTTCAAAAAATTTAGCAAATTTTCATGACTTTATTCTAGACTTGTAGTTTAAGACGACTGCTTGTTGACTCTATAAAGATGATGTCGTTGGAAATGTTTTTACTCACTGTATCCTTAGAAATTCATAATAAACAAAATGACAAAATTGATTCTATATCATGTTTTTCCTACAAGCGTCCCCTAAAAGGGAAACCATTGTTTTCTTTACGCTTCATCATGTGATCTCTTGCAAATACTGATTCTTCTACTTCCTCTTCTTTTGCTATATCTAAACAGTTACAAACAGCCTGGTGTACTAGTGGCCATTTACTTATACTTCATCGACAATCACATAATACCGCTAATTACGATATAACGTATATTGCACATACTTGTTTTTATTCGCAATTATAATTGCGAATAAAAACAAGTATGTGGAATGACTTATAAGTTTGCCAAAAGTTCACAGGTTTCAGTCGCTCGAGGTTTTGTCTAGGTTAATTTCAATGTAATTTTGGAAACTTATAAATTCAGGTCCAAAAATCATTTTAAGGTTGGCCATCTGGTTTTTCTAGCAGCAGGTTCTTTGTTAGAGAAGATATTTAGACATGTCACCTATTAATTGCTGTTGTTCCCAGGTCCACCCTAACCAGGGATTGGGTAGCAGTTGTTAGGGTTCCTGTTACAGGCAAATAGTAAACACCCAAACACTATGAAATTATAAAAATACATTTTTCTAGTAAAAAATACAAGTAATTCATTTTTATATAAAAACAATACCAACAATATATATTTATAGTAAATTTACGACAATACATTTCATCCATATTTGAAGAGATACAATTGCGTTCAAAAAATGTTTAGTTGAAACCATAAAATGGTGTTCAAAATATTTAAATTTAGGCATTAAATAACCCATAGAGGTGTTGATATGCCGCTAAACAAAATCAACAACCAAACCAAACCAATTAGTCATGTCCATTCTCGATGTTTACATTTTCTCAGCTGAGCTTGCATGGATACAAGTTGATTTCATTGATATAGAATTATTCTTCAAATAGGCAATTTATTATGAAGTTATGCCAAAGTCTGTCTATATTTCTGAGATGAGGTATTATGTACAGTATTTACATTAGTCGGACTATTGTCCTCATCTTTGTCGCCATATTTGTCACAACGTTTGTCACTGGATCTAACCAACGCCTTTATCTTCAAGGACACATGGCACAGTGACAGACCCAAAGAGTGTGAGTTCAATACCCGGTTAAGGCAGTGGAGAACTTTCAGAAGGGAAAATTAGCAGGAGACAACTGATAACTGACATCCATCAAACATGGCACGTGGAACTAGAACAGTCTACCCCAGCGATCGAAATAAAGGGTTCAGTTCGAAATTCCAACCACCTGAAGAAGGCCGGAGCGTACAACGGCCGAAACGCTGTGACAAATATGGCGACAAAGATGAGGACAATAGTCCGACTAATGTAAATACTGAAGTTATGCCAGTAATATATAATGTAGAAATGGTTTTATGACTTTTATTATCAGTTTATTTGATAATGTGAATCTTTATGTATGTTATTGGTTATCGTACCGACGTTAGCCTACCAACAAACATCACTGATAGTATAAGATTTCTTTTTTAGAGTTATAGTATAAGAGGACCCCCCTCCCCAATTTTTAAGCGTGATTTTGGAGATTTAAAGGTCTTATGCGTGGAAATATACACCGTAGTTTTAATTTGAGATCAAACTCTTCCGAAGGTCTAGTTATAAGTAATTTATGATTTTAAAATAATATTTTTAAACTGGACTTTTTCTATCGAGCTCCAATTCGATTATCGACTCCCCCATAATTTTCTCCTCATAATATATCTATTCGTTTGTTCAGAATGTTCAAGTCCGTCACTTTCCCTCCATTAGATCGACTTAATCACGGTCACTGACTTGTTACATAAATAATGTGTGTTTAAGACGTTTATTTACAACCATCGTCTCTATTACTCTTTTCTAAATTTATAACACTTGCTGCTTATAAGTGGCCACCCATTTAATTAACAATTTAATATGACGCTACTTAACTTTGATAATTAGAACCGAAATGATAATTAAGCGTAGGCGAATATGAATTACCGAAATTTGAAGTATATTTTAAATATTTGTTTTAGTGGCATGTATAAATTATATATATATAGATTACATGCGATTATAAATTATATATTATATAGATTATATGCGATTATAAAGCATATATTATATAGATTATATGCGATTATATATTATATAGATTACGTGCGATTATAAATTATAGATTATATAACTTATATGCGATTATAAAGTATATATTATATAGATTATATGCGATTATATATTATATAGATTACATGCGATTATAAATTATATATTATATAGATTATATGCGATTATATATTATATAGATTACATGCGATTATAAATTATGTATTATATAGATTACATGCGATTATAAATTATATAGATTATATGTGATTATATATTATATAGATTAGATGCGATTATAAATTATAGATTATACAAATTATATGCGATTATAAAGTATATATTATATAGATTATATGCGATTATATATTATATAGATTACATGCGATTATAAATTATATATTATATAGATTATATGCGATTATATATTATATAGATTACATGCGATTATAAATTATGTATTATATAGATTACATGCGATTGTAAATTATATAGATTATATGCGATTATAAATTATACATTATATAGATTACAGGCGATTATAAATTATATATATAGATTACATGGGTTTATAAATTATATATTATATAGATTATATGCGATTATATATTATATAGATTACATGCTATTATAAATTATAGATTATATGCGATTATAAATTATATATTATTTAGATTACATTCGATTATAAATTGTATATTATAAAGATTATATGTGATTATAAATCTAGACAAATTACTGTTACTTTTTATTCTATTTTTTTTTAATCATTTCACCCCAAGAAAGGCGAGAATGCCACTAGTATACAGGGTGTTACGAAGAATGAAAGTGAAAGAGAATGAGAAGAATGAAAGATTGAAGAAAGGACAAAATATGAATGGGGTTCACGAAGACAGATGGCGATGGCGTTGTATTTTTCATGAATCTCTAGATGCCCAGCAGAAGCACCAGACCAGATATGGCAACAGTGATCTATGTACGGACGAAGGATAGATTTGTAAACGTGCAAGATGGATTCTGAGAGATTGAGGTCAAGGGTATGCGTAGGCCATGGAAACGGTCCTCCCCTACGTTTTCGTCTTTCATGATCGATGTCAGCCTGTGCATCGCGAACAATGTGAGTAAAATGTGCTGGAGCCCTATCATGCATGAACCATATGTGTCTTTGTATTAGCAGGGGTACATCCTCTAACAGGTCTGGAAGTTTGTTCCAAGTAAAGTCTCTGTAGGCAGCTCCTGTAAGACGTGCTGGGAAAACATAAGAACCTACCAGGCAGTCACCTACAATTCCAGTCAAAAATATTAATCGGTAACTGCCTAGCCGGTATTGCACCATGGGAATTTTGATCCGCCCACAAATGTTGGCTGTATAAATTTGGTATTCCATCTCTTCCAAATATTGCCTCATCCGTAAACAAGAGTGAAGAGACAAACAACGGATCGGCAATTTGTGCAATAACACCGGCAAAAGATCTCCCGTGGTGAGTGATCAGAACGCGAAAGGCGCTGCACACGTTGCAAATGATACGGATACAGGAGCTGTTCTTGAAGTGCCCTACAAGCAGTACTATGAGATTTACGACATGCTAGGGCCACTTGACGTGTGCTGATATCCGGATCGTATCCGACAGCCTGTAGAATGCGTTCTTCGTGATCAGGGGTACGAAAGGATCTCGGACTTTCTCGATCCATAGTTTGTGGTGCTACATATCTTGTCTCAGCAAAGGTTGAATGACTCGGCTGCCTTCGGTCTGGAAACGCAATCTGATACAACCGTGCAGCCTCTCGTCCATTACCATTCGCGCAGCCGTATGTAAAAATTAAATCTACTTACTCACGATATGAATATCTGGCCATTGCTAAGTGGAACACTTCTCATTTAACACATTACTACTACACACATCAAAAGTTCAAGACAGACTAGCCAAAGACCTACACGAATGACAAATGTAACCTAGTCTAAATGAAAACGCATCGCCATCAACAGGAAACTTTCTTTAAAGTTAATAACTGAAAAACGATGGATTTGCGAGCTTATTTTACATGCACTTTTCTACTTGTTTCGGTGTGGGAAATCCGGACACAAATATATATATATATATATATATATATATATATATATATATATATATATATATATATTTATTATTATATTAATTGTTAACATGTAGATTAACATGGCCCAAGGAGACACATTTGTAGTGTTGAAACATAATTGTAATTGCGTAACGATTTTTAACATGATTTTAATATCCTAAAATAAATAATATTGAGCTTTACTCTGTATTGAGCCCTCTTTTAAATTAAATGTTACGTACAGCTGAATACTCCACTTGTTCTCATTTTAGCTGGATAAATATATATATATATATATATATATATATATATATATATATATATATATATATATATAGGTAAAATGTCATAGTTGTTCCAACGAGAGAAAAATGTATATTTTTTAAAAAATAGAAAAACTGCAAACGTTTTTTGTTTATAATATGGATTTGTTTTAGTATATATATTATATTTTATTCTTCATATATATATATATATATATATATATATATATATATATATATATATATATATGTGTGTGTGTGTGTGTGTGTATATAGATATATATATATATATGTGTGTGTGTGTGTGTGTGTGTGTGTGTGTGTGTGTATATATATATATATATAGTATATTTAGACAGTAAGTATTTATCCAATCTGTCTGTTTAATTTTTTATTGCATTTTCCCGATTTTCAGCTGGAATTGAGTATTGTGATAGACGATGTGGGTAAATTGTACGAAGTTCATTTTTTTTAAAAATTTTGTTCAAGTACTTTCGATTTTCTTAGCCATTATCAAGAGCCGACGCGGTGATTATGTGGTAGTTAGAATTCCTTTCTCTACATCCTGGTATTCTTTTATGAAGAGGGTTGAATGTTTGAAATGTTCAAGCGTGACGTCACGTGTAACGGTTACTGGGATGGAGGCCGCACAGAAAGAATGCGATTTATTTGTTTTATTTTATTTGATTTATTTTTCGTACTAATATATTTTGTGCGCACATTAATTATATCATTTAAAACGCCATCTTTTATGGCGAATGATACTTTAGTTAATGTGGAATGTTTATTTTGTATGATAATAGCTTCCAGTATTTTGAGTTTTCGCTTGCATCGAGGGCTGTAGAGAATTTTGATGGGATATACCAATATTTGGGGTTTGCAGAGAGACGGAGCAAGAGTAAAGAGGCGTGGTAGAGGAAACGATGGAGTGAACGACGGGGAATTTGTTCAAGGGTTTGTGAAGATGTCGATTGACATTGCATTTGAATATTTGGAGAGTATCGCTAACAAGGAAGCAAGTAAGAGGAAGGGAGTTCCATAGACGGGAAGTACGAGACATGAAGCTATTGGAGTAGAAGAGACGGCCATATTTAACCGTTTCGACAGTGAAAGGGTGGGACTGAGATGCCAGCCTAGTAGCATGTTTAAATTCATGCAGTTTGAGTACCAGCGACAGTAGCTCGTCGGAGCAGTTACCGTGAATGTATTTGTAGAAAAGACAGAGGGAAGCGACGGCAAATCTGTGAGAGAGCGACTGTAAACGAGATGCCAGAACAGAATCATATTGCATATCCGTTTTTGGAGTTTGTCGAGGACCTTAACAGCGAGGGCTCTAAACCATATATGGCAGCAGTATTCCATGCAAGGGCGAATGGTCGATTTATAGATTTGAATGATGGACTCTCTCTCGGAATTTCTGGCGCGACACATAGAACCAAATTTCCTTGCGTAGATGAAGATATTGATTCAATGTATTTGTTCCATCTCAAGGTCAGCGGTCAGTGTGAGACCGAGCATGCGCAGAGAGACACTCTCGTGGAGTTGAGCACTAGACATTCTAATGGGAGGCAGAGAACGATCTCTGTGGTGGGTAAAAGAGATCATTTTTTTTTTGTTTTTTTGAGCCATTAAAGTTTACCGGCCATTTTTTGCCCGAGTCAACCACAGATTAGAGTTTCTTTTCGAGACCAACGGCCAGGTAAGTTTTCTCAGCGATACCAGATTTGATATCGTGTTGATAGTTACATTTTGGTCGTTCATGATCTACTGGTCGATGTGTGCATTGATTGCGTTGAGATTTTAGACGTGACAGATCAATCTGCAAGAGAGTGTGTATGTGTGCTCAATGTAAGTATTTAATGTTATTTTTTTCTATTATTGATGTTGGAGATGCAACATTACAGGCAGAAGAATAATCCAATAGACAACATAATTTTTTTTCTCTATAGGGTGGATTTTTGAGGCAGGGTGTTGTTGGTAATAATTAAATTAAATGTTTTAAACTTTTTATAGTAAATCTTAAGTGGTTGTTAAGATCATTTAGTAATATGCACTGATGAGTTATGTTTTTAATTGATTTTTCATCCTGTTTATAATTAGGGCGTATTTACTTACGATAAAATAAGTTAATGGTATACACTATTTACATTATTCGGACTATTGTTCTCATCTTTGTCGCCATATTTATTACAACGTTTCGGCCGTTGTACGCTCCGGCATTCTTTATGTGGTGGGAATGTCGAACTGAACCTTTTATTTCTCTCACTGGGGTAGGCTGTTCTAGTTCCACGTGCCATATTTAATGGATGTCAGTTATCAGTTATCTTCTGTTAATTCCCCACTCTAAGTTCTACACTGCCTTAACCGGGTATTGAACTCACACTCTTTGGGTCCTGTGACTGAATCTGGGGATAAAGATGAGGACAATAGTCCGAATAATGTAAATAGTGTACATAATACCTCATCTCAGAAATATAGACAGATACTGAAATTAATGAGGAGGGAGATGTAGAAGTCAAGTGACTTACCTGCCAACATGGCTGCCTTCTTCTGTTTCCTCGTAAAGCAAGCCAGCTGATTTTACCTCATTTTACTGGAGAGTGCCTAATACACCAGTTAGGTTGGTCTATTTTGCTAGAATGGACCTGCCAAATACATTTGTATGAGTGGTCTTTATTCACCCATATATTTCTCCATTAAATGACTCAAGTCAGTTTTAGCTTTGGCTACACTTGCCTACTTGTGTGTCAGACCACTGGCAAGCTAACAAATATTCTACAGTTCGGTTATTTTTGTTTGCGTCAGAGAGGAGTCTGGCGTCATTTTAAAAAAAAATTCTTTAAAGGTAATTTAAATAGCTCTTCGACGCCAGGTTTAGAGAACTTTAATGTTGATCTGGGTTTGCCTGAAGACTACATTACTTTAGCTCGATATATCATGTTTTTTTTTAAATTTTATTTATTTATTTTTTAATAACAGCTATATCAATGGGAACATCCACTTTAGTAGTTAAGTAAACACGAGTTTCTACTTGTGGGTTTGTTTGTGAGGGTGGGGGTAAAATTATGGGTATTGGCATAGACTAATACGTCAAGAAAAATGGGTTTCATTGTTAATTTTTATTAGACGACGTATGTAAAGTGTAACAGTTGCTCTTAAAGTTTATCCCATTTCGACCATAAAATGATGAAACCTGTTTGCCAATCTAGTACTGTACTTAAATTGAGGCACCAAAGAGAAAAGTTCATCACAGAAATTACCATGAAAATATTTCTAGAAAATTGGACTGCCCGTGACCTGTTGGGTAACTGACGGTTCAGGCTATGAAACATTGAAGATGATTTCAACATTCCATGAAAATGAATGTGTTATGGGGTCCACCTTTTTCGGATATAATGGACTCGTCCGGCTGCCATGTCAGGCAGAGAAGAGGAGTCGTACATGAGTCGTACCGGAGGCGTAGGGTGTCGGATGGAGTAACCTCTTGTAGAAGTCAGTTACAAGCACGTAGACTCTAAGGAAGTCCTACTTCAAGACTGTATATATCTATCTATATTTGCTACTAACCGTGTTCCTGGATTTTAATAACAGCATTACCTTTTGTATTTTGTGTAAATACATTTAATTTCTTAGCTTAAATACTTGCGTTTGTCATTTATTGGATACCTATTTTCACGCGGGATCCACAACAGAAAGTTAATTACATTATGATTCTGTTAAATATTTCAATTCGTTCGTGCCATTATTTTCAACGGAAAACGTTAACCCGAGAGGATGCACTGAGTCACTCCTGTGGAGGTTAGCATCAGCCATACAAAACAAGAGAGTAGTCTCGTTTTGGAGTCAGTTATTCGCCATGCGTGATACACACTTAGTCGATCATGTATCTTTACGATGATAGACGAGGCAGATTTTTTTCCCGGAGTAGGTTGCCATTTCTTTCTGCGGTAGACGAGTTGCCATCCAAGGCTATAGAACCCAGTCTGTCCTGCTATTTACCCATAGCTAGGTGGGGAAGAAGAGGTTTCATACCTTTCCCAAGGGTATTAGTACGTAAGTGAACGTAATGGATTCGACTGGAATTCGATCACGACTCTCCGATTTCTCAATTCGAGCCACTATCCATTACTCCTTTTAATTTACCAAGCCATTTCTATCTATGATCTGTTTAATTTTGCTATTTACCTTGCATATATAGGCACGTGAAAATGCGTAATCCCTGTCATTTAATATTAGATGGAGTTGCTATAAAATTCGGATATTTTTAAATTCGGGTTTTTAACCTGTATCCTGATACCAGAATTTAAACCACTACCGATATACCCATTCAAGCACACCACCAAGAAAATGCGAGGATGGATCAAGAAATCCGTCAACAGACACTTTTTATCTGAAATGATCATTTAATAACGATTTATCTATGTTTTTAACATTCCCTACTGAATTATTTGGATGGTTAAAAGCTCGAAAAGAGAAATGTGCGAGCTGAGTTCGAATTCTGGTCGAGTTCGTCACTTTTGCACAAATAACCTTGAGAAAGGTAAGAATTTATATCTTCTTACTCTAGCTATGGGTTAAATAACAGAACAGACTGAGATCTCTAGCCATAGTTGGTAACTAGTCTATGAGAAAAAAAATTATACGTTCAAAACTATATGTAGCTCTGGTGATGTACAGTGTGTCCGTAAAGACACACACGCAAAAATGCATATTTTCAAGAAATTATATTTTCGGTGACATTTTATTGAATTCGAATATTAAAAAATAGCATCTTCAATATGATTTCCATCATTTGCAAATGTTAATGCGCTTTGCAAGATTCACGTGAACTCGATGCAATAACTCCACATTTTAGCACACTTACTCATTATACGTTCAATCAAGAAGTGTGTTGCATCTGTGATTTTCATTGAGTGCACCTTCTCTTTTAGCAGACTCCAGAAAAAGAATTCAATTCTTTCTTCTTTCGAAAAAACTATGTTTAATTCTTGGAGGTAAAAAAATATCGTTAATGAGATTTCTGATGGGTTCAAACTTTAGGGCCACATCCTGTAGAATCGACAAAGCCAACGAAGGAATCGTAGGGTTTACAATGGCCTTGTGATACCGACGGTTGTTAATGTGATAGATAATCGATTGAATTAAGGACATTGACAAGGAAGGAGATTATTTTACGTATTAAAAAAGAATAAATAACGATATAAATAAATGTCTTTTTCATCGTGTTGTAGCCGGACTAAGATATAAATGTGAATACACATACCAGGCTAAAAGATATGCAAATGTAACAGAATGCAACACCTAAATGGCCAGTTGTTTTATTCTGGTACACGTGCAGCTTATGAAATGACCTCCTACATTTATTTGCAGTTGAAGACAAAGCAAAATTGATTATTTTGCTGTTTCTAATCCTTTGCTTCATTTGACAAAATATTTTGCTTTTCACATCTTTTTTACTTTCTACTCATTTTATTCAGGGGTAAAATTGTTCAAATATTTAAGGAACTGTTCTCGCTTGTTTTATATCCCAAATTATGTGTAAATGAAATTCTTCTTCTACTTCTTCTTCATTTTCTTCTTCTCCTCCTCCTGCTCCTCTTTTTCTTCCTCCTCTCCTTCTCTTCTTCTTCTTGCTTTTCTTCTTTCTCTTCTTCATCATCATCTTCTTCTTCGTTTTCTTCTTCTAATTCCTCCTCTTCTTCCTCTTCTTCGTCATCATCTTCTTCTTCGTCGTCTTCCTCCCCCTTCTTCTCTTTTCTTCCTCTTCATTTTCTTCTTCGTCTTCCTCCTCCCATCTTCTTCTTCCTCCTCCTCCTCCTCCTCCTCTTCTTCCTCCTCTTCTTCCTCCTCCTCCCCATCTTCTTATTCCTCCCTTTCTTCTTCTTCCAACCATTTACTGAAGTTCATTATTCGCTGCTTTCCTCCCCCTTCTTGTCTTCAATATGTCAGGTGAGTATCACCTTTTCCAATCCCTCTTTCCTCAGTACGTACTAATGCTATGTTTAAATGTCCTTTACGTGTCCATTTTCTCTAAAACTTCGTCGTTGCTCACGTGATCAGACTAGGGTAGTCTCAGCATCCTTCTGTAGAACCATATTTCTGTTACCTCCATCGGTGATGAGATAATCCAGTCTTCTTTGCTATTTACGATTATCGATATTGCATAATTTCTCTTTTCTTTTTTCCCCCAATAATATTTCCTGTTTCTTAATACATTGCTTACATTTTGGAAGGCATCTTTCGCTATCCCAATGCGCCTTCGTATTTTGGTGTCGTATTTTTCCGTTCTCTGTTAAAGCCCTTCCTAGATATTTTAATTTTTGCTCCTATTTACGTTTGGTATTTCCATTTAGAAATCGGATATCACGCCAGACTGAAATCCAAGCGCACGTCGGATTAGCGAAAGATGCATTCCAAAATCTCTATCGATAAAAGGCAGGATGTGTGTGTGTGTGTAACGAATGCACGGCCGCAATTTTCGACGGATTTGCACCGAAAATTACATGCACATGCTCCAAGTTAGCGCGAAGGCCAAGACCGACTTTGCATTTCCCAACTCCCATCGATAGTGAAAATAATCGATTTTTTCATGCTTCTACGTCAGTTTTCATGCAGTTTGCGGCCATTTTCTACTGAACAGAGTGAGAGCCTATAGCTGGCTGCCACGAATAGGCAGGAAGATTCTATTGGCCAGTGTGAGAGCCAACAGCTGACTGACACGAATGTTAACTAGCATGCAAAAAAAAATTGATAGCTGCATTCGTCACAAGTGGGAAAAATTTAAATCTGCATGGCACTTTACTCCAATTGGCACATTCGCTTGCTTAAACTCAACGTTGATTCTGATTCCGCAGAACTGGGTTGGGTGTGAAAAAGTATTTGTTGTTAATATTCTTTCTTCATTCGGTTTTTCCAGTTACGAGTCCTTTTTTTAAAGCTGATCGTTTTGTGTTCATTTTTTTAGTTCTTTTCTCGTAACAGATTCAATGTTCAGTATAGAGCTTAGTAAAAATTCGCAGTGTGAGATAGGCAAGAAGTAAGGCATGTAGTAACATCAGCACGGCAAAGGGTACTCCTTTAAAGGCAAGGAAGGGCAAAATATTTTAAGTCAAGTGGTAGCGATTGCTGTATGAGTCGTACGATTTTTGATACAAGCCTGGGCAACGCCGGGTCATGCTGCTAGTACATAATAAAAATAAAGGTTAAAAGCGTTTAAGAACGGAAAACACACACACACACACACACACACACATATATATATATATATATATATAAGCGTTTAAGAACGGGTGTAGCAGTTCAGAGTAAATACAGTCTTAGAGAATATACACGAGTATAGTTAGGGCAAGTTTATTTCTTACGTAGAGGTAAAATAATTAGCATAATCCAATCTATACCTCTCAAGGCTAGTCTATCCCCACCACTTTCATTATTAGTATCAATCATGGCCGGTGCGTACTAACCCCGAACCCTCAATCTTAGGGAGCAAGCCTGATTGGGGCCCCCGGGCTGTGCTTTGTGACCCTCGCTATCTAATCATTTGCTTTTTCCTACCTACATTTATATATGTTTACAAATTAAACTAAGCACACCTGAATATTTAAAAATGAAAAATCTTTGTAAATGTTGACGTCATTCTGGGGTCTTTTTTTACGTCCGAGTCCACGAATTTGTTTTTCTCGTGTTAAGTCTGCGAAAATTCACTGTTTCTTATCCATAATGTTGAATGTATTAAAATTCTTCAACTTTTTAACAAGAAAAATTTCAAGTTAATGTTAAAAGTTACCGCAAAAAAATTGTTGATTTATTTAAGATGGAAAGATCTATTATGACATGTCTCTAACTTATATTTACATACATTGTATTTATTTTCAGTTTTTCTAATTGAATTGTTCACCTGTATTGTATATGATCCATTATTGAACATAATTAGGCTAGAATAAAATTTGCATTTTATATGAATATTATCGTATGAAAATTAACATGTATTTGTGTGGAGGGTGGCATCTAATATATTTAGTGGGTGTATCATAGATTCAGTTGGTATTAAATCCTTGCACCAGCTCTGGTATCAACAATTTTTTTTTAACTATAATGGTATGCAATGACTCCAATCTATAATCTTGTATTAATGGCTGATACGAACTCATACAACAATAATTTTGTATGGAAAGGGATTGACAACATTAAAATTAGTGATCGATCATAAACTAGTCGGTCATTTCAAATTCAAGTTTGAGCAAGAAAGAAAAAAATGTTCAACTAATCTGGAATTCTATCGAAATACATGTATATCTTTTGTTTAGAAATATGTACATTAGGGTTATCTAATCTATTTATTAATTTATTCCTCTTTCCTTTCTTCTTTTCTTCCTTTTTTCTTCCTGTGTATTCTCCTAACTTAATTCGTTTTTTTTTCTTCTATTTTCATTGCTTCTTTCCTTCTGCCTTATCTCTTTCGTTATTTTCCCTTTTGAACATCTTTCCTTCATTCAATTCTTTATATTTTCTTACTTTCATTCTTACGTCATTTTCCTTGTCAATACTTTTCCTTTATTCATTACATCTTTTCTCTTTTCCTACAATTTTATTTTCTTTTTCACCTCTCGTTTTACATTCTCTTTTCTTTATATTGCTTTTTATTACGTCTTTTCTCTGTTCATTCTATTCGCCTTTTTCTTTCTTTCTTACTTTTCTCATTCTTCTTCACGTTTCTTTGTGCTTTCTTCCCTGTCTCTACTTTTGGTTATTTTTTTTCTCTCTTCTTTGCAGTTTTATCTTTGTCTTTCCTTCATCCTTTTCTTATTTTTCCTTCTCTTCTTCTTTACATCTTTTTGCTCTTCCTTCCATTTTCTTTTCCATCTTTTTTTATCTTTCCTTCTCTTCTTCACACGTATTCTCTATTTCTTTCTTCCTTTTCATTATCTTTCATTCGGATTGCTTTACAATATGTTCTCTATTCCTTCCCTTTTCTTTCTTTTTTCTTGTATGCATTTTGTTATCTTTCCTTCTCTTCTAACTCCCTTCTTTTATCCTTTCTTTCTTTCTTTCTTTCTTTCTTTCTTTCTTTCTTTCTTTCTTTCCAGAAATTTATTTTCTACTTTCTTTGGTTTAGATTTCAAAATTCTTGCCTTCTTTCTCTATTTTATTTCTTCATTCTCTTTTCTCGTCATTTCCCTTCAATTTGGCCATATTTTATTTTCTCCGTTTATTTTCCAATTCCGTTTTCTTTCATGTTTTAAAAGGTTTTTTGACCTCAACATTTTTTTCTATCTTTCAAGGATTGTCTTTTCACTTGTAAGGCTCTCCTCGGCAAATCACTGTTTCTTTTCCAAACTTCAGGTTTTCATGATTTACTTTCAGGTCACCAACGCAAATATAAAGATCAAAACAGTTTCACATTTTTTTTCTTCCTCTTTCTCAACTTCACATTTATATAACCACATATAACGGCAAGCAAATATACATTTACCACAAACGCTCTTCCAATATCTTTCTAAAGTTATTTCTCTATAGATGGACACTCTCATACATTCCAACTCTCTTTTTTTCTATTTCTCACTTAAATCTATGCACATCATAGTGATATATGTATTATGCAAAATTCCATTGCCTAATTCCGTCCGATAGACAAAATCTCTGCCACATGAATTGGAAATACACTACAGATATCGAGAGAGGATTCTTGGGCTTATACACGGGTGATTCAAAAAGTAATGTGATTTTTTTTTTATTATATAAACAATATGGAACGCGATCAAACATCAATATCTTAGCTATACATAATGGGTTCACATTCCTGTCTATGAAGATATTCACCATTTCTTTCAATGGCAAAGTTCCATTTATGAATGTATCGCAGCTTCTTAAAACTAAAATCTGCTAGTGTTGCCAATTCCTACAGCAGTTTTCCCTTCTTCATCCACCACCTAAACATTTACCCCTCAGTGTCTCTTTCATTAGACCAATAGATGGAAACCTGAGGGTTTTAAATCAAGAGAGTTGACAGAGTTTTTTCACCCGATTGCCTACATGTTCTGAGGCTCGACTGAGGCCTGGTGTCATCATGTTATAGAAGTTTATTCCTATCCAAATTTGATCTTAGAAGATTCTTGCTCTAAGTCTTTTAAGGGTCTCAGCGTATGTTTTGGAAAGACTGCTTCTCTTCTTTGCAAGAATCCGACAAGAATAATATCTTGAACATCCTACAAGACAGTCGTCGTGATTTTTCCAGCTGGCTTTTGTCTTTGGGGACATTAGATGTCTCCATTCTATTCACTATCTTTTTCGTTCTGGTTCATAATGCAGTTAACTATTTCAGTCATCTGTCATTTGTCGGGGTACCCAACGGGACCACACTTTTGAATATCTAAACGATTCCATAATATTTCGAGCATAGCTAACACCGAGATCTGAATTAAATCAGCTCTGAATTAAATCGTCTGTTTTTTCCTTGTTGGCAGGGTTGACATAAATTGATGGATGGCCACTACGAGGCCCCGGTCTGCGAAGCTTCAATTTCCCAATTCTTCTTGATCTTTTGAATTCTCATTTCGCATTCAGACGGTGCCCCATCTCCACACATTGCTGGAGTCTAAAGCTTTATTTTCGTATAAGTTTTTCAGTCTTTAGTGAATGTTTACCGGAGTTTCTCTTTCGGAAACAAATAAACCAATTACCGCTTTTTCCTTTTGACGAACTTCAGCTGGACAGCCATTTTTTTATTAGCCCATTTATTCTTATATCTGGGAAAAAAAATAGATATTTTTTAAAAATCGGTATCACCCTACGCAGTAAAGCCACTAAGACACAAGGTCTCGGTGTGGAAAAATTAGAAATGGTAACATTAATAATGAAGAGTAAAGAGTAACCAGGAGGACAGTAGATAACGATTGACTGAAGAGCATGGAGCCGTAAGATAGTTCCACAATTTCTTCCCGTCTTTCTTTCTTTCTTCCTTTCTTTCTTTCTTTTCTTTCTTTTTTCTTTCTTTCTTTCTTTCTTTCTTCACATCTGTTATCTATTTCTTTCTTTCTTTTCGTTATCTTTCATTCTCATTGCTTTACATCTTTTCTCTGTTCCTTCCCTTTTTCGTTCTTTTTTCTTGTATATATTTCCTTATCTTTCCCCCTCTTCTAACTCCTTTCTTCCCTTCTTTCTTTTTTCCCTTCTTTCTTTCTTCCTTTCTTTCTTTCTTTCTTTCTTTCTTTCTTTCTTTCTTTCTTTCTTCACATCTGTTATCTATTTCTTTCTTTCTTTTCGTTATCTTTCATTCTCATTGCTTTACATCTTTTCTCTGTTCCTTCCCTTTTTCGTTCTTTTTTCTTGTATATATTTCCTTATCTTTCCCCCTCTTCTAACTCCTTTCTTCCCTTCTTTCTTTTTTCCCTTCTTTCTTTCTTCCTTTCTTTCTTTCTTTCTTTCTTTCTTTCTTTCCAGAAATTTATTTTCTACTTTCTTTGGTTTGGATTTCAAAATTCTTGCCTTCTTTCTCTATTTTATTTCTTCATTCTCTTTTCTCATCATTTCCCTTCAATTTGGCCATATTTTATTTTCTCCGTTTATTTTCCATTCCGTTTTCTTTCATTTTTTTAAAAGGTTTTTTGACCTCGACATTTTTTCTATCTTTCAAGGATTGTCTTTTCTCTTGTAAGGCTCTCCTCGGCAAATCACTGTTTCTTTTCCAGACTTCAGGTTTTCATGATTTACTTTCAGGTCACCAACGCCGTAAGGTAGTTCCACAAGCGAGAAGTGTAAGAAAATAAACACTTACCATAGAATTTACGACTTCATGTGGCCCGGTCAGCTGTGAATTGATGAGATCTCGATGCTAGTCTATTACTAGGCTTATATTCAAAAACGCTAGGTACTATAGCGAAGAGTTCATCTGAACAATTGCCATAAAAGTATTTATAGAAAAGGCACATGGAGGCAAACTTACGGCGGTGAGAAAGTAACTGAAGCAGAGACGCCAGATCAGGACCAATAATATTGCTGATTCTTCTTTGAATTTCAACAAGGAGACCAAGGTAAATAGCAAGAACACCGGACCATATGTGGCATCAATATTCTAATCATGGAATATAGATTCTGGGGAGAAAATCGTCTCGCACGACACAGTGAACCAAATTTCTTAGAAGCTGGCCTAGCGATGGATAATCTTTCCACTTCATCTCAGTTGAGAACATTAGCCCAATTAAGCGCAACGTGTCAATTTTATGGAGGTTAGTATCAGCCATGCAGATGGAAGGCAGAGTGGGGTCTCTCAGATGATTTATGGAGAGAAGTTTATTTTTTAAGGCGTTAAAATTAACAAGTCATGTTTTTCTCAGTTAACGACGGACTTGAAATAAGGATAAAGTGTTTATGTGTTTCTAACATCTGTACCAAATTTAAAATAATTCCATTGAGAAATGCGCCTTCTATGACAAAAACTGCATTACTTTATTTATTTTAACTCACGCTTGTAATTAACGACAAAAGGGTGTGCAGTCGCTGTAAGCGAAATCTTTGCTGATGTTGACCAGAAATAATATCAATGACATTTCCCAGTTGACGTTGCAGCAGTTTCAAACATCTATTTGTAATGTTTTGGAATAGCTTGTTACTCTCGGGAGAAAGAATTCTCGTTCATGTTTTAAAGTGACAATTTGTAGGGCATTTGTGTTAACTAAAATGGAAAATAAGAATTTTCACGATGAACAGACTAGATGGCTTTCTAGCGGCAGCTAATGTAATTGTTGACGATTGCCAAATCTTAGCCAAAAGAGTTAAAGAAACACTAGAGACCAACGGTACATGTTGAATTTATAATTAACGAAATCTTGGTTATGTAGACGATGTCGGTTAAGTCTTTGCTAAAATGTTTTAATGTTAACCAGAAACAATATTGAGTAGACCCCTTCAATTTGTTTTTAGGAGATTTTCAGATGGTTGCTTGAGAAAGACTTATCAATGTAAATGGGACATGGTTACAGACCAGACAATTCTGAATGAATCCCAAAGTCCCCAGTAAAATTCCTGGCTCTGATTTTTAAGATAAAAAAGATATTTTTATCATCCCAACTGGAAGACGTGTTTTATAAGGCAAATCACCTATTTACATGTTTATTGCATTTATTTTATACAATTTATTCCAGATCATTGTCTAAATGAAAGTTGTGTTTTGTTTTTAGTGTTGAAGAAGAAGACAATAACAAATACCGAACAGTCATGAAGTTCCTGTTATCTCAGAAGGAAACGCCCAAAGAAATCCATGAGTGTACGATGCAAACATTATTTGACAAGTGTAAATAATGCTTGCATCGTACATTCATGGATTCGCAGTGGTGTGCGGTAAGATGAATATTTTTTCAGGGTGTATGGTGAAATTTGTTTGGCCTTGAAAACTATTGCGTCATCCGTGATTGCATCAGATTTTTATCATGCCCAGAGACTATTGTCTCGACTGTCGATTAGTTGTCCTACAGACATTGTCTGCGATGGACGTTACTCCAAGGAAGCGTGAGAAAATCCTAACACTGCACAAACACACTGGCAAGCTTTACCAGTGAGCAAATCAAAGTACCATAGACTGGCCCGGAAATTCTCCTGATTTAAATGCAATCGAGAATCTGTGGTCAATCTGCAAGGAACGACTTTGTGGAATGAACATACGAAGTACTAACATGTGCAATGAATCATGTTTCATTGGAAAAATACGAAAAAAAAGTAAATAATAATGCAGTTATACGTTTTGCTTCAATTAATTTTCACAAAGGTGTAGTTCATGGCCTGATATTGACTTATCGATGAATCTCGACTGATGCAATTGCAGAATCCAGAGAATGCGTTCAGTTTATAATTAATGAATAGTTGGGTATGCGGAAGTATTCAGGCAATTGAGTGCCAAAATGTTTGAATGTCGACCAAAAACGGAATCAAGAGGACACACCTCCAATTTGCTTTTGTATACATTGTCCAGGATCTAAATTCTAAATTTCTGTATTTGTTTTTTTTTTTTGCATCTCCTTTTCGTAGTTTGCGGCTTTTTATCTTGCTAACGACCCTGATTTCGGCCATTTTACAATAGACAATCCACCCTACTCACAAGGAGTAGATAAGTTTGATTATCGACCGGTTTACAAACATTACCGGTTTTTTGAACAGGAGTAGGTATTTATCCCTTATTTCCTGTTTAGGATTGGCTTTCGGGTTCATACTAAAGCCTTCTTATTCCCTTTCACTTCTAGTAGCCACCTTGCGTCTTAGTGGCATTATAGCCTTCCTTGCAGTGAAATAACTAAAAAAGAAATATATCATTCAGCTGATTATTTTCTTTGTAGAATCATTATAAAATTTTTGAAAAATGCAATGATTCTTACGCGGTAGCATTAGCCAACGACTATTTCAGGATTTGCCCAGGGCTAGATTGATTCGTTTATCAACCCTTTGCATGATAATTAAACCCAGAAAATATTTTTAGATTGGAATTTTTTTTTTTTTTTTAGATAATAATAGTTTAGTGATACAATATAAAATGAGAGATCAATTCTATATTACAGTCATTACATGAACTGGTCCCTCTCTTTATGTTCACACTAGTTTCTGTATATCTATATTCCAGTGAATATAGCTAAATCTAAAAGATATGTGTAGCTAATCGGTATTTCATTGATTGACTGATTCGTTTCTACGGCAGGTTATTTAAAGCCAGAAAATATTTTTAGATTGTAAAGATTTTGTTAGGAGATTATTTTTTACAATGATGTTCACACCGTACAGGGCTCGAGAGCCACTCCAGGTAGAGGTTTACAGAATACGAATAAGACACAGAGAGTCAACCTTACGGCGGTGGGAATGTGACTGAAGCCGAGCCGCCAGATCAGCACCAATAATATAATATTGCTGATTCTACTTTGGATTTTATCAAGGAAAGCAGGGATTAATGGAGAGACGTTTAGTTTTGGAGGTGTTAAAATAAACAAGCCATGTTTTTCCCCAGTTAACGACGGACTTGAATTAAAGGTAAAGTGTTTATGCGTTTATGTACCAAATTTAAAATAATGTTATGTATGTACATATGTGAAGATGATAACCGCAAACCTTAGGCTTGAATAGGTTAAGATAATAATGATTTATTGACACGGCTTACTACTGTTATCTGTTGCCAGAAGAGGTGAAGTCATACCTTTTCATACTTCGGTTCTCCGACCAACAATTCCGAGTCATTATCTATTACACCACCCGCCTATCCAAACATACAACACCTTGTATTACTAATCAGTCACCTATCTACTAACCTGTCTCGTCAGTGACTATAAGGCTACTGGTGTTTCAACATTATACGGCCGTAAATCTGAGAACTTTTCTGCACACTCACGTAATAAATTAGGAAAAAAATTTTCTATTATCCGAAACATTCTTGGAATGATAATGGCCATTCCCATAATTAGAGGCAATATCTCAATTCTTTCATGAGCCTCTTCAAATTTTCCATTCCGTCTCTGTAACCATCGATTGACTGGAAATAAAATTTTAAAAAAAAATATTTGTTTTTTTTTTTTGTTTTTTTTTTTGCAATTTTGTACTTTGTCCATTCACGTTGAGACAGATTCACATTTCTGCTAATGAAACATTACTTGGTAACGATAAATCACGCGTTAAAATTAAAATCATCCACCATACCCAACCCCGCAAAATAACTTCGTTGATCCATATTCCAAAGCGTTTTTATTCCAACATAAAAAAAATACATTCTGATATCGTTTTTAAAACCAAATCTCTGTTCTTTCTTCTTCATCCCCCACTTCCTGAAGGGTTATGGCCTATATGGGAGGTCTGAACAAAAGGTCTCAGGACTGATGATATAAAAAAAAAAAACTACAACATATATCAATTCGGCATTTAACCTCCTTCAAAGTAGTCCTCACTTCTAAAGCCAAACATTATATTCGGCATCGTTTCCATCAATAGAAACATTCGTGGAATTCCTTTTTTTGTGGGGGGGGATAGTGAGAAACCGCTTCCTTACATTCTCTTGTCTTGAAATCTTTTCCCCTTCAAGAGGGATTTCATTTTTGAAGAGGATAAAGTCGCAAGAAGTGAGATCTGTGGAATATGGTGGGTTTTCGAGTTGAGGAATGTTGGTCTGAGTCAACAACTGCTGCAAAAGCCAGTGTCATTGATGGAACCGTTAGGGTGTAGTGAAACGACCACACTCTACACACATTCCTACCAAGTAATTCTATGAACAAGGGAAGTGAGCAAGAACGTTATAACTTTATGTGTAATTATGTGTATATACGCGACAGTGTCCAAGTTCAATCTGTGCTAAGCGACGTACTTTACCTCTCTACGTGCTTTGCCTCTGTTGTCATAGTAACAGTCTCGATACTTTTTGATCAGACCTCGTATGTCAGGAACCTTCAAGAAGTGGGTGCTCCTGGCTCTGCACAACTTTCTTACTTTTGTTGCTTTAACATTTGACCCTTTACTATTCCTATTTGTCTTAAATTTGTTAAATAGGTAGTCCGTTCTATGTATTGCCTTTCGCATGTGCTTTGAGTGTTAAATTCCCCAGGCCTTCTATCCTCATTATAGATCACAGAAATTGCTTTGTTTTCATTGTAACTATCAATTTCCTAGTAGTTCCAATTTTCCTGGAAACACCCTGATTACTCATATGATCAGTCCATAATATTCTAAGCATGTATCGATATAACTGCATCTATTTTGGTTCAGCTATCTTCATACGTGAAGAGATTATTCACCATCCACGTGTCGATTACGTATAATTACTATAAAGATTGATTGATTCGTTTTCTACGGCATATCAACCATTTGCAGGTTATTTAAAGCCAGAAAATATTTTCAGATTGTAAGATTTTAGGGCAGGGATTCTTTTTTTTTTACAATGATGTTCACAAAGAATAAAAAAAGATTTTTGAAGGCTATCGGGACTGGTGTTATAAAAAGAAAACTGCAACATATATCAATTCTGTATATAATCACCTTCGAAGTAGTCGCCTTCTGAAGCCACACACTTTGTCCAAGGTTATTTCCATTGATGGAAGCAATCCTGGAATTCCTTCTTGGGGATACTGAGCTGATGTTTCGTCACATTCTCTTGAATTTCCTCAATAGTTTGAAATCTTGTTCTTTTCAAGTGTTATTTTATTTTTGAAGAGGAAAAAAGTTGCGAGGGGCGAGATTTGGGAAATATGGTGGGACATGAAGAATGTCGTCCTTGTCCATAAACTCCTCCACAAACCATGGTCACTGATGCAGCCTCTGTAGTGTAGTGAGACGACCACACTCTACACACTTTCCATTCAATTACTACTATAAACAATGGAATATAGTGAGAATGTTATAACTTAGTGTGAATACCAGACAGAGTTCAGTCTGTGCCAAAATCACTAAATCATTATGACACAAAAATTCTCACAATATGAATCAATTAAATGTAGATGAGCGAATAAGTTTGAAGACATCATTGATTCATTCTCTACGAATTATCAACCCTTTACAGGTTATTTAAAGCCAGAAAATATTTTTAGATTATAAGAATTTGGGGAGGGAGAGTTTTTTTTCTACAATGATGTTCACCCTGAATAAAAAGATTTTTGAAAGGTATCGAGACTGGAGCTATAAAAAGAAAACTGCAACATATATCAATTCGGTATATAATCACCTTCGAAATAGTCCCCTTCTGAAGCCACACACTTTTATCCAGTGTCGTTTCCATCAATAGGAAAATTCTTGGAACTCTTTTTTGGGGGATAGCGAGCAGCTGCTTTGTAGCATTTTCTTGGATTTCCTCGATGTTTTGAAATCTTGTTCCTTTCCAGTGGGATTTGATTTTTGAAGAATAAAAAGTAAGAAGGGTCGAGTTTTGGGGAATATGGTTTTTGTCAGCCTCGGGGAATGTTGTGCTTAGCCAAAATCTACTGCATAAGTCATAGTCACTGATGGTCATTTTCACAGATTGAGCTTGAACAATGTCGCCGGTACACACCTTCTCGCTCACTTCTAGTTTTTATAGTAGTAATTGGAAGGTGTAAAATTAAGCTTTAATTTTGATCTGATCAGCCAATAAAAATACATCTTTCTAGGTTGTCTACAAATAACTGTGTAAAAGGAACAAAAATGTCTTAATAAAGAGGATCTATATTTGAAAAAGGAGTTGATTTCTAAACGATTAGAACAAGCTACGAATTATAAATCTCTATAATTATTTATTCAAGATATTATCTTGGGACAGTTTTAATTTAAAGTTTTTAAAAAATATTATTTAATTTTTTTTTTTACTATTAGACTACTTATCGCGTTTAACCTTTCGTCTTATAGTGTGCGGGTGGTGTAACTGTGCGGAAAATGTGGAATCGTCAAGCTAAGTTCAAATTCCAGCCGATACCGTTCTATTCACTTTCACAAAAAAAATGCCATTGAAAAAGAAATGAATGCGTTTTCCTCACTCCACCAGTTAAGGATTAAACAATAGGGTAGACTGAACTCTCTAGCCATGGATGGTAACTAATCTTAAAACTCTAAAGAGAGACCAATCTATATTTCTCAAGAAACCATGGGAATTCACAGATAATAAAGAAAGGGAATCTTCGGAGAGACATGATCGCCTACGACCCGAAGAGAGAAAGAACTCAAAATTTGAAACTTAAAAGAAGGCAACAGGTAACCAGTATATAGTCTTTCCAAAGAATGCATATATATATATATATATATATATATATATATATATATATATATATATATATAAGGTGTGTTATATTTATGGAATAAAGTGCTCACTATTAAGGATAGAGCGTATGTAAAGATAAAAGTGAACATTGAAGACAACATTCAGAGGTGACAGACTGTTTCATGAGACAAGTTATCTACCATCGTCTGAGGAAGTACAATGTTCGTACTGAAACATAAAAGTTTTTTTGTGTAGCGATGTCAAATGTTTTTATTGTAATTTATTAAAATTGTTTTTACCGTAATTTATATTAAAAATAATAGAATAATATTTTCTTCTACTTTGTATAGAGCACTTTTAAAAATCAATTCTGCGAACTGTTTTTTACTACATCTGTTCTTTCTCTCTCATTTGAATACATATATATATATATATATATATATATATATATATATATATATATATATATATATATGTATTTGTTGTGGTAGGATCCACCTAATTTGCATAGTGGGAGTACCGACCATATAAATATGGTTGGTACGGGGAAGAAGGGAAGGAATCAAGAGATTCACTCTCAGTCGAACTCTCTGCATTTTGCAGTGAGGGACCCGACGAGGCTTTGCCGAGAGGCAGGGATTTCGTCCGGGGTGGTAGACAGGCCTTGAACCCGTCTAGGCGGGTTAAGAAAGGCCATATTTTTGGAGATACCCACTTTAAACCGGCCTTGTGCCACATTTTATCCTCGTGGGTGGATAGATAAATACAAGAATCAAGAGATTCAACCAGAGACTCTTCCCGACTGCGACTCAGTCAACACATTCTCCAGGAACGGTCTTACCAGGAATATACAAAAGACTATATTGTGTACACTTTCTTGTTTCAATACATTTTGTTCCAAGTACATTTTGTGTTGCATTATTATTCCATGCATTAGTCAAGTTTCAACAATATGTATATGTAGTATTTGGCTATTGATTAATACGCATAATTCGTTTGAACCTTCAGGTCATACTGTCTCAAATATGTCGATAGGGCCGGCCGCAAAAAGTTAATATTAACTCCTGTCGTATAATTTAAACATAAAACTGGAAAAATATGCTTATAATGCACAAATAATTATGATAGTCTGGCTCAAAGCCGCAAGTGTGGAACATCCAATAAGAATGGATTTCATTGATCGCTATTCCACAGCGAGTTATTCTATGGAATTTTTTGCTATTTAATGTATTTAATGAGCTGTAGATTGTCCAGCATTCACTACCAACGAAGAGGATCCAATCAATATAAGAGGATCCCACAGAAATTCAGCGCTCTTTTCTAACGAAAATATTCCGTTTCTTTGAAAAGACAGTGAAAATTTCATGGAAGAAGCGAGTTAGCAACACGGAAGTCTGTTAAAATAGTAACAGAAAGAACACTTCTACTCAGAATCAGGCAAATTCTTTTAAAAGACAATGAAGATGGCGGGTTTGGAAAACTTAACCCTCAAGGGCCATATTGAAGGTAGCATTTATGCACTTCGGTGTGGTGTAATCGTTAGCAACCTTGTTTCATTAGATCAGTTACGACTGAATAGTGAGTTCGATCCTCACTCGGTGCCCCATATTTTCAGCCTTTTGGCGCATCTAAGCTGCGCGTAGGATGTTACCATATTGAGGGCACTTACCTGATGAGGTTGTGTGAATGGAAGGTGAAATTGGGAGCAGGAGCCTTGGCAAAGGGAGGGATGCTAAGGAAGTTGTAGAGGGCCATGATCATCTGCGTGTTGAAGAAAAAGAAATGAGGAGGAAATAATAATAGTAACAAGAAAAGAGGAGGAAAAAAAAGAAAAAGAACAGGAAAAGAGGCCAAGAACAAAGAAGGAGAAAAAATGAGGAGAAGAAGAAGAAGAAGAAGAAGAAGAAAAAAATGAAACGAGGTGGAAAAATGAAGAAGAAGATGAAACGAGGTGGAAAAATGAAGAAGAAGTTTTACTGAGATGAGTTGAAAATGCCAGTAAGGCGCTTGAAATGGCTACTTTTGTACGGGTCATGGTAGATAGGACGTTAGTGCGAGTTGCTGTTGAATCTCTATGAGTAAAATGATGTGCAATAAAATCCGCCATTATTTTCTGAATAAGCCTATACTTGGTGTAATTTTCAGCTGGAATAACAAATGCACATTGATTTTAATTGTGTTGCATGACAAGTCGATTAATACTTTGAAGTTACTCGGGGCGACCGATCGGCAGCTGACTTTCTATTCTCCTTCGTGGCCGTCGTCGCTCATTACGTCTCGGCGGGAATGAAGACTTTGCCGGGTAACGAATGGGGGCGGGGGTGAGGTGTAGGGAAAAATGAGAAAGTTCGGGATTTGAAAGAACTGAAACAATACCGCTTTTATTAGACAGAAGAAAGAGAAAACAGGAAGGAAAAAAAAAAGGAAAAAGAGAGAGAATGATGAAGAACAAGAAAAGAAAAAGGGGAAACGATAGAAAAAGGGAAAGAAATAAGAAAGAAAAGGGAGAAAAAGGGGATTTGTGAGAAAGAAAAGAGGGAATAAAGAGAAAGAAAAATAGGAAGAAGAAAGAAAAAGTGAATGAGAAAAAAGAGAAAGAAAATAAGTTTAAGAAAAAAGGAAAGAAGAAAGAAAGAATGAAAGAACAACAGGAAGGAACGAAGGAAAGAAAGAAAGAAAGAAAGAACAACAGGATGGAAGGAAGGAAAGAAAGAAGCAAAGAACAACAGGAAGGAAGGAAGGAAGGAAAGAAAGAAAGAAAGAAAGAAAGAAAGAAAATAAGAAAGAACAACTGGAAGGAAGGAAGGAAGGAAAGAAAGAAAGAAAGAAAGAAAGAAAGAACAACAGGAAGGAAGGAAAGAAAGAAAGAAAGAAAGTAAGAAAGAACAACTGGAAGGAAAGAAAGAAAGAAAGAAAGAAAGAACAACAGGAAGGAAGCAAGGAAAGAAAGAAAGAAAGAAAGAAAGAAAGAACAACAGGAAGGAAGGAAGGAAAGAAAGAAAGAACAACATGAACGAAGGAAGGAAGGAAGGAAAGAATGAAAGAAAGAAAGAAAGAAAGAAAGAAAGAAAGAGCAGGAAGGAAGGAAGGAAGGAAGGAAGGAAGGAAGGAATAACAACAGGAAGGAAAGAAAGAAAGAAATAACAACAGGAAGGAAAGAAAGAAAGAACAACATGAACGAAGGAAGGAAGGAAGGAAGGAAAGAATGAAAGAAAGAAAGAAAGAAAGAACAACAGGAAGGAAGGAAGGAAGGAAGGAATAACAACAGGAAGGAAGGAAAGAAAGAAATAACAACAGGAAGGAAAGAAAGAAAGAAAGAAAGAAAGAACAACAGGAAGGAAGGAAGGAAGGAAGGAATAACAACAGGAAGGAAGGAAAGAAAGAAATAACAACAGGAAGGAAAGAAAGAAAGAACAACATGAACGAAGGAAGGAAGGAAGGAAAGAATGAAAGAAAGAAAGAAAGAACAACAGGAAGGAAGGAAGGAAGGAAGGAATAACAACAGGAAGGAAAGAAAGAAAGAAAGAAAGAAAGAAAGAAAGAAAGAAAGAATAAATAAATAAAGAAAGAAAGAACAGGAAGGAAGGAAAGAAAGAAAGAACAACAGGAAGGAAGGAAGAAAAGAAAGAAAGAAACAAAGAAAGAAAGAAAGAAAGAAAGAAAGAAAGAACAACAGGAAGGGAGGAAGAAAAGAAAGAAAGAAAGAACAACAGGAAGGGAGGAAAGAAAGAAAGAAAGAAAGAAAGAAAGAAAGAAAGAAAGAAAGAAAGAACAAGAAGGAAGGAAGGAATAACAACAGGAAGGAAGGAAAGAAAGAAATAACAACAGGAAGGAAAGAAAGAAAGAACAACATGAACGAAGGAAGGAAGGAAGGAAAGAATGAATGAAAGAAAGAAAGAAAGAACAACAGGAAGGAAGGAAGGAAGGAAGGAAGGAAGGAAGGAAGGAAGGAAGGAAGGAAGGAAGGAACAACAGGAAGGAAGGAAAGAAAGAAAATAACAACAGGAAGGAAAAGAAAGAAAGAAAGAAAGAACAACAGGAAGGAAGGAAGGAAGGAAGGAAGGAAGGAAGGAAGGAAGGAAGGAATAACAACAGGAAGGAAAGAAAGAAAGAAAGAAAGAAAGAAAGAAAGAAAGAAAGAAAGAAAGAAAGAATAAATAAATAAATAAAGAAAGAAAGAACAGGAAGGAAGGAAAGAAAGAAAGAACAACAGGCAGGAAGGAAGAAAAGAAAGAAAGAAAGAAAGAAAGAACAACAGGAAGGGAAGAAAGAAAGAAAGAAAGAAAGAAAGAAAGAAAGAAAGAAAGAAAGAACAAGAAGGAAGGAAGGAAGGATGGAAAGAAGGAAAGAACAACAGGAAGGAATTAAAGGAAGAAAGAAAGAAAATGGGAAAATAGAGAAAAAGCGGGGATAGAAGAATAAAAAAAATGAAAAAAAGAGAAAAAGTGAAAAAAAAAGGAAAGTAACAAGGGAGGAAAAGAAAGAAAAAGAGGTAGAAAGAAAAAAGGGAAAGTCAAGAAAGAAAAGATACAGAAAACAAAAAAAAAACAAAGCAAGAGAAAAAATGTAGGAGAAAAAAGGAAAAAGAGAGTAAAAGAAGAAAAAAGAAAGAAAAAGTGGAATAAAGAAAAAGAGGAAGGAGAAGACGATAAAAGCCAGGAGAAAAATGGAGGAAAAAAGAAAAGAAAAAAGAAAGAAAAAGAAAATAAATGAATAAAAGGCGACGAAATAAAACATAATAAAAGGAAAGGAATGAAAAAAAAAAAAAAAAACAAAACGCCATGATGCTCATTTAATGCAATTTTTGTGTTCCATTTCCAGCGCATTAATGACAAAATGACTTCATCAAATATCGACGTATTTCCTTTACACATCTATCTATCTGTCTAGATGGCGCCTCGGCGTTTGTAATACGTAAACTGAGCAGGCTCGTTGACCATTGCTATTGAGTTCGAGCTTCTATAGGTGGCCTATACAAACATTCTGAACAAGGATTCAAAAGACACAATATCTACCTCATTAATCTATCTATCTATCTATATATATATATATATATATATATATATATATATATATATATATAATATTAAAAAGGAGAGAGATACTGCAAATGTTTTTGGTTGTAATGTGGATTTTTTTTTTTATAAAAAATATTATGCTTTACTTTCCATTAAAAAATATATAGTTGTCTGGAGACTGTAGTTGAATCCAATAGCGATTTTATTGAATAAATTTACTTTTTAGTATTTGAAGATATTTTTGTGTAATGTTGGTAAATTTTTCTGTTAAAATGAGATGTCAGTTTTATTTTCATTCTTGCGTCATTTAGACGACAATATATCCATCGCACCCTGTGTGTGTGTGTGTGTGTGTGTGTGTGTGTGTGTGTGAAAACTGAAGTAGAAAACCCATAATATAGACAATTTATCATTCACTAACCCCTGTGAATGTCTAAATATTTCAGTCTGTCCATTTAT
This sequence comes from Acanthosepion pharaonis, assembly GCA_903632075.3. Lineage (NCBI taxonomy): Eukaryota > Metazoa > Mollusca > Cephalopoda > Sepiida > Sepiidae > Acanthosepion > Acanthosepion pharaonis. Next base: position 318,415 of record CAHIKZ030005495.1, on the reverse strand, counting down.
CTACCTATTTCTCTCTCATTCTCTCTCTCCTAACTCTCTCTCTCTCTCTCTATATATATATATATATATATATATATATATATGTATATATATATGTGTATATATATATATATATATATATATTCTCAAATTAATTTTCAAATTGCCATATATATATATATATATATATATATATAAAAAGTGAACATAGAAGTCAACACTTAGAGGCGACAGTCTGTTTCATACTAGATTCAATCGTCAGGCCACGAGTGGTCTTTTATATATATATATATATATATATATATATATATATATATATATAAATATAAGACCACTCGTGGCCTGACGATTGCATCTAAGTGTTGACTTCTATGTTCACTTTTATATATATATATATATATATATATATATATATATATATATTCTCAAATTATATATATATATATATATATATATATATATATATATATATATATGTAGATAGATATAGTTGCAGTACAAGTCACAGGTGGGCTCTGTGGGTTTTTACTAAGCATAAATGTCCCTGAGCTGTCCTCTGGAACAGGGAATGTTTAACCCCCCTCCCCTAGTAGAGGGTTGTAATCGGAAAACGTGTAACCAGCCATTTAAAGATATATATCCCCAAACAGTTTTAGTAAATTCAAACGATAGGGTCAGCCAGTTTAATTTTTTTTATTTTATTGTTCAAATATTCAATTACGACTTTTTCCATCGGGTTTAAAATTGTGAATAAGCTGCTTGGTTCTTGGGTTGATTTTGTCAGGACCCACGTCTCAGATGAACCCATTTAGTTTAAATGAGTGTAAGGCCCTAAAATAGTTACTTGGGGAATATTAGGCGATTTAAAGTTTAATTAATCTAATTTGAAACAAATATTACTTATTTTAACAGATCGCGACATCTATGAGAGAAATTAAATTTAAATTTTTGCTATTGCCTTATTCCAAAATTTTAACACAACATCAGATAGCTATTAATGTCAACGAATGAACACAAATAATTAGTAATTAAAACAATTAGTAATTAATGTATAATATCCATAACTACATATACACGAATGTCGATTATGATAAAAGTTAAAAAAATAACTATAAATACGTAAAAAATGCGTATATTGTGGGAAATTCCTTTTCTCACAATATAGCTATTTGTGCAATCTTACAATGCTTATTACCCAATCAATAATAATAGTGAATAATTTTTTTTAAAGATTAAAGTATATTTAATCACATCTCCCTAATTCTTTCCTACAGTGGACATATCTGTCAAATTTACTTGCGGGATATAACATGAGCGTGTCCAATAATCTTTACATTTTAGGAAAAAAATTCTCCGTAATTTAATGTTTTATTGAATCTTAGGTACTTTGGCTTTAAATTTACTATAGTTATCGTCCTTATTTTCTTATAGTATTGGGTATGGACATCCGTATTTACCAAAATCGGCTCGTTTATACAGACCAAAAAAAAATTCTTATTAAAATACTGGGGGTCGCTGAATTGTAGTAAGCTTTTCCATTTATGATTAATAAATAGTTTAATTAATAGTTTTTACTTAATAAAAATCACCAAATCACCAAACCTCAAAGTAAGACAGAATTTTAAAAGACTTAAAACTTTATAAATTATTATAATTTAAATTCAAGAAAAATGAAAACAATTCTTGGAAATTTTCATTATTCATCGAAATTTTTTTTCTTAAGACTATAGTGTATATATTTTATTTATATAAGCAGTTAAGTAGTTTCTAATTAAATAATGACTTTGTTTTATTGCATTTTTTTTAATTTTACGATTCAGAACAAATGTTCCTTAACTGGGGGTCCTGTTTTACAAAAAGAAATTGATGATTTAAATCCTACAAGAAGTTCCGCTTTTAAGTAGTATAAATATTAAGGGCTACAAAGGCCTTATTGAGGTCTAAAAAAGACCCAATGAATTTCTCAAAATTTCATAAAATTAACATTTTGGTAATTTTTTTTTTAACATCGATTACCCTCCATGGTAATCGATGTTAAAAAAAATTACCAAAATTTTCTAAAACCATTTCTGAAATAATTTGATTCATTTGTGAATAAGTCCTGAAAGTTTCATTAAAATCCAACAATTATATGATTTTTGCGAGAATTACTAAATCAATGTGATTTTCAACGCAAAAATAGACGCTAAAATTTTCTATACTAATCAATCGCACCCCTCCCCCGACGCAAAAAAATTAAAAAGATTTTCAACCAAAATTTCGTGCGTTCTCAAAAGGATCAAAAATATAATTTAATAGTCAAATAATCTTTTTCTCTTTCTTCTTAATAATAACAAAGATTTTGACGATAAAACTTTGTTTTTATCAAGTTTAGGCATTTTTTCATCAAGGTATGCTAATTTTAGCGAATCAATGGTGGTATCTGCCCTAAAACATTATTTACTGAGATCCACACTTCAATTTCTTGCAATGTCAAGTGTCAACCTCTTTGAATCTAATTAAATCGGCCACATTTCCCCCCTCCACCACCACATAACACCCACCAGAATTCTTTTTATTTATTAACATCTTGATACGGCAAACAAAAAACAAATTATTTTTATCGCCGCCCAAAATAGCCTTTTAATCATTGGCCGATTTTAAGAGTAGACTGACTTGTCAATTAGCTTCGCTAAGATCTTTTGATAGAATAAATGATTATACACAGTTGTTTTTTAATACTATTGCTTCTTAATTTGTGACTTGTCCCGTTCTGATTGTATGTAAATGTTTTGTTCATTTTACGCAAAACACAGACGAATATATTTGCAGTGACGAAACATCATCAACGTCTTAGCGGTGAGAACGACTGCATTTTCCAATTGTACTACGCCCGCGATTAAAATATCTGTCTCAGTTTACCCGCTTCTATCTATCTATCTATCTATCTATCTATCTATCTATCCCATTCTGTTCATATCTATCTATCTATCTATCTATCTATCTATCTATCTATCTATCTATCTATCCCCATTCTGTTCATATCTATCTATCTATCTATCTATCTATCTATCTATCTATCCCATTCTGTTCATTTTCTTCTTATTTCTATCTATCTATCTATCTATCTATCTATCTATCTCATTTTTCTTCTTATTTCAGTTTGTATGTATGTAGGTATATATGTATGTATCTATCTATCTAGCTATCCATATCTGTTAATATCTATTAAAGTTTGGTAATATCTCAGTCAGTTAATTATCTATCTATCTATCTATCTATCTATCTATCTATCTATCTATCTATCTATCTATCCAGCTCGCTAGCCTAGATCATTTTTCTTATTTCAGTTTGATCGTATCTATTTCAGTTCATCTACATCTATCTATTTATCTATCTATCTTATTTTCTGAGTATCTATCTATCTATCTATCTATCTATCTATCTATCTATCTATCTATCTATCTATCTCAGTCTGATCATATCTATCTATCTGTCTATCTCATTTTTCTGAGTATTTCAGTTTGTTTGTATGTATGTATGCATGCATGCATGTGAAATCTGAGATTCGAGTTCTAATTCCAGTCGGGTTCATTACATCCACTTACGCAGAGATACCCTTAGAGAAGGTATGAATTATCTGCTCTCCCCCCTCCCCTGCGACGGGTAAATGGCAGGACAACATGGACCCTATAGCCTTTGATGGCAACCAGTTTAAGAGAAGGAAAGCAGCGATAAGTAATCTTGCCCAAGGCACACCACTAATGTTACAGCTACAGTACATGTAGTGTCTAAACAACCCTGACGTTTTACGGTACACCTAATCTATCTATCTTAACCCTTTCGTATGAAGGTACGTTTCTTCATACCTGTCTCGGTATCATGCGTCCAGAACAGCTGAGAAAGTATCGACGATCTTTTATTGGACAGTGGTGTTTCAGACTTAACATAGGAAGGGAATTCAACGCAAACTTAGATAGATAGATAGATAGATAGATAGATAGATAGATAGATAGATAATGAACAGACTGAGATAGATGATAGATGAATAGATAATAGATAGATAGATAGATAGATAGATAGATGAATATATAGAGGTAGATAATGAACATACTGAGATAGATAGATAGATAGATAGATAGATAGATAGATAGATAGATAATGAACAGACTGAGATAGATAGATAGATAGATAGATGGATAGATAGATAGATAGATAGATAGATAGATAGATAGATAGATAGATAGATAGATAATGAACAGACTGAGAGATAGATAGATAGATAGATAGATAGATAGATAGATAGATAGATAGATAGATAGATATACCATGAGGGTATGTTTGTTGTACCCTCCAGGTCCCATTCAAAATTTATTTGCAAGACTTTGGAGACGATATTTCTGAAATCTATACAACCTTATTTTTTTTGTAAGCAGATGGAAAGTCTGTAAGTTCTCAATGTGATCGGTTTGTGAAATATATATATATATATATATATATATATATATATATATATATATATATATATATATATATAGATAATGAACAGACTGAGATAGATAGATAGATAGATAGATAGATAGATAGATAGATAGATAGATAGATAGATAGATAGATAGACTGAGACAATATTGTTCTGTATATAAATCTCCTATTATTTTACATTGAACTGTCATCATAGATTTAATATTTTTATATTAAAAAAGATCTCCTTGGAATAATCACTACCACCTACGGATTTGGCATTATATATATATATATATATATATATATATATATATATATATATATATATATATATATATTAGCTTCCCCATTTTTTTATATTCGCACAACTTAAGAATTTAGAATTGATCAATAGTCCTTCAGCTGATTTGAGCAGGATCCTCAGTTTTTTCTTGAAAGAAGTCAGCGCTCGTGCGTTCACAACATCCCAGAACAGAGTTGAGATATTAGGTAAAGACTTTCACATGTCTATCATCCTTAAGTCAAAGAAGCTTAGAAGCGTTTTCGGGTTCCATTTCGTCAAATTGTGTGAGTGATCACGCATCTTCTTGTTTGAAAATGTCAAGAAATTATTCACTTCTATTTTAAAATAGCCATTCGGTATTTTCTAGGCTTCACACAGATCGGTGAACTGGTGTCTTGACTAAAGGGATGGTCGCTTGATTTCGTCTGTAGCAAGGCTGTGACACTTGTCCTGAGGAGATTGCAATAAGTCGATATCTTTTTTACAATTTGGGCTCCAGATAACAGCTATATATTTGAGTACTGTTTGAATAAATGCACTGTAAAAGAGTTTTACCTTGATTTTTTTTTAAATATGTGATCTTGAAGAGAAATCACATGCAAGCAGAATGCCCAGATGTCTTTGTTCTTTTTTTCCTGTTTAATGCAAAATCCATCTGGTGTGTTAAGGTATTTTAATTTGTCTCTGTACAAACTTTTAAGTTAGTTCCCCTGGTGGGCAAATTGGGGCACCGACCCCAAAATAAAATGACCTCTGGCCCAGTTATGAAAACAGCAATTATAATTTAGAAGAAATAACTTTGAATTCTACAATTAACTCCATGGAACTTCAAAACCTCACTTTAACTCTGGTTCGGGCTATAAGTTCAATCCCGGCCAAAAGACCGATTTGGTCTGAAATTCCAATTCAGGCCGAAAACCAAGTTCTTCAAATCACAAACTCTGTGGAACTTGAAAACCTCACGTCACGGAACTTCTCACTTTAACTCTGATTCTTTGGCATTTTGAAGAAATAAAATTGATTTCGTCAATTCACAAATTTTTGCAGATATTTCAAACTGAATTTGAAAGAAAATTGTTTAAATTCTCAAAGATTCTGTTTTACTTAAATATCAATATAGATTAAAAACATTTAAAATCATTAATGTTTTTTCAGTTATTTATTTATTTTTATTTTTAAGTGTTCCCTCCGCATCCGGACACAAAACCCAATGTCAAATGTTCAAGCACCAGATGAAAGGCAGATTAGCAATCCAGGTATCATCCTGATTCCAAAAAGCTATGATATGTCTATGTAGAGCAAGTATGGCCCGAGTTAGAGGGCTTTCAGACACATGGACGACAGACAGAATTTACTGTTTATTTATCTAGATTTGAAGTCTGTTGACAAAGGATAGGTTTTACATCAAACATAATCATGCTTTGTCCGTTCATACCATTCAGGAGTGGGTGTCTCGAAGTTCTGTGATGTTTACCAAGGCTGTCTCGTTAGAAACATTACGACTGAGTCGTGAGTTCGGTCCTCCTGGGTGTCACATACATTCTGCCTTGTGCCAAAAGTAAGCTACACGTAATAAATCACACCGCACTTCGACGTGCGGCAATGGCTAGCAAGCTTATCTTACTAGAACAATTACCACAGAGTAGATAGTTCGGTCCTCACTGGGTGCCCCATATTTTTGGCTTTTGCCACATCTGAGCTGCGCTTAGAATGTTACCATATTGAGGGCAAGACAGGGGAAGGCAGCGAGCCACCGAGCTGACGAGGTTGCGTGAATGGATAGCGGAACGAAGGCAAGGATTGTTAGGAAATGGGAGAAAATGCCATGGGTCACAAAGGATAGGGAGTTGTGGAGAGCCATATTCGTCTAAGCTACATAATATCAACATACCATTCTGGTGTGTAGATTTTTTTTAAAATAATGGTTCCGGACGGTCTTACACAATGCTTGCATGAAAGATGTTCAAGACATACGTTCATTTCTTTCTCTTGTTTTACCTTTTCTTCGCGTCTGCTATACCCGAAGAATTTCAAAAAAAAAAAAAGACACTCTTGTTTCCTACCGTTGCAAGCATCCAAGTTTACACGTCAACTAATGATTTCTTTCTCGAACGACCTCCTCACTGATGATGTATTCACGAGAAACAGTGCAAGCAGCCATTTTGTCTGAATCTGCCGTCTTCCGAATGCACGATGATGCATATCCAACATGCAAGAAATTAACTACACTTGTAACTTGGATTGTTTTGCTGGGATGTTTCATTTTCGCTTCTGGCTAAATACCTTTGAACATAATGAGTTTTATTCGTATTTTTATAACTTGTTATCTTTTGTTGTCCTCCGAAAACGCAGAAAACAATTTTGTGCAGGATGTAAGATTATATTACCATACAACAATATTTTCACCCCTATATAAGGCCCATGTGCCACTCTAAGTAGAGGGTTGCAGAGTAAGAGGTAAGAAGCACTGTTTATGAGGATATGTGGAGAAGATAACGGTTAACCCTAGACTTGAACAGGTTAAGATTGTAGTAATCGGGGAAGCTTTCTTTTGTGAGTTTGGTTTAAAGACGTAGCGGTTAGTGGGAAGAAGCTGCTCTCAGCAAGGGAATGGGGATTGCTCGTTGCATCATGGGTTTTAGACGTGAAGGTTAGGACTAGTGGAACTAAGGAATGTAATTCGTCTGGATATTTTCCATGGATAGAATAGCGAAAGGCTTGCAAAGCTTCATCAGTAGGAAAACGGTTTTAGAATGAATCATCGACAAAGCCGTGAAAATGCATTTGGAGGTCAATCGAAAGTGGAAAGTAAACACCACACTGCTCCTTTCCATATCTGGCTGCAGTAAGAGAGAAGGGAGTGTCAGGTATTTACTGGAGTGTTAAAGTGAATCGATCATCTTTCAGGAATCTTTAGAGATGGATTTTATGTACGTGTTCCCCTTCCCAATACGCGTCCGAGGAACAGGGCCACCCCGAGAGAACGCCAGGAACGAAAATTCACGGTCCGCTCGGTAATGATCAAATGTCACTAGTGAGGAATTAGTAAATACATAACATTTTAAATACCTCGATGTATGGACCATATAGTATAGGAGATAGAGGAACTGAACATAGAATAGGTTGTACTAGGTTTAGTTTCGCACAACACCGGAAGCTGCTACAAAACGAAAACACCGAGTTAGGTTCTTAGTCACGTCAGATGGAGACTTTGATATGGATGCCATGATTAGCGCCAGACTAGTTCAGAAATAACGCAACTATTCGATGAACACTAGCTTAAAACACCGAGTCATGTTCTTAAATAGTCTCTTCAGATGGAGACTTTGATATGGATGCCATGATTAGCGCCAAATTAATTCAGAAATAACTCGACTATCGGATGCATACAAGCGCTCAAAATTACGAACAAAGGACAGTACTAAATAACAGTAACCAATTATTTGCAAACAGTAACAACAAATAAAATGGATATCACATGTAACTCGAATAGGAATTAAAGACACAGTCATGATGCTATCTAAATAAATAAATGGCAAATTCTGTCTGTCTGTCCGTGTGTCTTGAAACACTCTAACGCGGACCACACTTTCTCTGCAGAGACATATCACACATTTTTGAAAATAAAGTGATCCCTGGATTGAAAATCTGCCCTTCATCTAGTGTTTGAATATCCAGAAATGGGATTTCTGTCTAGATGAGGAGAGAACAGTTAAAAATTAAAATTTTAAAATAACTGCAATAAATGAGCCATTTTTATTTCATTTTAATTTATATTGAATTTAAATTAACCCAAAAAATTTGTGAATTATTTTTTTTATTTTAAATTCAGTTTAAAATATCTGCAAAAATTTGTGAATTAAGGAAATCAATTTTATTCCTTCAAAATGCCAAGGAATCAAAATTAAAGTGAGAAGTTTCGTGTCGTGAGGTTCTGAAGTTCCACAAAGTTTGTGATTTGAAGAACTCGATTTTCGATTCGAATTGGAATTCCATCCCAAATCAGTATTTTGGCCGGAATTGGACTTATAGTCTAAACAGAGTTAATGTGAAGTTTTGAAGTTACATAGAGTGGATTATGGAATTCAAAAACATTTCTTCAAAATTACCATTCCTGTTTTCTAAGTTGGAGCAGAGATCTCTTTAGATTTGGTCCAGATTCAGGGGAAACAGAGCTAACAATAACGGGGCAGTGATTTTTTTTTTCAAATGAAAAATTCCTAAATATACATAACGGGACGAAAGAAATGTACCCCATTGATTAAATAAATGGTTCATTTCGAAATACCCTGAAGGTTAATCGGATGTCCAGACACCTTAAGAAGGCCGGAGAAAGGGATAAAACGGACGTTGTGAAGTTATCACAGTAGTTAGATGAAGATATTAGTCCAAATGTAAAAATCTAGTCAGCCTGCTCGCTCATTCACACCTATCTATCTATCTATCTATCTATCTATCTATCTATCTATCTATCTAAGTCTGTTCATTATCTATCTATCTATCTATCTATCTATCTATCTATCTATCTATCTATCTATCTATCTAAGTCTGTTCATTATCTATCTATCTATATGTTAATGGTCAATCTTCTGAAACATCAATTCAGGCGTCCTCTTTCTTGGTCCCTTTCTGCTTTACTTTCACAAAAAATTAAACTTCGCATACAGACCCCCTCCATCTCTCTTTCTCTCTATCTCTCTTTCTCTTTCTCTCTATCTCTCTCTCTTTCTCTCTCTCTCTCTCTCTCTCTCTCTCTGAATGAAGCAAATTAAAAATAGATTGAAGGCATGTCGACCGATAATCAGTCTCTCAGAAAGCACCTCCCACGCTGTGTTTCTGGGGGCGGGGGTAGGTGTGTTAGGGGCGATAGATATGTATTCCCACTAAAAATTGAGCCTCACTCTCTATCTGTATCTCTCTCCCTTTCTTTCTCCCTTTTCTCTTCCTATTTTTATCTCATTTTTCTCTCTCTCTCTCTCTCTATCTATCTATCTATCTATCTATCTATATATATATATATATATATATATATATATATTTACAGAGATCCAGACTAATTTTACATGACTCGCCTTATATTGCAACCTTGGGTACAGAGATTACCCATGGTTCGCGTGTTGTATTAACCTCTTATCGACACAAGTGTCTTTTGTGTTTAAATACGCAAGTGCACTTTCTACACTCTGTGTTACACAAAAGCCGGCACATATCTTGATTTGGCGAATATAGGAAACAATATTTGCGATTTATTAATCTTTAATATCTATTCAGAACACTGTCAAGAATTTCATATATCTTTCTTCACAGCAACAGAACAGGAAGAAGCCGTGATTTAAAAGACTGTCCGTTCCTCTAGCCATATTATCGGTACCGAGAAAGACTTATTTGGATTCTTTGATAAAAGTCTGAACCTCGATTCCAATGACATGAACTGAAACGATTATATCGAATTAATTGCGAGATTTGCTACGAGTAAAATCAGTTCACTCTGTCGTGACTGATATTTTTCCGCTATGGAATCGATCTTACATATTAAGTCTACCATTCGCCCATGCATTGAATATTGCTGCCACATCTGACTTAGTGCATCTGCTATATCTCCCTCTATTTCTGAGATGAGGTATTATGTACCCTATTTACATTATTCGGACTATTGTCCTCATCTTTGTCGCCGTATTTATCACAACGTTTCGGCCGTTGTAGGCTCCAGCCTTTCTTTAGGTGGTTGGAATGTCGAAATGGACCCTTTATTTCGCTCACTGGGGTAGATAAGGGGCAATATGAGCACTGGTAAAAAAAAAAAAATGGATGCTGAAGACATTAGGTTTATAAGTCCCAGAAATTCATAGACAGATGTCCTTAAAGGCACATAGCACAGTGGACGAAGGCGTTGGTTAGATCCAGTGACAGGACCCAAAACGTTGTGAGTTCAACAGTCTATCCCAGTGAGCGAAATAAATTATATCGCCAATACCACCAGCAGCTGTTCCGTAATTCTTCAGTCTTCGATATCAAAGTCTGGCAATGAATATTCGGGAAAAAACATGGCCGCCTTTATACACGTCGCATTGAATATTTTGAGCCTTCTGACTGGTTAACCCTTTCATTGGTGAACTATAAAATGAGTCAGCTCATTTTGGCTGGCTCACTAATACACTAGGGTACCCAAAAACTCCCAACAGCCACTTCTGTAATGTCAATGAATACTCGTTGTCACTTCCGTCTTGCTCGTTGTAGAAGAGACTTTGAAATCGCAGATACAACTATAGTAACGCCGTTGAACAATACTGATGTCAGACGCCTTCGAATAGCCCTCGCACTACTAGTACTTGCTCGATAATACTCGATCGAAAAGTAACTGCTGAATAGTGACCCGAAAGGCAATCCGTATAGTGATCAGTATAGAGAAATAGTATAGTGAATAGAGTACAGAAAAGCGGTTCGTATAGAAATAGAGGATAGAGTAGAAATAGCGATCGTTTAGACGTCGCTCTACCTTCCATATATGCGTTTCCTCTATGGTCACGTGGTCCACTTAATTCAATTATGGGATCGCCTGTGTTTGCTCACCTGGCGATCTATGTTCAAACTCAAGTGTCTGCATCGACACTTTATATGTAACAGTGGTTTTATTGCCGTGCTGGTAGTGAAATTATTTTCAAAAACGCTTTCCAGTGCAGATGAATAAAACTGAATGACTTTTAGGCCCGGATATTATGATTCTTTCATGATTTTATATGGGAGAATCTCAAATATACATTTCTATATATTAGAACAATTTTAGACAGTTGAATGACAATGTGGAAAAATTCTGTGTAACACGTTTCGTCCTCCAAAAGGACTTCATCAATCTAAAGTAATATACTTATTGGAATTATATATGTATACGGTGGTTGAGGGGAGATATATAAATGCAAAATTCGCTTTTAATTATGCATCGAGAAGAAAGCGCTGAAGTTGGGGCAAAGTTTAATTTTAACTTTTGAATTTTATATTTTAGAAGTTTTTAAATTTTATTAATCGATTTAATTCAGTTTCTCTATGTTTTTGTTTCTGTTTTTCTTTTTCTGCATCCGAAATTCATGCTTGTATCACAATTAAATTAAAATTTGGCATCGAAAAGAATAAGGAAGGACTGGGAAGATACAGTTGACGGCTCTTGCTAGTGGTAATAAATGCTTCAAGGTAGACTGCTTCTGTTTTCAAGACAATCGCATCTCTGGCCGTTGAGAAGGAAATTTATGTGAATGGATTATTCTGCTTTCTGGGTAGCATAACGGTTAACGGTGCTGAATATAGAAATATTGAGTCGGGTTATCATTTCAAACGTTACGTTTACTTTCCCGCGATGCCTGTAGAACCGAGCTCTTCTCTCTTGAGATATGAGTTAAATCGCAGAGTAAACAGCCACCCCCTCCACCAACACCTAGCACAACGAGAAGAAAAATTGAATTCGAAACCGTCAAAAAGGCAAGGAGAAACTATCTTTCCCAAGAAATCATAGCAATTCTTAGGGAAATTGTGAAGAGCCATGATTGTTAACTTCCTGCCGGGACATGACATTAAAAAGAAAAATTGCTTAGATTTAAAAGAAAAAACAAGTTAATGAAACAAAGTTTAATAAAAACAACTCTGATCATGCCACATATAATTAGAAAACCAAGCAAAAACAAGTCTTGTCATATCTGTCCTGATCGATTCTAGCCCATAATTCACTTGTACCGGAAGTTGTTTTCTGTAATTTCACGCACTCAGAGCTGTTTTTAGAATCTCATTCCGGAAGTCAGCGAGATTCATTTACCAATGTATTGCTGACTAATGAGTTAATAAGAAACAACGCTAGTGTCGTTGGGATTGAATTATGTTTGACTGCTATACAGGAAATGTCCTACCTCTTCGCTCTTCAGGCTTTACTGCTGTTGATAACAAATGATTATGCAAGCAAGCGTGCAAGTAACGTGGCTTTCACGTCTCCTGTTTCCAGCTTAGGTTAATGCATGATAAAGGATATTGCAACAACAAAAGACTGGACGTAAACAGAAATAGATAAACAGATTAGCTGTATATCTCTACAAAATGATACCGTAGAGAATAGATCACTCTCCGTTTATTCATTTCTTTTCAGTGGCGTGTCTATGGTATGACCAATAAGGCACATGCCATGTGCGCGATTTGAAGGGACGCCACTTAACAACTTTCCTGTGTGTTATTTAAAAATGAAGCAACTGGTAAAAATTATAGTTACAGAATGCTGCTATCAGTTCTAAAAAAATCAAATTCTTAAAATCAAACTTCTAAAATATTTTGTTCCGTATGGGAAAACGATATATATATATATATATATATATATATATATATATATATATATATATATATATATATATAGATAGATAGATGGATAGATAGATAGATTCGAGGGTTTTTTCGAAACGAGTCTAGTTATCTATAATTATATATATATATATATATATATATATATATATATATATATATATACAAGATTGATTGAAAGCGACTGGCATTTTCAGTTATCTTTGGGTCAGTTCTCATACATACATATACATACATACATACATACATACATACATACATATATATATATATATATATATATATATATATATATATATATATATATATATATATTTTTTACTTTCCCTGACGATCCGTTTAGGTGAAACCTAGGTAAGTTTGTCTGGCTCCCTAGGTGTATCTAGGTCTGCTCTACGGTTGTATTGAGCTCTTTTGTTAGTTAGTTGTTACTCGTATCGGGTTTTTTTTTCTTTGGGTTTCAGACCTGTATCTGTGCGATTTTTTTGTCGGCAGAAGTTCATGTTTGTAGCTCTTTCTTTTTTTAAAATCTTTTTTCCCTCGAGATTGATTTGATTATTATCAAATCAAAAATTCGAGGGTTTTTCGAAACCAGTGTAGTTATATATATATATGCAAAAATTGCAATATGAGCACTGGTAAAAATGATGCTGAAAACATTAGGTTTATAATACTCAGAAGTTCATACCCAGATGTCCTCAAGGACACATGGCACAGTGGATAAAGGCGGTGGTTAGATCCAGTGACAGACCCAAAGAAGGTGAGTTCAATTCCTGGTTAAGGCAGTGGAGAACTTTCAGAGGAAAATTAGCAGGAGATAACTGATAACTGACATCCATCAAACATGGCACGTGGAATTAGAACAGTCTACCCCAGCGATCGAAATAAAGGGTTCAGTTCGAAATTCCAACCACCTGAAGAAGGCCGAAACGTTGTGACAAATATGGCGACAAAGATGAGGATAATAGTCCGACTAATGTAAATACTGTACATTATATATATATATATATAAAAGAATAATTTTAAGAATATGACCTAAGTGTGAAAAGTTTTCGTGTGACACGTTTCGTCTTTACAATTTCATGGGCCTTTTCTCCACTAAGATTGGTCAGTATGGATATGATAGTTGTTTCCGAAAATCTGGTATGTGTGTTCAAATCACACTAACAATTGAGATTATTATGGTGAACTAGCAGGTGCATCCATGGACCAAGTTAGATTGTATGAGTTAGCGCCATTGAATGTGGGTGGTGGGGAAGAGAGAAAGAGAGAGGGAGGGAGAGAGAGAAAGGGGAGACCGAAAAAGTTGACTTTGAGTTCAAGACTTACCAATTGGCTTCAGGTAAACAAGAAATTGTAGTTTTTGGCATAACTGGCACCATCTTTATTCTCTTGAGTCTACTTGTCTTCTCGCAGAACCAGGCCAATAATTTTGCACTTTGGTACGGTATCAGATGTTTGAACACGGACGAAATGTTTGCACCTGAATATATATATATATATATATATATATATATATATATATATATATATGTGTGTGTGTGTGTGTGTATATATATGTGTGTGTGTGTGTATATATATATATGTGTGTGTCTGTGTATACATATATATATATATATATATATATATATATATGAAGAAAAATATATGGAAAAACAAAAATCCGAATATGCAAGTATGCTGTTTTAATGTTGTTTCAATGTCGACGTCTGACGTTTCGGTCTAGTAGACCTTCTTCAGGACATAGTTATTAAAATATAATTAAAATTAGACGATATTCAAGTCAACATGAAAAGACGATAGATATAAGTCTAATCAAAACAGAATAACTGAAATTTAATTTTTTGTTTTTCCATATATTTTTCTTCATACTGTCGCATCTATATCCACATATTTGCTTACAGTTTACCCTGAAGATTCGTTTAGGGGAAACCTAGGTAGGTTTCCCTGGTTCATTAGGATTTATTCTAGTATATATATATATATATATATATATATATATATATACTATCAGTTCAGCGCAATCAATGTAATGTCACTAAGACGCAAGGGGTTACGAGGTTACTGCTGGCAGTGAAAGGAAATAAGAAGACATTAGAAGGAAACGTTAACCGAAAGTTAAACAGGAAACAAATGACCGGGAGGAGTCTGAACTGGGCGATAAGTTAATCTATCTATTTCTAGAAATATATGAAATATATATATATATATATATATATATATATATATATATATATATATATATATATATATATGGGGGCATTATATACGATATATACGATATTTGTTTTCTGTAACAAAGAGATATAAGTTCTGTCAGGATTTTTTTCTTGATAAACGTAGTTTTACCAATATACGCAGATCTCACTGTGTTGATGGCAGGTACTCATTGATAAGATAATAAAGGATAGCGAATAGAAGAATTTAAGAATATATGGTCATTAGCAAAAGGGACACCTGAAAATGCCAATTACATAATGGAGACGTCAAAATATAAAAATTTAACTAAATTAGGGGAGTGTTATAAAAGACGAAGGAACATGCAACACAGAAATCCGAAAGTGATTTGGAAAAGCTGAAGATGCGTTATAAAAAATTTTAATAAGTGTTATGAAGCAGTTAAATATTTGTTGGAAACAAAAATAAGTGTGCTTGTTTGATATGTAAGATCAGTCCTATAGCAATGAATGCTAAACAATCTTCTCAAAAATAAAGAGGAGACTTCCTGCAATATTGATTTGGTTTTACAGAAAGACGCTCAGAATAATATGTGTGAGGAATGTGAGCTACCAAGAAGTTTTAAGGAAAAGGAGAACAGAAAGGACACTTGTAATTAAGATAGAGACAGCTGAAATTTCTATGACATATTATGAAGAAAGAAGGCTCGGAGAATTTGACACTTACATGAAATAAGAAATAGTTGAAATTTCTAGGCCATATTATGAAGTAGGCTTGGAGAATTTGATACTTACATTTGATATTGAAAGTTACAGAAGCAGACAGAAACACTTTGTAAGCTTTTTAAGGAGGTTGTGTAGATGAATAATGGATCTGGGAGTTGGAATGATAGCAAAAGGAAACATTGATTAGTGAAACAGTAGACTGAATATTGTAGCGAAACTGTTATCGCCTTTGTATTGAAGGGAGCCGATACATAAACGAAGAAACAAAATCATTTCTTTATCTAAAAACTGTCAGCATGAGACTCCACAAAGGATAGAAGAAAGTGGAGAGCCATGATCCTGAAATGACACGGCACATAAAAAGAAAAGATAAGAGTCTCCAAGAACATCTCAAGATGTGAACCAAAGAAAAAGAAAGAAATGAAAATTTCTCCGGAAATATTCCGGATTTTGCCCAGCGACATTTTACATGCAGTCCCGTTGAATTGCTTTCATTCGATTGCAGTTCCTGCACATTATTTGATTCGTTCTGATTTTTGGTTCAATTCTGCGGTCAAAATAGCCGTCGGTGATTCTAGCCATTTTTCTGGTCACTTCAATGCAGTTACCCTCGCTAGTTCAACTTTTCGCTTGTCGTAGTGTTGAAGCAAGACAACAGAACGGAAGGAAATTCAGATTTCGTGTACTTGGCATCAAAAGAAACAAAGATAAAAAAAAGGGAAGATTGTAATGTAAATAAGAATAGTATCATCCTATCTCGTTGTCGTTCTCTTCAGGCCTCTGGTAAAACGTTTCCAATGAGAAAGGTTGGTTGATTCGTGCTTGTTGCAATTTATCAGGGGCCGGATTTGGTGCCTTGAATGTATAGTATATCTGCCAGCGACGACGAAAATTTTCTTTGTTGATTTCGTAGAATAAAATGATAAGACGCTGAAACTTTTTCCCCCCTCGTTTATTTCCTTTATTCTCTTTATTTATTGGCCATATTTCTTTTTCTTCAATCTCTTCTCATTATACTCTTTTTCTTGTCAGGGGTTAAAGCAAACAGCGTGGAATCGGAAGAAATGTGCTATACGAGTTCGAGTTTTGTCGGAAGGTAGTTATATATTCCGAATTCATGCGAAAAATACGGCGATCAGGAAGCTTTGTTATA
The DNA here is from genome assembly GCA_903632075.3 of Acanthosepion pharaonis. Classification (NCBI taxonomy): domain Eukaryota; kingdom Metazoa; phylum Mollusca; class Cephalopoda; order Sepiida; family Sepiidae; genus Acanthosepion; species Acanthosepion pharaonis. The sequence continues at coordinate 301,320 of CAHIKZ030005495.1, read as the reverse complement.
GAAAGCAAAGTTAAAATGAATAATAACTTCTACAAAATTGAAACACTTAATTTTTTTCATTTTTTACAATTTTTTTAATATTCAGATCTTACTTTCTTTCTTATTTCTCCTTCAACCAGCATATTCTCCTCAGTCGACCTTCTTGTCTTGTTTTGTGCATTCACCCGGGGTGGGTTGAGCCGGCTCCAATTGAATTAACCGCATCGCGCGTCAAGGCCATCCACCCCCGTCGATCGGCAGCAGAATCGACGGCATGATCGAGCCATTCGCGATTCCAGCGTCGGACCCCGAAAACGCAAGGACCGGACATGAGTTCCATATCTGCTTTGACCGTTGCGAGCCACGTCTTGAGTTGTCCACCTCGGCGCTTCCTCCAACCAGTGGGTGCGTTTGGCGCCACCAGTTTACGGACGAAACCATCACCAGGCCGCCGCAGCACGTGGCCGAACCACCGGAGTCTCCTGTTAAGCAGAGTTTCTTCCAGGCCCAGAATGTTGCATCTGGCGCGGATGGACGAGTTAGGAATCCGGTCGGAGAGGCACACGCGCAGGATACGGCGGAGGCAGTAGTGATCGAAGACTTCAAGCTTATGAAGATCATCTCTGCGCAGTGGCCAAGTCTCACAACCATAAAGAAGAATTGTTCTGACCATGGCTTCGTAGATTCGCAACTTCGTGGATCGTCTTATCTCCTGGCGAAACCAAAGTCGTTTTTGAAGACGGACAAAGGCAGCTCTAAACAAATTTATACAGGTGGTGATTTCATCCTTCGCTTGACCAGTGGCTGCAAAATTGGCGCCAAGATATTTGAAGTTTTCGACCTCTTCCACCCACAACCAACATAACGTATATTCCATGTGCCTTTTCTATAAATACTTTCATGGTAATTGTTCTGATCAACTTTCCCCTATGGTGTCTAGACTTAACGAATTTAAGCGCAGTACTAGATTGGCAGCTAGGTCTCATCACTTTCAATTTTAACTTGCTAGACGTAATCGTCTATGCTAACAGTTTCTTCTATCGCACTTCTCGTTTGTGTGACTTTCTTTTGACTTCTTACATTCCAGTCAATTTTGGTCTTCAATAATTTAAATATTATATCAATCAACATCTTCTCTCAGCTAGAATCCTGTTCTTTAATTGTCTAATCTCTTTAATAATGATGTTTCTTATGTTCTTTCACTTTTCAGAAACTCATTGGATCTTAGTGCCTTTATCGCCTTACTTGGGGTGGTGGTGAAATAATTGAAAAATATATATGTAGCCTATATCTAATCAGAAAATTATTTGTAAATTATCCATATTTACAATTACTTTAAACAGCAAACTGATTTTTATGTTACAACAATGCCTTCACGTGTAAACGACATGTCGGCTCTTTCAAGGTAGCTGTCTGTCAGTTAATGACAGTATCAAGATAAAAGAAATTTTTATAAGGATTTTAACAATTTGACCAATATTATTAAATTCAAAGAAAGTGATTACATGAAGGAATCAGAGAGAACGAAAAAAGAAAAGAAATTAAATGAATCAACTGGAAAAGGGCTAAAGAAGCGTTGAATTGAACGACTGTTTAAATTATATATATATATATATATATATATATATATATATATATACCCATACATGTATATTTTTTTAATAAAAATTCCAAGAGGATAGAATCCAGGTAGAACTCAATGTCCGGGACAGAGTAAGGATATAATAAAAAGGCTTAAACACTAATATTCCATGGTCATAATTTATTCCATTGGAATCGTAAATACGATCCAATTCATCAGACCTACAAATTCAAAAAGAAAACAGGAAAAACAACTCCGGAAATAAAAACAGAATTTAGAGAGAGTGTAAGTATGAGGGGTAACATACTAGAGAAGGAGGGGGATTAAACCTTAACAGTGAGAATTATTCTGATATTCAACATTAGATCGTCTATGGTGTGTATGTCACCACGAAATGTATCTTTATGCATTAGACATCCGACAACATTCATATCTCTCTTACTTAAACCCCTTCCACTCACCTGTCCTAAAATTCTCTCTGTTAAGGTTTAATCTCCCTCCTTCTCTAGACTCTCTCTAAATTCTGTTTTTATTTCCGGAGTTGGTTTTTTTTCTGTTTTCTTTTTGAATTTGTAGGTCTGATGAATTGGACTGTATCTACGATTCCAATGGAATAAATTATGACCATGGAATATTAGTGTTTAAGCCTTTTTATTATATATATATATATATATATATATATATAGAGAGAGAGAGAGAGAGAGAGAGAGAGAGAGAGAGAGAGAAGAAAGTAAATAAACAAAAAGAAACATGACAAACCGAAAGAGTAATAAAAGCAAGAGAGCATAAAAATAGATAAATATCTTTTCTGCTGCTTATAAAAGAAATACAGAAAATAAGTAAGCAAGAAAACTTAATTGAAAGATGAGAATTGGCGGGAAAAATAAATTCCAAGTCAATGAATTCTGAGGTGGAACAAAGCAATGGTATTCGTAAAATTAGCATCAAATAAAAAAAAAAGAATAAAGGACTTCTTGACGAAACTATTGCTTTAAGCTTAGAGAATACGATTGTCGATTCCGCCATGGAAACTTCTGTAGGCTAACCCTTTTTATTCTACGAAGGTTTTTTGAAAATTGTTGCTACTTTTATATCTTCTGATCCATAAGACCCTTCATAAAAATAATACTGATCGAATGGGTAGGTTTTTTGATCTGCTGATAACAAATATTTTCTCTTGTTTAATCTTATAGAATCACGGAATGCCCCTGTGGAATTAAACTATAAAAAAAATGGTTATCTTGATTTTATGCTGCAGAGGATTAAAAATAATCTAGAAAGAAAAAAGAATTGACTTGAATTCATACAAAATTTGAACAATTATTCAGTTGAAGGACTGAATGTTTATTCGGGCAAATGTCTGTTTCGGCCGTTGTGCCTTTGTAATTAAAGAGGAATGACAGCAAAGCTTCAATAACAACAACAGTAGCAGCATTAAGAAAAGAGAAGCCTTGGTGAATGTAGACAGACGTTAGAACAGCATCAGTGTCAACAACAGGCAGGGTAAAAGAACATTAGGTTTGAACTAGGTCCCAAGTTATTGGTTCCGGATTGTCCCACACGACAACAGTTGGTTCATGACATTGGGGATATAATCATTGTGAGCTGGAATTGATGGCACAAACGTGGTTCCAGTCGAAACAAGGCGAACAATAAAAGACTATTGTAAAAAAGAAAAAAGAAAAAAGAAAAAAATATCACTAAACATGGATAGCGGAGCGAAAACAATCCAGTCAGAAAATTAACTGTAAATTATTTACAATTAATTTGCCCAACAAACTGCACACCCTAACTTTTAAAAAATTTAATAAAGAAATTTTCTTTAGACATTCGTGATCCGAAGTCCTTAATTTATAATAATATGAAAAGAAAGGAGTAATTATTTCTTTTCACAGTGCCTATGATACAACTCCACCCAATATTCACAAACATATGTCGTAAAAACAACAGGCTAAGAATTCAAAAAATAACTTTTCTTGCTTGCATACAAAACAACGCATGTATAGATCAAATTTGTGTAGGCATTGATCAAACGTTTTATATCCAGTGATTTCAGAAACATACTTGACTATTTTCAAGATGAACAATCTCAAATTTTAAAGAAAGTAAATGTGGGTGTAACTGGGTAACGGCTTTGAAGGAGAAATCGGAGAGCAGAGTTCGAATTTGAGTTTGGCTCGTTAGATTCACTTACGCAGAAATACACTTGGAAAGGGTATCAATTTTTCCCAGCAATGAATAGCAGGACGCATTGGGTTGGCAACCAGTCAACCGCAGAATGAAACAGCGGGAAAACCTGTTTCGTCAGTCCTGAATCGAAATAGATAAGTCCGCCTAAGCGTGTGTCGTGTATGGCACTTAAGCGAGATATGGATGTGCTAAAATGAGCATTCATAAAAATAGGGATACTTACAATCTGGATTAGATAGATGTCTACCCCTTTTCACTGAAGTGTACACTAGAAATAGGTCTTCTTCTATACCTCTTGATTTCTTGGGGAAGATAGAGCTGCAACAACATCCTTCCAACGGACGCTGTTCCGGGCGATCCGCCTCACCTCTGCCCATATCGTGCCGGCTGCCTTCGTCTCTGCGTCAACACTTCTGCGCCAAGTCTGTTTTGGCCGGCCCACTTTTCGCTTCACTTGTGGATTCCAGTCAAGGGCCTAACTGGTGACACTAGAAGCAGGATTGCAGGGTGTGTGGCCCATCCATCCCCATTTTCGTTTCTTGATGTCAATCTCGATTGGGGATTGACTGGTCCTGTCCCATAACTGGTAGAAATAGATCTACCAATACAAAGCTAGTATCATTTAATCAGATCCGAAATTCGTGCCAATCCTAATGAGCTATCATATTGTCGAAAGACGATCTTCGAACATCTACTGGTTCTAAAGCTCTCTCCAGACCTCAAATGGAACGCGTATATTGGTGCCATCTCTAAAGATAATTGGAAGAAGATCGGTTCCTTGTAACGCTGCTAACTCCTGCTGCCATTTTTCATCAGATCAGGCGAAAATTGGAGTATTGCTGTCATCTTGGCATTGTCCAGCTTCGGGGCTTTCCTTCTGGATTCTTCCGGAGGCATAGGTAGAGGAAGAGACGGGGTTTTACCCGCCGGGATGGTTACTGCAAATGTAGTATCTATTCCGTTTCGGCCTTCTCTCCTCCATTGCGTTCCCCCACCCCTACTGTTGCACGAGTAGCTTTGACCAGCTAAGACCAGATTAGACAAGATTTGGCCAACTTAGACATGCTATGACCAGCTAAGACCAGCTTAGAGAAACTTTAACCAGCTTAGACAAGCTAAGACCAGCTTAGACCTGGTCATGTCCCATAGTTGGTAGAAATAGATCTACCAATAAAAAGATAGTATCATTTAATCAGATCCGAAATTCGTGCCAATCCTAATGAGCTATCATATTGTCGAAAGACGATCTTCGAACATCTACTGGGTCTGACCCAGTCAGATGTGGAAACACTCGGGCCCCCACGTTAAAAACTGGCCATGTGTCACAACCTGACTCGGGGGGGGGGGTTAAGGTAAATCTTGGGCATTGTCCTGCCTCGATAAAAAAGCCAAAACTTTATGCGGTCTTGTGGATGATTAACTATTCTCCACTCTGTACCCCTGTTCCACAGACGAAACACTGCAAGCCTCTTTCTACTCTATTGCTATGATTCAAACGAGTTATTTTCCTTCGTCTGAACAGCTGAGACACGCTAGGCCACGCTCTCGGTAAAAAAAGCATCCACATTCCGCTCGTGTTCCTTTGGTAAGGAGTAACTTCAAATCGGATAGTTACTTTGTGGAACAAACCGCCGAGGAGATGCATCCCGGGCCACTACAATCTTAACCTCTTCAAGTTCAGGATCAAACGATGTCTATCCTACATATCCTCACTTTTTTACTGCCTCCTCCTTCCACTTCTACAAGAATCTCACTTAGCAACTCTCTACATTGAGTGGCTCTTATGCCTTGTATTAGGAAAAATCAATTAAAAAACTATTTTAACTCTAGTTCGTCAGAACTATTCCAAGCTTTTTTTACTAAAGTGTCAATCGAACCGATCTGTATCTTTTGACTCTAGTATAAATAGAACCCAGGCCAATGCTCTATTATAGTCTAAGAACATTGGTTTTATTTTTTTTCTTATCATTTGCCAACGCATTTTAAAGAAATAGTTAATTATTAGGATTAGCCTCGACGTGAGTGTACAGGTAGGTGCCACTCAGTGCGGATCGAAATTGCCAGAAAAAATAAAGACTCGAGATATCAGCTTGTTAACCATTACATTATGATGAGATGATTTGTCTTTCACAAAATATTAAAGAATGACTCCTACTTAATCACACACACACACACACACACACACACACACACACACACACACACACACACACACACACAATCATACACTACTAGTCAAAAGTATTTGACCACCCTCAAAAATGTTTATTTTTCACCCTGAAAATGTTGTTTTTAATAAAACAAGTTAACCCCCATAATGATTTTATTTATTACACTAAATACAAGTCTTCCTCAGTAACTTTGACCTTAGAATAACCAGATATCTTTTGAAAAATTGATTTGAAGGCGTTTTTCTTCTTTAGTACTGAGCATAAATAAAACGTTTTCCAAAAGTTACATTATACCCCGACATCAAGACACATTAGACTATATTGTGTTGAATTACTGCTTGCTAGATACTACCTGTTTTACTTATGCTGCTAATGTACCATGCCCAGTAGTGAAATATGTTATTCTTATTTTGTTTAAATTAAAACCTAAATTTTTAACAGCTTGCTTCCGGATCAAAACTTTTTTTCAATAAGTTCCCGTGTTTTGAGCATTTGTCCAAAACACGTGAACTTATACTTGAACAAAGACAAGAGATCATTCATTTAATAAAAGAAGCATATTCAAGCTGAGAAAAAAAAATCCCAAAGTGGATTATATTGTTAAGAGTCAGCAGGAAACGGAACAAAGCAAGACCAAAAGTAAGGCTGGTAGACCAAAAGTAAGAACAAGAGCAGAGGACAATTTCATCAGAGTCACCAGCATGCGTGGCTGAAGGCTGACTGCTCGAAACATCACTGCCCAACTGAACTAACGTCGTAAAAAGAATGTATCAACATCCACTGTAAGGAGAAGATTCTGTGAAGCCGGCCTAAATGGCTGAATTTCTGTCAAGAAACCATTGTTGAAGAATCAAAACAATGTTAAAAGGCTCCAGTGAGCCAAGGTGCACAAAGACAGGACAACAGACTATTGGTATTATGTCCTTTGGACTGATGAATCAAAGTTCGAAAACTTTGGGTCAATTAGGAGGGTATATGTGTGGCGAAGTGTGGGTAAAAGAGCTGCAACCCTCTGTTTCACACCAACAGTAAAGCATGAAGGAGCTCTGTTATGATGTGGGGGCTTTTGCCAATTGCAAAGTCGGGGATCTGCACCAGGTGAAGAGCAAATTGAATCAGACCGGCTATCACAGCATACTGCGGCATCACGCGATCCCATTTTGAACGCGGTTTGTGGGTCAAGGATTTGTACTCATGAAAGATAATGACCCAAAGCATACTAATAAACTCTGCCAGAGGTATAATAAAAGCAAAGAGGAAGAGTACTTCCTTCAACTGATGCCTTCGCGGGGGCAATCAGGGGACTTAAATCCCATTGAACTGGTGTGGGATGAACTAGACCGAAAAGTCAGAGCTTGAACAACCCACAAGTGCGGATCACCTCTGGCAAATCTTGCAGGAAAGCTGCGCAGAACTATCTTCAATCTATCTCCAGTCTTTGATGGAAAGAATGCCGAGCATCTGTGAAGCAATGATAGCAGCCAAAGAGGGTCATTTTGATGAATCAAAAGGTTGAGAATTTTTTTTTTTGGTTTAATTTGTATTTAATATGGCTAAGGAAGACTTATATTTAATATAATAAACAAAATCAGCGACGCTTAACTTGCTTCAATGAAAATAACACTGGACAATAAACGATCATTCTATCCTTTATTCTCTAGTCGAGCACCCACATCTGAAGAAGCACCCACAGAGCTGAAATATGATTGCATTTGTGAAGCGATTTATACGACGTTTTTGTTATTATTATTAATAAATATTAATCTCTGTATTGAGCACTTTTTAAAAAATATAATGCTTGGACACTGAATTAACGTACCCTACCCTTGTATATATATATATATATATATATATATATATATATATATATATATATATATATATATATATATGGGTATGGTAAAATAACATACGTATACGCACATATACTTGTACATATTTCTCAGGTATTATAAAAGAGTGCTCCATGCTATATAACAGCTATTAAGCATATAAATATTACACCTGGAGATTCTGTGCATGAAATTCCGATTCGTGCTATCGATGTAGAATATATATATATATATATATATATATATATATATATATATAGAGAGAGAGAGAGAGAGAGAGAGACAGACAGACAGACAGACAGACAGAGTGAGAGAGATGACCTGAAGATTGCGTTTAAGTCTGAAACAGACTGTCGCCGCTAAGTGTTGATTTCAGTATCGACTTTTATAGTTAATACGCTCTAGCTCTGATATTGAGCACTTTAACCCATAAATACAGCACACATGAAAAATAAATGTGTTATTATATATATATATATATATATATATATATATATAATTCTTGAGGCTACCCACCTTCTCATCAGAATGGACTGATCTCTCTACTACTAATAGGACAGTTCTATAGAGTTCTGGGAAGATCAGGTGACCATCATACTTCCCACACTTCCGTCTCTCTACCGGAAGATGCAGTTGGATTTATACTCTTTCTGATTGTTACTGACTAACCTGCGTTCGTTTGACTACTAATCTCTCTGTTGTAAATACCTCTTCAGATATACCACTATTTTTCCCTACGTATGTGTTTGTCCTTATTTCAATACACGCACGGGGAAACACTCAACATCTCAACAATAATATATATATATATTTCCCATTTTTCCTTTCATTTCGTTGTTTGAATTGTTACCTGATGATCCGGAGTCCTTTAAAAAGGATTTTGGTGAAATAAATTATTGTAATGGTAACTTAAAGTGGTCTGTTTTTCATTAAATATATATATATATATATATGAAGAAAAATACAGAAAAAAAAACAAACAAAAATCTGAATATGCAATTATGTAGTATTAATGTTAATATAAAGTCGACGTCGGACGTTTCGGTCTATTTAAGACCATCTTCATGGACATTTTCATTTAAACATAATTAACATTAGAACATATAAAAATTTAACACAAAAGACGATGGACATAAGAGCCAAATATTTGGAAATCATCTTCGAATACGTTTTCACAACATCGCCCACGTGACGACGACGTGATCATATTTAAACGGAACGCTGATCTTATATAAAAATTTCAGTTATCTGTTTGGATTGGTTGGGCTCTTATGTCTATCGTCTTTTGTGTTAAATTTTTATATGTTCTAATGTTAATTATGTTTAAATGAAAATATCCATGAAGATGGTCTTAAATAGACCGAAACGTCCGACGTCGACTTTATATTAACATTAATACAGCATAATTGCATATTCAGATTTTTTTTTTTTTTTTTCTGTATTTTTCTTCATACTGTCGGATCTATATCCATATATTTATATATATATATATATATATATATATATATATATATATATATATATATATATATATATATATATATGATAAAAGTTACTTAACATGACCTTTCATCTGTCTTCGTGTCTTAAAGTTTCATATACAGAGAAGCAAACTTAAGCAAACACAATTTTTTTTGGCGGTTAGAAAATGATAGTAAAATTCCATTCATGGATTTTCGTCTCCAATATAGCGGGAGAAGGACTCAAGAGGCGGGAGATATAGGTAGAGGCATGATGTAGCCAATGTCTGGGGGTAGGGGCTGGAAATCAGTAATATTTTTCAGGTAATTATTTTTTTCCTATCAGAGTAAAACCATATATATCGTGCCACTAACATATCCCGGTATTTTATACCATAGTTTAGAGACAGGAGCATGTAAGCTTATTAACCTTTGGCCAGGTTTTAAGTAAAAAATGAAATGACAGTTAAAAGGTCAAGATGAGTAAATTTTCTCATCATTTATGCCGTAACCTGTATTTTTTATATATTTCATGGAGCACTGTTTTTAGTAACATCAACGTTTTGTTGATTTTATGCACATCACACACAAACACATACAGCATATATATATATATATATATATATATATATATATATATTATCCATACGGATTACCAAGATTTTCGTTACTTAAATATATATATATATATATATATATATATATATATATATATATATATATATATATATATATGCATATATATATATATTCATATTATATATATATATATATTATATATATAATATATATAGTCATATATATATATATATATATATATAAATAATGTGTGACGCCATATATATATATATATATATATATATATATATATATATATATGAATGAAAGGATTGTTTTTAGGCAGGCGTTCTCCATGTCGACAGCATGTAATAAATTTCGGTACGCAATCCCGACAGATTTATAAGTTATTGACATTGGAAAAACGTTAATGAAAGTATGTCTCGAAAATAATATCCGATAATTCATTTATATATATATATATATATATATATATATATATATATATATATATATATATATATATATATAAGAGAGAGAGAGATTGATAGATTTAAGTTTCTTTTTAAACAAACACAAATCCAATATTCAACACATTTTTTGTTATCCATCTCATGAAGCCATACAGGCAAAATGCATTATCGGATATTATTTTCGAAACAATATATATATATATAATTATATATACATATATATATAATCAAATGAATAAATATTGGTAAATTCGCGAGCAAGTATATTATTTATTATAAGTTGTTACATTCGGACAAACAAATACTCACGACAAAGACGCAAATTTGTTTCGATGCATAAACATCTCATGTTATAAACGATTTTATTTAAAAATGCTACTTACGAACATCACTTCCTTCTTACATTATTCAAAAATGAAAAATTTAAAAGACATAAGGAGAAACACCATAAAAGGAAAGTAAAGAAATATATATATAAAAAAAATTCCATAATAGGAAAAGAAAAAAAAATATTAATATAATAAAAGCAGGTGCAATGAAAAAGTAAAAGATAAGAATGCAATAAAAGGAAAAAGAAAAGAAGAAATATAAAAAGTTTAGAAGAATTAAAAGACAACACGTCACAACTCCGAAGAAAAGGAAGAAGAAAAAAAGAAGAGAATAGAAAAACGGGAGGAGGAATATATAAAAATGAATACAGAGAAACAGAAAAAAGGAAAAAGAAAACGAAAAAAAGGAAAAAGAAAAAAAAAGAAAGGAAGACAATAGCACTTGTTGTTAACAGCTCAACCAATGAAAGAACGTTAACATTAACATAGAAGCTAAACTAGAATGATTCAAAATTTTATCGAAAGATTTTTGACACAATGTAACGATTAAAAATTTGCCGTTATTTAAATAAACCAACATATTATTTAATAGAATTAAGCATAGTATGTAAATAAACGGCCCTTTAAGAAGTAAAGATATTAGATAAACAAAATAAATAAACTACTTAAAATATGGCATTAAATCAAAAAATAAATAAAATATAAAGTACAGAATACTATTATAAATCTTTATCATTTTAAAACCTATTACCAAACCATATAACTTGTAATATAAGTATAAACATATTTACCGCCAACATTATTACCAGTAATATACAAGTACAGATCTATTTAGAACCTTAATTAAGGAAATATCAATAAGGATAACAGTAATATGTTTATATGAAGGTAAAATAACATAAGAGTAGTGATTATAAAGTTAAAAGTTTAACAAGATTGCAAGGTCAAATCTTTAACGTGTCTACAACTCACGTGGTTTCAAATCTTTCATTTAACAAGTGGCGATTATTCAAAAGTTATACACATCTTCTGCAGACACCAAAAACAATGTTCATATCAGAAACTACATGCTCTGGCTTGTTTGAGTATCTCCCATTTAACTTTAGATTTCTTATTTTCTTCTTTCAATTTCCAGAAATATTTAGAAAGTGAAGTCATATTGCGTTTGTAAAAGAAAATAAAGGATGATAGTATCGTTTTTTTTTTAAAGCATTTCTAGTGGAACCAAAATACAACTTAATGTTTCCGGGGTCTTCAATTGATGAAATAGAACACATATATACAATGGGTTCCGTTAAACATTTGTTAGATAATGGACATTGGTCAGGACTCCTATAAGTACATAGATCAGTTACACGGGGTATATTAGAATTGGTATATTAGAATTGGTACTTGGATTACAGTTACTATCGTTATGTTTTAGTATTATGTGATTTAATAATTTTGCCCAGATTGCTAATACAACTATAGCTAATTTTCAGGGTATTAGGATTGCAAATTTGACTTGATTAATTTTAAGAAAATGTTTATCAATTAATAAAAATTAAGTTTAAAAACTTGTGTCCGAACTAATTTATTGAATGGAGGTGTATAACAGATGATGTTCCCGTTTCTATTCTTCTTCCTAGAATAACTATAATATATGTAGTGTAAGTAAAATGTGTTCAATGTTAAATAACAGACCTATTTAATATATTAAAAAGATGCAAATTACACTACGTTAATTGTACAACTCGGAGTTTCATATCATTCCAATCTTCAGGTGTTTAGCTTTTAATAATATATATATATATATATATATATATATATATATATATATATATATACACGTTTCATTAAATAATATAGACAAGTGTTGTCTATTTATTTTATGTAGATTTTTCGTAACATCTGATAAGTTTAATAACATTATCGTTGAAATAACATTATCGTTAAAAGCTTCAGGTGTTTAGCTTTTAATATATATATATATATATATATATATATATATATATATATATATATATATATATATTTTATTTTATTAAATAATATACAAGTATTTAAGCAAATTTTATGTTTTTTTTCGTAACATCTGATAAGTTTAATAACATTATCGTTGAACGAAGAAAGAAATTTTCAATATTGATCCATATTTTTTCATATAATCTAAGCTTTTGGCTTACCTAAGCCTATATCAAGGATGTCAATTACAACATATTAAGCAATATACGGACAAGACAGTGATGAGAGTCCGTCAATGTTTACATAGATGATTTCTAATCAACGATAAACACGTGCATATAAGACCTGCTCTGGAAAATCGAACCGCATCTCATGACGTCACAACCACACGAGAGTGAATTGGAGAATAAAGTATGGAAAGCCGTTGGTATAAACCAATGGCTTCTGTTACCAATTTATTTATTAAGAATATTTGTAGAGATGCCATAATTGATTTTGTTTAGGTTCGGTTTCAACTGTTTGATGCATATTGCTTCAAGTATTATATATATATAGTTTTAATGTATGCTATATTTATGTTTTAAAGTGCTCAGTGTCAGGAATGAGCGTATGTAAATATAAAAGAGGGCACTGAGGTCAACAGCCTGCGGAAACAACCTGTTTCATTATAACATAATCTTCAGGCCATGTGTATTGTGTTTTCGCTCGACTATTTATATATGATGGCCAGTATTTCCTTATGTGTAATAAATTTAATTTATTATCTTAAAACTTATTGGGTGGGCAGTAACGGCTATGTTTCAATTTACTGAGTAGAAATAATTCTAGATTCAAATACGGTTATACTATTTTATAGTGTTGATTATTAACTTTTTTACTCATTTTTTTAATTATTTTATGTTAAGGTCCAGGTCACGACCAAGGAAGAACAACACGAAAACAAGAGTAGAAATAACGAAGGTATATTACACGAAATAATAATACAAGATTTGGAAGGTGTTAGTATGACTGTCAGTCTGGTTTGGAGTGAACTACTATCGGCTCGACTCGATTCGGTATCTAGCCACCCTCCCATGAGGGTTGCATGTTCGAACAAGGCCGAGTTTAACGTGGGTTTCCTGAGTCCGTAGACTCGGCCAAAAACTGCCCGTAGAACCCGTATAAACGGGATCGGGTTGGTCAACCTCCCGAACGATTTCTGCCCTTCGGCGGAACCTCGTCGGGTTCCTCTGCTCAGAGGCAGAGAGTTCGACCGTCAAGCCGAGAAGCTCGGCTCGATTCGGTTCTGCCCACCCCCACCACGAGGGTTGCATATTTATTTTATGAAGATTTTTACGTGGGTTTCCTGATAAGCTCGGCCAAAAACCCGTATAACCCGTATAAACGAGATCGGGTTGGTCATTTCTCCCCGAACGAGACTCTGCCCTTCGGCGGAGTATAATCTAAGTTCTTTTGGCTCAGAGGCAGAAAGTTCGACCGTCAAGTCGAGAAGCTCGGCTTGATTCGGTATCTATACCCCCAAGAGGGTTGCATGCAACACAAGGTCATTTTTTAGATGGGTTTCCTGAGCCCGTAGGCTCAAACAAAAATATGCCCGTATGACCGTAAAAACGAGATCGGTAGGTCATTTCACCCCGAACGAGATTCTGCCCTTCGGCGGAACCACGTCCGGGTTCCTTTCTGCTCAGAGGCAGAAAGTTCGACCGTCAAAACGAGAAGGCTTCGGCTTGATTCAGTATTTAGCCATATTTGTAGAGATGCCATATGCGACACAAGGTTTTTTATCGTCGGTTTCCTGAGCCCGTAGGCTCAGCCAAAAATATGCCCGTATAACTAGTTTTAATGAGATCAGGGTATATTTACCCCGAACGAGATTCTGCCCTTCGGTGGAACCTCGTCCGGGTTCCTTTCTGCTCAAAAAGAGAGTTCGACCGTCAAGTCGACAAGCTCGGCTTGATTCGGTATTTAGCCCCCCCACGAGGGTTGCATGCGACACAAGGTCATTTTTATCGTGGGTTTCCTGAGCCCGTAGGCTCAGCCAAAAATATGCCCGTATTTCCTCGTAAAAACGAGATAAATTTAATTTATTCACCCCGAACGAGATTCTGCCCTTCGGCGGAACCTCGTCCGTTTCCTTTACTGCTCAAAAGCAGAGAGTAGACCGTCAAGTCGAGAAGCTTATACTTGATTCAGTATCTAGCCATTATTAAGGGTTGCATGCTCATTTTTTCATTTTTTTATCGTAAGGTCCAGGTCACGACCTCAGGAAAAACAACACGTAAAACAAGTAAAAATAATCAGGGTATATCATTCACCCCGAACGACAAGATGCCCTTCGAAGGAACCTCGTCCGGGTTCCTTTCTCTGGTTTGCAGAGTTCGACCGGCAAGTCGAAAAGATCGGCTTGATTCAGTATCTAGCCACCCCCAACGAGGGTTGCATGCGACACAAGGTCATTTTTATCGTGGGTTTCCTGAGTCCGTAGGCTCGGCCAAAAAAAAATATGCCCCCGTAGAACCGTAAAAACGAGATCAGGTTGGTCATTCACCCCGAACGAGATTCTGCCCTTCGGCTGAACCTCGTCCGGGTTCCTTTCTGCTCAAGAGCAGAGAGTTCGACCGTCAAGTCGAAAAGATCGGCTCGATTCAGTATCTAGCCCCCCCCACGAGGGTTGCATGCGACACAAGGTCATTTTTATCGTGGGTTTCCCTGAGCCCGTAGGCTCAGCCAAAAATGCCCGTATAACCCGTAAAAACGATATCAGGGTTGGTCATTCACCCCGAACGAGATTCTGCCCTTCGGCTGAACCTCGTCCGGGTTCCTTTCTGCTCAAGAGCAGAGAGTTCGACCGTCAAGTCGAAAAGATCGGCTTGATTCAGTATCTAGCCACCCCCCCACGAGGGTTGCATGCGACACAAGGTCATTTTTATCGTGGGTTTCCTGAGCCCGTAGGCTCAGCCAAAAATATGCCCGTATGACTCGTAAAAACGAGATCGGGTAGGTCATTCACCCCGAACGAGATTCTGCCCTTCGGCGGAACCTCGTCCGGGTTCCTTTCTGCTCAAAAGCAGAGAGTTCGACCGTCAAGTCGAGAAGCTCGGCTTGATTCACTATCTAGCCACCCCCACGAGGGTTGCATGCGACACAAGGTCATTTTTATCGTGGGTTTCCTGAGCCCGTAGGCTCAGCCAAAAATATGCCCGTATAACTCGTAAAAACGAGATCAGGGTAGGTCATTCACCCCGAACGAGATTCTGCCCTTCGGCGGAACCTCGTCCGGGTTCCTTTCTGCTCAAAAGCAGAGAGTTCGACCGTCAAGTCGAAAAGATCGGCTTGATTCAGTATCTAGCCCCCCCACGAGGGTTGCATGCGACACAAGGTCATTTTTATCGTGGGTTTCCTGGAGCCCGTAGGCTCAGCCAAAATATGCCCGTATGACTCGTAAAAACGAGATCAGGGTAGGTCATTCACCCCGAACGAGATTCTGCCCTTCGGCTGAACCTCGTCCGGGTTCCTTTCTGCTCAAAAGCAGAGAGTTCGACCGTCAAGTCGAAAAGATCGGCTTGATTCAGTATCTAGCCACCCCCCACGAGGGGTTGCATGCGACACAAGGTCATTTTTATCGTGGGTTTCCTGAGCCCGTAGGCTCAGCCAAAAATATGCCCGTATGACTCGTAAAAAACGAGATCAGGGTAGGTCATTCACCCCGAACGAGATTCTGCCCTTCGGCGGAACCTCGTCCGGGTTCCTTTTCTGCTCAAAAGCAGAGAGTTCGACCGTCAAGTCGAAAAGATCGGCTTGATTCAGTATCTAGCCACCCCCACGAGGGTTGCATGCGACACAAGGTCATTTTTTATCGTGGGTTTCCTGAGCCCGTAGGCTCAGCCAAAAATATGCCCGTATAACTCGTAAAAACGAGATCAGGGTAGGTCATTCACCCCGAACGAGATTCTGCCCTTCGGCGGAACCTCGTCCGGGTTCCTTTCGCTCAAAAGCAGAGAGTTCGACCATCAAGTCGAAAAGATCGGCTTGATTCAGTATCTAGCCACCCCCACGAGGGTTGCATGCGACACAAGGTCATTTTTATCGTGGGTTTCCTGAGCCCGTAGGCTCAGCCAAAATATGCCCGTATAACTCGTAAAAACGAGATCAGGGTAGGTCATTCATCCCGAACGAGATTCTGCCCTTCGGCGGAACCTCGTCCGGGTTCCTTTCTGCTGAAAAGCAGAGAGTTCGACCGTCAAGTCGAAAAGATCGGCTTGATTCAGTATCTATCAACCCCCCACGAGGGTTGCATGCGACACAAGGTCATTTTTATCGTGGGTTTCCTGAGCCCGTAGGCTTAGCCAAAAATATGCCCGTATGACTCGTATAAACGAGATCAGGGTAGGTCATTCACCCCGAACGAGATTCTGCCTTCGGCGGAACCTCGTCCGGGTTCCTTTCTGCTCAAAAGCAGAGAGTCGACCGTCAAGTCGAAAAGATCGGCTTGATTCAGTATCAGCCACCCCCACGAGGGCTGCATGCGACACAAGGTCATTTTTATCGTGGGTTTCCTGAGCCCGTAGGCTCAGCCAAAAATATGCCCGTATGACTCGTAAAAACGAGATCAGGGTAGGTCATTCACCCCGAACGAGATTCTGCCCTTCGGCGGAACCTCGTCCGGTTCCTTTTCTGCTCAGAGGCAAAAGTTCGACCGTCAAGTCGAAAGATCGGCTTGATTCAGTATTCTCTCCCCCCAGAGGGGTTGCATGTGTTACAAGGTCATTTTTGTTATGGGTTTCCTGAGCCCGTAGGCTTAGCCAAAATTGTTGTATATTATTATTGTTGTTGAGATTATTATTATTTTATTACGAGATTCTGCCCTTCGGCGGAACCTCGTCCGGGTTCCTTTCTGCTCAGAGGCAAAAGTTCGACCGTCAAGTCGAGAAGACCTAAGGCTTGATTCAGTATCTTGTTATACCCCGAGGGTTGCATGACAATTTTTTTTTTTTTTTTTTTTTCTCTGATGAAGTTGGCTAGCCAAACATAGACAAAGTTCTCCTTACTGTAAAAACGAGATCAGGGTAAGACAATTTTCCCCGAACGAGTTCTGCCCTTCGGCGGAACCTCGTCCGGGTTCTTTCAGCTGAAAAGTTTTGAGTTTTTATAATTCAAGTCGAAAAGATCGGCTTTATTCTTATTTTCCATTTCCACATTTTTCATTTCGACACAAGGTCTTTTTTATTTTGGGTTTCAAATTCCTTAGGCTCAGCCAAAAATATCCCCGGATAACTCATAAAAATTAGATAGGGTATCATTATTATTATTATGTTTACCCCGAACGTTTATTCTGCCTTAGGCGGAACCTTGTCCGGGTTCCTTAATTTCTTTAAAGCAGAGAGATTTAGATTTTTATTTTAGTTTTCATTTTACTTATTATTTAGTTTTCTTAGCCATTTTTCTACGAGGGTTGCATTATTTTATGGGTTAGTTTAAAGTGGGGTTTGTCCCGTAGGCTCAGCCAAAAATATGCCCGAGTATAGACATTTACTTGAGATTATTCATGTTTGTCATTCACCCCGAACGAGTTTTTCTTTGGCGGAACCTTTCCGGGTTCCTGTAGCTGAAAAGCAGAGAGTTTGACCGCATTTTCAAAAGATCGTTTGATTCAGTATTTTGTGTTGGTGTGGGGTTGCAATTATACTATTTTTTCAAGGTCATTTTATATATCTATTTTCCTATAAACCCGTAGGCTCAGCCTGTATATATATATATAAAATATATATATATATATATATATATATATATATATGTGTCTGTGTGTGTGCGGAACATATCCGGGTTCCTTTCGCTGAAAAGCATATAAATCGACCATATAGTCACAAAAGATCGACATTGATTCAGTATTAGCCACCCCCCCACGAGGGTTGCATGCGACACAAGGTCATTTTTATCGTGGGTTTCCTGAGCCCGTAGGCTCAGCCAAAATATATATATAACTATAAAAACGAGATCAGGGTAGGCATATATATAACGAGATTCTGCCCTTCGGCGGAACCTCGTCCGGGTTCCTTTATATAAATATATATTCGACCATCAAGTATATATATATATATTCGATATATATTGAGAGGCGTATTATAAATAGTGTTAGGAAGAGTTCATTCTTTGTTATATATATATATCTATACATTTATATTTATTATATATATATATATTATTGTTGTTGTTATTATTATTATTATTATTAATGTCATCATCATCATCATTCGATTTCTGCTATCGACAACTACCTACCAAGTCTGCGGAAAGACCTAAGGCAGGTATATATTGTATATATATATATTCATGTTAATTTTTTTTTTTTTTTTTTTTATCTCCGATGAAGTTAAAAACGACATAGACAAAGTTCTACAGTTGTGCTGTACTTAATTTAGATTTTTCTTATGTCTCTTAAGCCTTCTTTTCAGGATTCTTTCAATGTGTTGTTTTGTTCCAATTTTTGTTTTTCCAAGTGCACCTATTACCACTGGTATTATTCAAGGATTTTCAATTTCACATTTTTCTATTTCAATTTCCAGGTCTTTGTATTTTGATAGTTTTCAAATTCCTTTGTTGCTATGTTTTTAATCCGCTGGACAAGTTATCAATTAGTAGGCTTTTTTTCTTTCTGGTTTTTGACAATAATGTCCGGCCTTTTTCTTTTTTTTTTAGAGTCTGTGTTATGGTTAATCCCATTTTTTTGAATGGTGACATCTTCTATTTCTGTTTTCTACGCTAGTATGTTCCTAATAGTGTTTGGTAAATTTTCCAAAGTGTTTGCAAATTGTCCAGTGGAACTGTTGATCAGATTTCTTTATTTTTTGTTGATTTAGATTTTTATTTTATTTTCATTTTACTTATTTATTTACTTTTCTTACATTTTTCTACTGGGGTTAATTATTTTATGGGATTAGTTTAAAGTATTGGGTTTGTCTGAAGTATGCTGTATAATCTGCGTTGAGTATAGTACATTTACTTGCATTATTCATGTTTGTATTTTACAAGGTACTCGTTTTTCTTTGTCGATTTTTAAGTAATGTAGTGAAACTTTGTTTTCTTGGACGGCAAATCAAATATTATCTATTATTCAAATTTAAGTTGGTGTGGGGATCCTAAAAATATCTACAACACCCTCCAGACAGTTTATATATCTATTATATATAAACTCTGTCTGTATAATATATATATATATATATATATATATATAACCGGATATAAATAATGTGTGTCAGCTACACATATAATTTATCCAGATTTCTCAATATATATAAATATATAATATAGTCCATCATTGACATTGTATAAACATTGAAGATTTTGCCGACACTATTAGGAACATACTATATAAAAATAACAAAATTTAAATAATCCACTTGCAAAAATATATATATATATATATATATATATATAAAAATATATATATATATAATAATATCAATTATGAACAAATTTATAATAACTGTTGTATATATATATATATATATAACATACATATATATATATATATATAATAATATATATTGAACCATCCTTGATTATTCAAATTTTGTTATATTAATTATAAAAAAACAGAACATATATATATATATATTTGTCCATAAATAAGGCTATTATTTAAATTTTGAAAAATTAAAAGAAAGCTCAGTACGGTTTGTCTGTCGTTTTTAACGAGATTAAATGCCGATATATATATATATATATATATATATATATATATATATATATGTGTGTGTGTGTGTGTGTGTGAGAGAAAAGTAATTGTATGTATGTGAGTGTCGGTGTCCTCAATTTGTGTGCTTGTTCACATGTATTTGATAGTGTTCTTTGTCTGTTAACTTCATGCTTATGAACAGCAGGAATAACGATAATGAAATTTAAACAAACAATCTGTATAGAAATATGAAAAAAAAAGCTGCATCGGGGTAGGGTTAGATCACTCGAAAGAAACATAACAGAAATAAAAAGAAAATCACATGTGTCTGTATTTGCACTAAGGCACCACATGTTCCTGGCTTAGACTCTGCTACAAGACACTCAGATTTTTCTAACGCAATATTTCAAGCACCACATTTTCCCAACCACGACGCCTACAGGGAGTGTCAGTAAGTCCAAATTTGACCTATTGTACAAAATCTACACAAGTGGTTCAGTTCCTTCTGTAAAATCTTGTGCATGTTTATTTTATTAATATCTAACACGTTGACTGCCAACGCAAAATGAGTACAAGGTAACGTAATGGCTTCTATTTTTTCTGAATTAAGAAAAGAAACATATTTTGTAAAATAATATACGCGTTGTGATCAAAAAGTGTCTATGATAACGGACCTAAAGTACGCAAAGTAAAGCAACTTGGTACAGATAGACCTTAAACTCTGTCGTGCATACACACTTAAAGTTATAACATTATCCCTTGTTTATAACAGGGCTTGGAAGGAAAGTGTGTAGAGTGTGGGCGTTTCACCAGATCACAGAGGTTCCATCAGTGACACTGGCTTGTCCAATAATACAACATTTCCCAGGTCAGACAACCACCATTTTTCCCAGACTCCACCCATGGCAACTTTTTGATCTTTCCAAAAAATCAATTCCTGCTTGAAAGGAATAAGATTTCAAGACGTCGATGAAATCCCAGGGAATGCAACGACGCAGATGCTCGTTGTTCGACAAAAGGAATTCCAGGTATGTTTCCATCAATGGAAATGACAATGGATAAATGTGTGTGGCTTCAGACGAGGGCTACTTCGAAGGATATTAAATACCGAATTGATATGTGTTGTAGTTTTGTTTTTATATCTCCAATCCCGGCACATTTTGATCAGACCATCTATTAGGTATCACTGAAATGATTTTCGTGCAAATCGTGAAAACGGCCCTCAAAGTTTTTTTCTAACCTCGGAAGTCATGTCACCAACATGTACTGGTGGCTACTTTTTTGTATGTATAATATACTTTTTCGGATTTTCCAAATAATATATATATATATATAAAAGAGAGGATGTCTGTGTGTCTGTCTGTGTGAAACCTTTTCACCCGAGATACATCCAACTGATTTTGACCAAAATTGGCACATACATTGTACAATGTAAGAGAGAGGTTCTTAGCATAAGAAATCAAAACTTTTAACAAAATCATTAATTGATAAAGCCGATCAAAATCGATAAATTCAACTTTTTTCCACCGATTTCGTTCAAACTTGGTATGTAGGTTACTTACATCAGGACGAGCTCAAATATACCACATTTATATTTCTACGCCACTGCGAAAGATGAAAATCGATTTCAACACAAATTTTAACCTAAAATCCAACTCAATTTTCAAGTCAACAAATTAACTTGATAATTGAACCCACCCATATCGTAGAAACACGCGTAAATAGCGAAAAATTGCGATTTTTACTGGTTTCTTTCTTATTTTTCGTTGATCTTAACAATTGCTTTATAAATGTATGCTTTTTTACATCCCTGGCAGCACACTAACAAAATGAATATCAAAAAGTGAGGTTTCCTGCTGCCTGTTTTTAATCATTGATGTCCTCGGCTAACTTCGATTGAATTGATACAGACTACTTCTGTTATATCAGTAACTGCATGTTTTTTAATGCAAAATACTTTCAAGTAAGTGAAGATAAACTCTGTCCCGTATAAACAGGATGCTGTTCTTGCTCAATTCTAATTGAACCCTTTTTCTGATCGACCGGCTGGGTATGGCTGCTAGTATACGTTATTTCCAAAAATTAGATCCTTAGTTGCAAATAAAGATGTGTTATATATGTGATTTACGTGTACAAATTGGGAGCTGACCTTAAAAGCGACATAAAAGCCCTTGTTAACTGGAGCAAGCAATGGCTTGCTAATTTTAAGGCCTATAAAGAACTGCTTTCTATTAATCATTTGAGAGGACTCTTTTCTGCATTTCAACTGTATGGCTGATACTAATTTCCAGGGGAGTGAAACGTTGCGTCTACTCGGGCCAAAGATATTAAGAATGAATTGAAACAATTGCTAGTGTCTTGCTGTTAGGAAAGTTGCTTTACTGTGTCATGCTAGACAATTTTTCTCGCTAGAATCTACCTTACATATTTATAAGTCTACCATTCGTCCAGGATTATCATAGCGCGTCCTCATGTGGTCTGGTGCTCTAGATATTTAATTTGAGTTCCTTGATGAAATCCATATTATTGATCCTGACCTGGTATTCCGGCTTCACTCAATTTTCCATCGTCATAATATATCTTCCCTGTGCCTTTTCTATAAATATTTCATGGGAATTGTTCTGAGGAACTTTCCACTATGGCTGGCCAAATTTAGATGAGATAGATTGAAGACCAGCCTGCAACCATCCGCCTTCCACTTTGATCTTGTGTCACATTTTTTGTATTATTATGAATATTACTTTCCTCTGTCGTACCTAGACACTATGAATTTAAGCGCCGTAATAGACTGAAAACATGATTTCATTATTTTACACTTGAAATGGCTAGATGTAACCGCAAGTTATATGCTAACAGTTTCTTCTCTCGCACTTCTCGTCTGGGGAAATCTTTTCCCGCTTGTTTTTTTCCAGGTAACTTTGATCTTCAAAAATTTTCAAGTGCAACCTCGATATTTATCTAATGGTTTCTTGATTCCTATTTTGTTGTTATCGCTCCTTAATAATTTTTTTCTTTTTCTTATTCTTTCACATTCAGTAAGCCCTTGTGTCTTAGTGGATTTATTGCCTTGCTTGGGGTAAAATATTTACAAAAAATATAATTACGGCCACTTTACCACATATATGTGATAAAATCAATTTTACAAACATTCAAAATATATATTTTCTTTTTTTTTTTACACAGATACCCTTAATTCGTTGAGTTTTGCTTTTTTTTATTCCTACTATACAGTTTTATTCCTACTATACATTTTAAACAATTCAATTAAAAGTTAAGGGAAACAGAGTTCCATATTCATTTTCCCAAAATGTCACAGAAATCTTTATAATGTCTCTGACATTTGTCAAAGCAGCATAAAATAAAAATAAAACCGTCACAAAATTATCGGCAAACTTGGACCTTCGTGACCGAAAAAAACAAAACAAAAAACGGAGTGTCAAAAGAACGATTTTCCCTTGACACCGTTATTATTTTAACTACCTCAAATCCGCTGCAATATTTATTTTCTTAACGTTTATCACTCTGTATGTAACTTAATTTGCTGAAGGAAAAAGTTTACCCTGCCACCAAAACTGACGCTGATCCCTGAACAATACTGTATTTGAATTTCATGCTTGTGTTGTTATATTCAGTTATGGCAACAGAAAACAACTTTGAGTAAAATTACCAATAAGAATACTGTAATTTAAAGCCGTTGAAAAAGAATGCAGTTTAAAGGAAAGTAATATTAATAATGCAGGTTAAAAAAACGATGATTAGAAATGTATTAAAAGCTAAACAATTTTCTACATACAACGTGTGAAAGCATGTGCGATATCGTATCTTCATTAATCGCCACCCAGGAGAAGTAAGACAGTTTCTGTGGCTAAAGGCAATACTGCCACCCCTGGTGCCAACAGCAGCTTTTGCCACCTGACAGGTGGCAAAAGCTGCTGTGTTTTTTTTTGTGTGTGTAGACCTGTCAGTCTCTACAATTTTTTTTACAATTGCAAGTCAGATTTTAAACGAATTTGCCTTCGATCATCAACCAATACACAACGCGCTCGTAGCGACGTTTATCAATGACGTAGAATGGAAGGTAAACAGATGTCTTTCACGTCGGAAGTTGCATTGTATTACGAGCATGGTTTTATTTCACTTTATTTATTTTTGGATCTTGAGCTGTGATCTGGAGACGATGTGAAGCATGCTTCAGGCAACGGCCATTGATGTCCACCTTCAAAAGGAAGGAACTGACTGACCGTCCAAAGAATCCAGGGCACCCGACCTCAATAGGTAGCACATGACATTTAGACCATTTTAAAAGTGAATATACATATTTTCATAATGATTGGCAGCAAAAATAATAAACACTATTTATTAGATTCATTTTGGTAGGTGAAAGTCCAGGTTCTGCTTGATGATGATGATGATGATGATGATGATATGTTACGAGCTTGATATTAGAGGTGTTGAATGTTACAACCAAGTTTTGACCTTTTGAGACGCCAGAAGGTCAGAGGAAACATCAGCGCTAAACCTCTGGTCATCTATTGGGTTGGCAACTAAGTTCCCGCCGTTTTTTATTTATTTATTTATTTATTTATTTTTTAAACAAGTTTAATAAAATAACAACTAATTAATCAATAATGTATTCTCCCTTGTTGTTTACAACTTCTTCCCAACGAATAACAAGATTTTCAATACCTCGTTGGTAGAAATCACCGTTTCGACTCTAAAAATTCATCCAACCAAACTCTCATTTCTGCAGCAGTACTGAACGAAACTCCGCGTATAACATTTAAAAGAGATCGAAAGATGTGTAAATCCGTTGGTGCCAAATCGGGAGAGTACAGCGGGTGTGGCAGCACTTCCCAGCCATTTTCTCTGCCAGTTCCCTTGTCGTTTGACGAGGTTTGGGGCAAAAATTGGTGTAATCGCTCTTCATCAACTGGATGGCCAGAACGATGTGCGTCTCTGATGTCAAAATTTCCATTTTTGAATTTAGCCTACCAACCATGAGCGGTTCTTTCAGCTACGGCATCCTCTCCATACACAGCACAAATGTCGCGAGCAGCTTTTGCGGCCTTAGAACATTGATAAAAAGCAAAAAGATGTCGAAAATGCTCATTATTCTTAACTTGACATTCCATTTTAATGATCTGAAAATAAACAAAAATTAACTCGAAAAAAATAGATTACAAAATGATTCCAAAAGAGATTACAAAATGATTCCAAAATAGAATTCTAGAAAAAAATAGATTACAAAATAATTTAAAAACACAATGGATTCCAAAAAAAAAAAAAAAAACCCGGCGGGAATTTAGTTGCCAACCCAATAGATGTCCTTAGATCGTTAATATAGAACAGAAAGTGGGTAGAACCGAAAGAAAATCCTGCCTTGATTACATTGGTTTCAGAAGATTGACCGTTAGCTACAACCTTTATGAACTTTCCTCTTAGTAAGGACTTGATAATTGAGATAAATCCTTCAGCAATTTCATAGCCGTAGAACTTGTGGGGTAACTACTTGTACCACACTTTGTCAAAGGCCTTTGATATATCGAATGCAATCTCTCTCGTGATGGATTAATTGTGTATTGCTTCACTGGTTTTGTGGATAGCTCCAATTCTTTAACGAGAGCGGGTTTGCCATTTTTAATTTTTGCCGCTGATTTTAAAATTTCTAAAGAAAGGCGGATATTAACAGTTCATTGTAAAAAATACTCCTTAAGGGATTTACACGATTCAGCCATTATGCATCCGTATGGAGGCGATAAGAGATAAAGAAAGCAGAGGCAGAATATAGGAGTTGCCTCGAGTTAAATTTTCACACCTATTTTTGATTTTTAACATTAATTAGTAATACCTTTCAATATTTATTTCAGGATCGAGAGACTGTACAGTAATTACATATCACATTCTGCAGACGTAGATATTGATTGCTTTCAGCAAAAAGAAACATATTATATGCAATGTAATAGATATCGGTAACATTTATCCTGGTAGAGTTTCTGTATAGAATATAATTTCACTCAGCTTTTGAAATATTTTGATTTTCACTGCGGAGGCAAGGTGAAGTTATAGATAGCGAGTCGCATTATGAAATCGGAGAGCTGAGTTCAAATGCCAGTCGAGATCATTACATTCACTTTCGTGCTAAAATCCCTGGGAAAGGTATAAATTCACGCTAGTTATGGGTAAATAGCAGGACAGACTTGGTCTATAGCCTAGCCGCTAGTTTAGGAGAAGGGAAACCGGCATAGAGAGGTTTGGGTTCCGTTAGTCTGTCTTGCCGAGGAAACGCTACTGCTACTACAGTTAGGGTACCACATGTAGTGCATCTGTAGCAGCAGTGGTGTTTCCTAGGCAAGGACATGTGGTAACCCTACGGGATTCGTGATCGTGATTTTCAATATTTCTTTTTATATAAACAAACCAGAAACTAAAATTATTCTTCCGTTCGGAAGCATGTAATATTCGTCAAAATAATATCATCATCATTAACCTTATGACTGTGTGGAGGCATAGAGTGGTTGCGCAGCTGAACACCTGACCAATTCCCTCTACATAGATGGTCTTCATGCATAGCAGGTTCTTGGCAAGTAGACCTGGTAGAACCTATCCATCGACAGGTCAAACAACAGCCGAAGTCTTCCAACTTGAAGGCTTACCTTAGTTACGGATAAGTGGTTGTTGATTCCACCCAGAATCGTCACTGAAAATTAAAACATATATACATTATTCTAAAAAGTGACATTTCAACGGAACTTTATATACGATTTCAGTAAGGATTGTGAATTTAAATATATAAAAAAAATATAGAATTTAAATATATAAAACAAATATAGAATTTAAATAAATAAAAAATGAAAATCAGATGCATTTTTATCACTTTATGCTCTTTCATTTCCGGAAATAAAAATGCTGTATGAACAGAAAAAGATATGTGTCGTTTATGGAGATGGTGCCGTAGCTAAAAGCGGTGTTCGTAAGTGGTTCGATCGGTTCAGAAGTGAAAATTTTGACCTGGAAGATCGAAAAACAGACATGCAATCGTTGATGATGTCCAAATCGAAAAACACGTGACTTCGCAAAGATATTTACATATTTAAGGCCGAAAGTATGGGGCACTCAATAAGGAAAGGACTCACAGCTCAGTCGTAAATGATCTAGCGTGACAAGCTTGCTAAACCATTAGACCACGTCGAGGTACTCAAAATGATTTTCTAAGCGTAATTTAGATGTGGCACATCCGAAAGTATAAACAGCCATTGAAGATCGACCTCACTAATTGATCTCAGTCTTAATTGATCTCGCCAGAACTTTTGACTATATGAATTCCAACGACGTTTGGAAAGACTTACGTGAAAAAATTAATGGTCTGCATTTTCATCTGCGATTTGCAAACGCAAGAAAAAGGAACCTTCTTTTATTTTGCAAGAAGGATCTCGAGCGATGAAAAGTGGATTGCTTAAAACAATGTGGAGTGAAAATATTCATGGGAAAAATAAAACAAAACAAAATGAGCCAGTACCTATCCGAAGAAGATGATGTTTTGCCTACAGACAAGTACGTAGATAGGCCTCACTTCTTTTTGCAGACCTAGAAGTAAGTGGATTAGATGGTTTGGGATGTCATATTCCTCTTGGCATACTCACCTGAGCTTGCAACTTAGGATTACCTTTTATTTTACTCCCTACAAATTTCTATTAATAGAAAGAACTTCCGTTTTAAGTAAAAAAATCGCTTAGACCATTTTATCACGCAAGTTCTGGGAGGATGGCATCATGAAGTTGCCTCAAAAAAGTTGAAAGGTAATGAAACAGAATGGCAAATATGTGGTTGAATAGATCTATGTACACATTTCTAAAAACAGAGTAGCCCCGGTTCTCGGACGTATCACATGTCGAAGAAAACGATTTTCGAACAGAAAATTCGAGATGAAAATGTCTCGGTTATCGAACAAAATTTCGGTTCTCGAACAACATTGCCAAGCCGAGCCGAGCCGAGCCGAGCCGAGCCGAACCGAACCGGGCCGAACCGAACCGAATTAACCCGAACTGAATCATTTCTGAGTCGACCGCCGTGTTGTATACATTCGTGTTTTGTGCTATCCTTTTCTTTTCCAATTTTATTGTACTGTGTCTTTTTTTTCTCTTTATTAGTCCTCAGTCATGGCTCCAAAGTAAGCTAGCAGTGATAATGGTAAAGGAAAAAGAAAAGTTAAGAGAAAAACAATTGTTGAGGATATTGCCTTTTCCTTCTCCGTTTCATATGACAAAATCAAAAATCTATACTATTCTTATAAATAAAGAGACGATCATATCTTTCCTTCTCCTTTTCCAAACAATAACATCTTTTTCCCTCCATTTACGCCATCAATTCTCCTCCATATAGGTACGATAAAATTGAAGTATTCGTCTATATTTGATCTGTTTAGTATTGGGGTTTATTTATTTTTTCTTAGATTTAATCATTTTTATTAGTTCTGTGTATAAACTAGTGCACAAAGTTCTGTTGTAAAAGTTTAAATAAGCAATAATATTGCGACCAGGAACGGATTAATCCATTTTACATTAATTCCTTTTGGAAGAATAGTTTCGATTTACGAAAATTTGGGATTACGAACAGGTTTCAAGAACGAA
>CAHIKZ030005495.1:230000-270000 GCA_903632075.3 Acanthosepion pharaonis | reverse complement strand
TATAGATAGATATTTATATAAACACATACACAAACACACACACACACACACACACACACACACACACACACACACACATATATATATATATATATATATGTATATATAAATAAAAAGAAAGAACAGTAAGATATATATAGATATTTTTTATTTTTACAAAATAGTGCTCAATGTAAATTTACAGAGCATTAATATTATAAATTGATGTTTTTTTTCGCTACACAGTTCTAATCATGTTTCAAAAATTCGTAGCTTTTAGCTTCCATTTTTGAAACATGGTTAGAACTGTGTAGCGAAAAAAACATATTTTAAATAAATCAATTTATGATATTATATATATATATATATATATATATATATATATATGGGCGTCACACGCCAAAATTGTACTTGCCTTTAATTTTTTCTTTTTACCAATCCATGCATTTAATTACATTTAATATTTAATTTAAGAACAATAAACATTTATAGTTCAAGCTCGGCTGAAGAAAATAAAAATAATAATTTCCGAATTATAATCATTAATCTTCTTTGCATGCAAATAAACACTATAAATTGTCATTTATAGAGTGAGTACATTTTTGGGAAACACCTAAGAATCTGCAATATTATTGGTCCTAAAGTGACATCTCTGTTTCAGTCACTTTAATCACCGCTGTAACGTATATTCCCTCTGCCTTTTCTATAAATATTTTCATGCTAATTGTTCTGATCAAATTTCCTCTATGGTCCCTAGACTTTATGAATTTAGGCGCAGTATTAGATTGTCGACAAAGTTTCATTTTACAATGTCTAGATGTAACTAAGTTCTATGCTAATAATTTCTTCTTTCGCACTTTTCGCTCGAGGAAGTCTCTTCCGTCTTCTTGCTGCCAAGTCAAGTTTGAACTTCAAAAAATTAAATGCAATATCAATCTTCTGTCTTCTTAATTACTGTATTTTATTGCCTTATCTCCTTAATAGTAGATTTTTTTCTCATATTCTCTAACACTAAGTTACCCCTTCCGTCTTAATTGCTATTTATTTTGGTGTCGATCCTTTCAAGTCCACGGATTTATTTCTTTCAAATAATTTTTATTTTCCCAAATACTTTCAAACTTATTGTGGTAGGATCCACCTAATTTGCCTAGTGGAGTACCGACCATATAAATATGGTTGGTACCGGGAAGAGAGGGAGGAATCAAGAGATTCACTCTCAGTCGAACTCTCTGCATTTTGCAGTGAGGGACCCGGACGAGGCTTTGCCGAGATGCAGGGTTTCGTCCGGGGTGGTAGACAGGCCTTGAACCCGTCTAGGCGGGTTCAGAAAGGCCATATTTTTGGCCGAGCCTACGGGCTCGGAGATACCCACTTTAAACCGGCCTTGTGCCACATTTTATCCTCGTGGGTGGATAGATAAATACAGGAATCAAGAGATTCAACCAGAGACTCTGCCCGACTGCGACTCAGTCAACACATTCTCCAGGAACGGTCTTCACAGCAATATACAAAAGACTATATGTAAATATTGTGTACACTTTCTTGTTTCAATACATTTTGTTCTAAGTACATTTTGTGTTGCATTATTATTTCATTCATTAGTCAAGTTTCAACAATTATCTAAGACCATCTTCAGAGGGTTAAATTGTCTGTGAATGTGTATATATTTTTCTGTAAATTCAAAACATGTTTAACTGTTAGTTTTACTACATTATGCAGTATTCTAGATTTCAAATTCAAAATTCACGTGTTTTTCTCTCTCTTCCACGTGTAAAGGATGTAACAGTTTTATTTTATTTATTCATATTTTAAATTATTTATTATATTATTATTCTTATATATATATATATATATATATATATATATATATATATATATATATATATCTGTGTGTGTGTGTTTGTGTACATAATTTTTTTTGCTGCTACAAACATTTAAGATTTTTGCTGCTATATTCGTAGTTGACTTGATATATGCTTGGCTTTTTATACAAAAAAGACTTCCGGGATTTTTAGTTTTCGCTTATTATTATTTTTATGTTACATAGATTCATTTTCAACTAATATCTGTCTAAACTGTGAGTCTAACCTGTTTGAATGAAAATATACTGCCTAAATACACACACACACGCACACATACATACATACACACACACACACACACATATATATATATATATACATATATATATATATATATATATATATATATATATATATATATATATATATATATATATACTAATCAAACGTGCATTGCTGATCGCAGTTGCTTCGATTGTTAGATAACATATTGGGTTGGTGCATAATTATCAGGCGTTTTAAAACAATATTTATTATGAAAAAAAGAAATATAACAATTCAACAATAACATTTTTACATGGTTATTCCGGGGCGTATGATTATAGAAATGCATTTTTGTAAGCTGAAAATAAAATAGTATTTTTATTTAAAAAAAAAGTAAACAACACAGTAATTTTTATTTAACAAATAACTCGCCTACAAAACGCCTGATAATTATGCACCAACCCACTATTACTTTATTTCACCTTATTATTGTTAAATAAAATGTGATATAATTTTGAATAATATGCTTAAACTAAGTGACACTTTATTGGACAATCTTATTAAAAGAGAAATGTTAACCTTGCAAATTTTAAAATATTTTCATTTGTACCCTCTTACTTCCTCAATGACCTACATTCATAATTATGGTTGTCATTGCAGTATTTTGTTAACGTTGTTAAGCTTAAATTTTTAACGGTGCGATGAAGGAATTTGGCGTATTTTTAAATCGCAACGGGCTTATCAAATCATTAACTTAAGAATTAGAATTCATTAGAAATGTCAGATAGTAAGGCCGTGAAATTTTCACGGATACTAGTAGTTTAAATTATTCCTAAACATGTACAAATTAAGCTTGAATAAAATTCGCTTTAATTTTCCATATCATATTTTGTCAGAGAGATACTTTGAAGGAAAGTATTTATTTATTATTTTAATTTAATGTACATATCTCTGTAAATTAAGCGATAACACTGAATATACTCAGGGATCTTGAATAATGATGACAGTTCAAGATTGCAGCTCAAAATCAATTATCGCAGTTCAAGATTACAACTTAAGATCAATGTCGCGGTTCACATTTTCAGCAGAGGGTCAATGATACCAGTTCAAGATTGCTTCTCAAGATTAATGATCGAAAGTTTAAGATCGCAGTTCAAGATGAATTATACCAATTCAAGATCAATTTCCATTTTTTTCTTTCTTTTTCCTAAAACCGAACAGTATCTTTGATATATAGTTTCTTCCATTTGTCCTTATAATCAAACAGAAATAGCCCATAATCAGGTGTAAATGCTTTTAATTAAAAATATACAAAATTAGTCTGTTGATCTTGGGCCACGTCACACGTTATACAATATCAGATAAATACGTATTATTATAGAAGAATATAATAAATCCAGTCATGTCCAAACGATGGCGATATATTAGATTACAGAGTGCAACTCTTTTGAACTAATCTTTGTCTAAATCAGGTTGTCCAACATCCGTACGTTCATTTTTTATTTGTACAGGTAGAGTAATGGATAGTGGCTCAGATTGGAATTGGAGATCCGAGTTCGAATTCCAGTCGAATCCATTACATTCACTTACGTGCTAATACTCTTTGGAAAGGTATGAATCCTCTTCTTCTTTCCCTAGCTATAGGTAAATAGCAGGACAGACTGGATTCTCTAACCTTGGATGGCAACTTGTCTACCGCAGAAAGAAATGGCAACCTACTGCGGGAAAAATCTGCCTCGTCAGTCATGTAACGAAAGTTACATGATTGTTTAAGCGTGTATCACACATGGCACATAACTGACTGACTGACGTGCTAATACTCTTGGGAAAGGTATGAATACTTTACTTCTCTACACCCCCAGCTATGGGTAAATAGTAGAACAGACCGGGTTCCTTGGATAGCAACTAGTCTATGGCAGAAAGAAATGGCAAGCTACTTCAGGAAAAAAAAATCTGCCTCGTCAGTCATGTATCGAAAGTTACATGATTGCCTATGCTTGTATCACACATGATACATAACTGATTGACTGACGTGCTAATACTCTTGGGAAAGTTATGAATCCTCTTCTTTTCTCCCCAGCTATGGGTAAATAGTAGGATAGACCGCGTTCCTTGGATGGCAACTGTTCTACTGCAGAAAGAAATGACAAGTTACTTCAGGAAAAAAATCTGCCTCGTCAGTCATGTATTGAAAGATACACTGACTGATGTGCTAGTACCCTTGAGACAGTTATGAATCCTCTTCTTCTCCCCCTAGCTATAGGTAAATATCAGGACAGAACGGGTTCTAAAGCCTTGGATGGCAACTGGTCTACCGCAGAAAGAAATGGCAACCCACTGTGGCAAAAATCTGGCTCGTTAATCATGTATCGAAATATACATGATCACCTATGCGTGTATCTTGCATGGCATATAACTGACTGATATCAAATACTGCGATTGCTGATCTTGAGCTGAGATTTATAAATACAATCATTGATTTTGAACTGCAATAATTGATCTTCAGCTGCAATCTTGAACTGCGATCACTGACCCCGAACTGAAATCATCGATCTTGAGCTGCAGTCTTGAGCTACGATAATATAAGATGGCATAACATTTCCATATAATATTTTGGTCGAAAGATTAGATGAAAAGAAATGATTGTTTTAAATTTAATGTACACATCTCTGTAAATTAAGTGATGCCACTGAATAGACTCAAGTATTTAGGTATAATAATAATGTGTTGGAACGTGCAAAGTTAGAGTGTTGATCTTGGGTACCATCACCCGTTATACAACCTCAGGCAAATACCATTATTATAACAGAATATAAAAGTTCAATCATATCTGAACTATGGCCATAGACTAGACTACAGTGTGACCCTTTTAATTTTGTCTAAGTCAGGGTATCCAAAATTTATAAGTCCCTTTTTTGTGTATCTATGTGTGTGTCAAGTCTGACATAGATTTAACGGCGTCACTGTGTTTCTGTGTACGGGCTTATTGAATATTCTGTACGCTTAACACCCTCAGAAGGTGTCGATACTGAAAAATAGCAGATCAGACAGAGACCAGTACGATTTCCGTATATACTCGCGTATGATGCGACTTTTGAAGCCTTAATTTTGAACCTTATCTTAAGCGGGAAACATCATACACGTATAAAATTAGCGTAAGTACCGCTGGCCACGGCCACGCCGTTGACCTAAATATATATCCATTTACTGTACAGCTGTATTTAAAATAAACTTGATTTTGATAAAACTGATGTTTTACTTAACTGTATCCAATAATAATGCATGTAATATTCACACCTTAGTATCGTATTATAAAATACAAACATGGCGCATATGCATCTTTTCTATTGTTTACATTTATAAGATGTTTAGCTGTTTCTTGTTTGGTTGTTTATGGCTGTACGCGTTTACGTAACAAGTATAGCTTTACTAACGATACTTTTATCATTCTCTTTTACTTTTTTAACTTATTTAACTAGAAGATGGGATAAAAAAATAGAGGAAAATAGGTTAGTCTATTGTAATTTGGTCTCTCAAAAAAGGAACTCACATGATATACAAGGTACATGATGAAATCATTTTTTATAAACGAACATTTGGGAGTCGTACGATAAGCAAGATCACGCGTTCGACGAGATTATGTACGTGAAATAACATGAACACGTAGCGGAGTGCTTAGAGCGTTCGCATTCCGATAATGAGAGCCGGGTTTGAATCTCAGCAGGGTTGATTTGTCAAGAAGAAGACATCCTGATGTTATCTGACTGAAGGGGTTGATCACAGCGTACGACACATTTGGAAAGTGCCTGAAAGCCATACCACGGTTTGACCCAAGCCTTGTGAGTGAAATTGGATAGACGGAAGATTAGCACGAAGTCACAAGTCATCGTGGCCGAGGGCTTGAGCGTGTTAGCCTTATTAAAATTGTTGATTACGTTACATAACACGCTCTTTCCCAGAAACTTTAACTAAGGTCTGCTCAGCATAGTTGCAGTATAAACCAGAGCTGAGCTTGAATAAACACAAATGCGCCTGAGCAAGCGTCGGCAATAGGGATTGGCTAGCCTCCCTAGTAGGCGGGTATCCTCGAATACAAGTGGCCAGCTGTACTATATATATATATATATATATATATATATATATATATATATATATATATATATATTTAAGCATTTCACCCCAAGCAAGGCGGGAAGCCACTAGGACGCAAGGGGTTACAGAAAATTTAGAGCAAGATCAGATAGGAGTGATAGAAGAAAGGATGAGGGTAGTGGATAGATCAAGGCAACTGGAGATGTCGATTGACATTACACTTGAATAGCTGGAGATTATAGCTCACAGGGAAACAGGAAAAGGGAAGGGAGTTCCACAGGCGAGAGGTGCGAGACATGAAGCTATTAGAGTAGAAGAGACGGCTACATTTAAGAGTTTCGACAGTGAAAGAGTGAGAGCGGGATGCCAGCCTCGTAAGGCGCTGGAACACATGACGTCGTGTGTGTGTGTGTGTGTGTGTGTGTGTACGTATGTATATATATTCAAAGAATAATAATAGAATACAGTTATCAACCTAACCTTCTAGGTAAAAACCAATTAACTAGTGGCCAGCTATACGTTAAATAACAGAGAGTCCCAAGCATAAACGACAGCATCGCTTTCTGCCGGGGACCTAACATCAAGAATGTGTAAGCTTTTAAGAAGAAAGAAGATATTAGAATAGCAAAGATTCTTTTTAATTCACACGTTTTTTTTTTGGCCTCTAATTAACAAATAATGGCTTTTTATTAGATTTGTTCGCAGTTTAATAAAGAAATCTCAGAATGGAAAAATGTTCGTCGTGCAAGAAGCATTTTATGAGAATGAAACAGTGTTGCACGCAGTTGAACTCAACCAAGTTTATGCAATGACATTAAAGATTTTGATATTTAAAAACGACGGCTATAAAAGCAAAATTGCTAAAGAGCTTAATGAAGTCGGTTTTGCTTGTCCTGTAGACCGACATTGGATATTATGTATATTCACTAATATATACTTCTAACTCTGTTACATAACATTGAGCACTGTATTTATAACACGTGAGGAATAAATATATTTATACGTACGTGTATGTATATATTTTTATCATTACTTAATCATAAAAAAAACATAGCCAGGGTATAGATGAGTAGATTCATACTTTTCCCAATAGATAGATAGATAGATAGATATGAACAAACCGAGATAGATATGGACATACTAACTGGTATATATATATATATATATATATATATAGAGAGAGAGAGAGAGAGAGGGGGAGAGGTAGATAGATACATAAGAACAGATTGAGAAGATAAGAAAGGACTGAAATAGGTAGCTAGCTAGATAGATAGATAGCTAAAGAACAGAGATAGATAGATAGATAGATAGATAGATAGATAGATAGATAGATAGATAGATATAAACAGACTGAGATAGGTAGTTAATGAAGAGACTGAGACAGATAGATAGATAGATAGATAGATAGATAGATAGATAGATAGATAGATAGATATAAACAGACTGAGATAGGTACTTAATGAACAGACTGAGATAGATAGATAGATAGATAGATAGATAGATAGATAGATAGATAGATAGATAGATAGATAGATAGATATGAACAAACCGAGGTAGATATGGACAGACTAACTGGTATATATATATATATATATATATATATATATATAGATAGATATATAGATAGATAGATAGATAAAAGCAAAATTGCTAATGACTTTAATGAAGTCGGCTTTGCTGTACACATCGATACACATCAGATTCCTGAAATTTAAAACTTAAATTTAAACGTCCTTTCATCTTCAGTATTTTCTTTGATGTTTAATTATAAGCGATGTTTGTTTTCTGTTTTTTTATTTTCGATCCATCTCAACTACATATATACGATTCCATCAATCCAAAATCCAAAAGATCGGTCTGTAATACAATCGATCCTGACTTTTGCCATCTCGATTTCAGTAACTTTCATACCGACGTCACGTAGCTTCCTTTTGTTTTTTTTTTTTTTTTTTATAAATATTTTCATGGCAATTGCTTTGATGATCTTTTCTTCCTTGCTACTAGATTGGCAGCTAGGTCTCACCGTTTTACGTTGAAATAACTAAATGCAACCGCCACCTCTACTCGAACGGTTTATTTTCACATCATTCTAATCTGTGGAACTCACTTTCTGGTATCTTACTTCACTGATAACTACGAACTTCAAAAATTTAGATGCAACGTCAATTACTATCTTCTGTCGTCTTGAAACCCGTTTCTTTATTTTTCTTTCCTCAATCCTCCCCACTGGTTTGCTCATTCTCTTTCACTCTTTTGTAAATCCCTTCCTCCCGATGGCTTTATCGCCTTAGTTGGAGCGTAACAATAAAAAAAAGAGAGTAAAAAACGATACTATTTAGCCTGAAGAAGTCATTTTGAAAGTCGAAATGCGTTACATAGGAATTTTTTTCCATTACATCATCCAATCATCTAGTTAAGAATCTCCATCTTGTACTTTTAATCCAGGAATAAACGGAGGCGTATGAGCTTCGAATAAAACAGACAGGTTGAAAAAATGGCAAATAAAATAAACAGGAATCTGGAATAACAGGTGGTATTTTGGAAAATGTAGCTGAGCAGTTCCGTCTCTTGCTGATGCGAAACAACAATAAATCGATAGCCGTTTCTGAAGTTGGGTAAAATTTGGGATTGCAATCTCATTCAGTTTATTATTTTTAATAAAAAAAAATGGGTTGGTCTTAAGGGAACGCTTCCGAGACTGCTTTTCGAGGACTTTAATTAAACAGATTTTCAAATTTTATTTCTTATAGTTTATATAGAAACGCCAAAATATCTGATTTGTTCAACTACATTGCAACTTCTCAATGTTCATACATAGTTACAATCGCTGCTGATGTATTTGTTAAACTTAAAAAACAAAAGCTCTGATTACAATCAGGCATTAGACGAGAGACCAAACTGAACTTTTACGAAGCATGTTTTCTTGAAGTGTGCATATAAGACACACAAAGCGTTCTGAGCGCTTCCATCAGCGACATCTTTGAGGAATTACGAGGATTTCAGCGGTTTATTTCAAAGCCAGCACTGGGGCACTTCGTCGAGCCGGTGTCGATGATCATAAAACGATCTAAGCACTTCCCAAGGAAGCTCTCTGTCGGGAATGAGTGACAGCGTGCCAGTAGGTCCCCAAACGACCCGTCTCAGGTACTGTCCTTCTCCTAGACCGGTTGCTACTCAAGGCTATAGGACACAATCTGTCCTTCTCTTACCCATAGCTGGTGAGTTACCCAGAGCTGGGGGTGCTTTATATATGCTGGGATAAAATTATTTATTAAACATTATATTTATTTATGTATTTTCGTCTACCGGCCTGAATGTTCAGGAAATTTTATTCAAGATAAACTTGCGATCACACACACACACACACACACACACACACTCTCTCTCTCTCTCTCCCCCCCTCTCTCTCTCTTTGTCCGTCTCTCTCTCTCTCCTTTGTGCGTGAAAGTCACTTCTCACTCTTCTCTTTCTTTTTCGGTTTAAATCTAACTTTCCTGTCTCATCTTCCCTCTCCCTTACTCTCTCTCTCACTCTCTTTCTCTCTCTCACTTTCTCTCTCTCACTATCTTTCTCTATCTCTCAGTCACCTTCTCTCACGCTCTTTTTCTCACTCTCTCACTCACTCTCTCTCACTCTTTCCCTTTCTTTTTCTCCCTCTCTCTCCCACTCTCTTTTTCTTTGTCATTTCCTTTCTCTCTCTTTCATTCTCTCACTCTCTCACTTTATTTTTCTGCCCTCTCTCTCTCTCTCTCTCTCACTCTCATTTTGTATCTTTGTCATTTCCTTTCTCTCTCTTTCACTCTCACTTACTATCTTTCTCTCTCTCCCCCACTCATTCTCTTTTTTTCTCTCTCTCTCTCTTTTGAAATTCGTCTGTCTTTCTCAAACAAATAAAGACTCCTTTCTTTTTGTTTAACCTGCTCGATTTTTTTCTTCTCCTCCCCACTGATGCATTTAAGAGGAAACAGGCGAAGAAGTCATAAAAGAAACAAAAGCGTACAGGCTAATCAAATGCAGGAAGCCACGCCCAGTAATATGTAATCCATGTCCCCACAATTATAAATACAAAATTGCACTAAAAACTCGCATACCATTTAACCAAAAAATGTCTACAACAATCTCTCAATCTCTCTCTCTCTTTATATATATATATATATATATATATATATATATATATATATATATATATATATATATATATATATATATATATAAATATATATATATAAAAGTAGAAGTTAACTAGGTATAAACATATGCAAATGCTTAAAAGATATGTAAAGCTATGGTCATATATAAATATATATATATATATATATATATATATATATATTAAAAGATATGTAAAGCTATGATTATATATATATATATATATATATATATTAAAGATATGTAAAGCTAAGATTATGTATATATATATATATATATATAAACATATATTTTACATATCTTTAATATATATATATATAACTTCATAGATTTACATATATATATATATATATATATATATATATATATATATATATATATATATATAACTTACATATCTTTAATATATATATATATATATATATATATATATATATATATATATATATATATATATACATAAGACTTTAAGCATATGTTTATACGTAGTTACTTCCACAAACCAATGGTTTCTCTTTCGACGATTGTTTACGCCAGAAATCATCAATTTCTATCTTTTATTTAATAATGGTCCCAGTTCACAATAATAATGGTTCTGGAGATTCAAAAATGCCAAAAAGAAGACGTTAGTTTTTTTTCTGAACTGAAAAACTTTAGATTTTAAACTTAATAAACGAAATCAATCGTATACTGACAATAATTAAAAAATATTTCTTCCATCTATGCAGTGAATGCGATTCTGAGAGTATTATAAGTCCTATCAGGATTTATTATTGGCGGTCACAATCTTAACAACATAAGATATTCCGATGACACAATTTTGATAGCAGACACAGAAAGGAAAACTACAAGATCTACAGAAGCTAGTGAAGGAAAGCGAGAAGAAAGGACTAAGCATCAATTTGCAAAAAGACAGAATGCATTCGTTGCTAGCAAAAGGAACAGACCAACATGCAAATTAGAAATTGGAGATGCCAAAATAAACAATTTAAATATATATAAGAAGTATTTTAAGCGAGGACGGAAAGTGCGACACTGAAATCCAAAGGCGCGTTGGGATAGAGAAAGATGCCTTCCAAAAACTAAACAAAGTATTAAGAAACAGAAAATTAATCGTTAGAAACAAAGAGTCCTGAATTGTTACGTAATATCAGTCCTCTTATATGTCAAGAATCCTGAACCACTACCTCACAGATGAAGAAGAGGCTTGAGACAACATAAATATGGTTCCACAGAAGGATACTGAGGATGTCATGGACCGAACATGCGATCAACAACGAAGCTTTTATGAAAATGGAAACAAAAAAGATTAACTACAGCATTAAAGACATTTGACACTCGCAGAACATATTAAAGAAAAGGAGACAGAGGAAAATGGCAATTAACCTACCTAACGAGATTGTGTTAATGATTGTTACAACAAGGATTAGGAGAGATAGAAAAAAATAAACTTACTAAAAGACACTAAGGACACGAAGGTTATCAACCACAGCACATAGAAGAAGATAAAGAATTATAACTTCTGAATGCATATTAGCTGAACAGTTTCGATGCATTGTCACTCACAAGGCTTTGGTCAACCGGTGTTATGGTTTGTAGTGGTATTTTTTCAGTGGTATGTTTTGCAGGAACACACACTTACCAACAGTGCCATACGCTGGGATGGTTTTCAAAGAAGTAAGCTTGACAAATCATAAATGGTGAGATTCGAAACCAGGACTCTTGGCCGATATTCTAATTTTCTAAAGCCTCGGCCATGATATGTAATCGCTTGTTAATTCTAAGTGCATCCTGACACCTTAAAAAGACTGAAGCTAAGGTCATATGAAAAAAAAAAACAACAAAAAAACAACGCACTAAAGAAGCTGTCTAACACAAATGGGGTGCCCATGCCGTTATAATCTGCATCATAGCCACAGACTTTTCCTTCTGCAGAGCAAAATATGCCTCACTAATGAGAGCAGATGATCACAAGCTAAGAAAACCTACCCTGCCTTAAACGTCTCTTGCAGATCTGTTGTGGTAGGATCCACCTAATCTTCATAGTGGAGTACCGACCATATAAATATGGTTGGTACCGGGAAGACGAGTGTGAGGAAGAAGAGATCCAATCCAGAGACTCTGCCCGACTGCGACTAAGTCAACCCATTCTACAGGAACGGTCTTCCCAAGAATATACCAAAAGACTATATGTAAATATTGTGTACACTTTCTTGTTTCAATACATTTTGTTCTAAGTACATTTTGTGTTGTATTATTATTCCATGCATTAATCAAGTTTCAACAAGATCAATTAATAGGTGTCTCCAACCGACTAAAGTAGATAACATCTCTATCTGTCTATAGACAGATTTCTGAGATGAGGTATTATGTACACTATTTACATTGTTCGGACTATCATCCTCATCTTTGTTGCCATATTTATCACAACGTTTCGGCCGTTATACGCCCCGGCCTTTTTCAGGTTGTTGGAATGTCGAGTGGATAAAGGTGTTAGATCCAGTAACAGGACCCAAAGAGTGTGGGTTCAATACCTGGTTAAGGCGGTGGAGAACTTCTTCAAGTGGTTGGAATGCCGAAAAAAATCCTTTATTTCGCTCGCTTGGGTAGACTGTTCTAGTTCCACGTGCCATGCCTAATGGATGTCAGTTATCAGTTATCTCCTGTTAATTCCTCTCTCCAAGTTCTCCACCATCTTAACCAGGTATTGAACTCACACTCTTTGGGTCTTGTCACTGGATCTAACTAACGCCTTTAACCACTGAGCTATGTGTCATTGAGGAAATATAGGGTTCAGTTCGACATTCCAACCACTTGAAGAGGGCCGGAGCGTACAACGGCCGAAACGTTGTGATAAATATGACAACAAAGATGAGGACGATAGTCCGAATAATGTAAATGGCCAAACCTTTATGTCTTCACGCGTTTCTTGTCACGCTGGGGTAGACCGTTCTAGTTCCACGTGCCCTGTCTAATGGACGTCAGTTATCAGTTATCTCCAGATAATTCCCCTCTCCAAATTCTCGACTGCCTTAACCATGTATTGAACACACATCTCTTTGGGTCCTGTCACTGGATCTAAACAACAAGCTCCGAACGTATTTATACATTTACGAAACTTCGAAGTCGGCAGGACGGGGCGACATCGACCAGTTAAGTGACAATTTCTTTATATTAATTCTATTAACGCTTTTTCTCTGATATTGAGCATTATACCACAAAGTATATAAACAGATGGTTTGGAGTTTTAGGATTATGGCTTCAAATGTTTGTAGGCATTTTTACAGATAATATTGCATAATAGTCTTGTTTTATTCTCCAATTGTCTGCTAATGTCGGTACGAACATGCTGTTCTTCGGTGGTAAGTTAATATGAGCTTGTATGGTAGCAATGTCTTATGAATAGTATGTTAGTCAACGTGAAAGGGTTGCATTGGCTTGACCGATATACAGAGTATCTCAAAAAACGTATACACTCTTTTACAGTGTATAGCTCAAGTAAACTTGCTTAGCTTTCAGATTTATTCATTAGTATTGCTAACATAATCCAGTGTTAGTTTTGAAGAAAGTTCATCCTGAAATTCTTCTGAAAGTACAACAATGAAGTTCAAAGACGTTATGGAATCCATCCACGAATTTGAGCTTGAAGCTGATGTTACTGTACACGGTGTGCACAAGAACTGTTCCGGAAGACCACGGATATATACGACGACTTTCATGCAAGAAAGGGTATAGAAAGCTTTTCACAGAAGTTCAAGAAATCTATCGAAATGTAGATTGCTGTAAATGATTCCACTGCGTCAATGTTGTTAGCAATCTCTGGACCATAACGGACATCAACTTGAAAACATGCGATGATAAAATCTTAAGTGCATGTATTTAGAATAAATACTGTCTTCATATACATTATTTAAATTACATATAGTTGGCTGTATTTTTTTTTTTTTTTTGTAAGCATTTCACCCCAAGCAAGGCGGGGAGCCACTAGGACGCAAGGGGTTACAGAAAATGTAGAGCAAGGTCAGATAGGAGTGATAGAAGAAAGGATGAGGAGAAGGGTAGTGGATAGATCAAGGCAACTGGAGATGTCGATTGACATTACATTTAAATAGTTGGAGATTATAGCTCTCAGGGAAACTAGAATAGGGAAGGGAGTTCCACAGGCGAGAGGTGCGAGACATGAAGCTATTGGAGTAGAAGAGACGGCTACATTTAAGAGTTTCGACAGTGAAAGGTTGAGAGCGAGATGCCAGCCTCGTAGGTCGCTTGAACTCATGACGTCTGGGAACCAGCGAATGCAGCTCCTCGGAGCAATTACCATGAAAGTATTTGTAAAACAGACAGAGAGAGGCGACGACGCATCTGTGAGAAAGTGACTGTAGACGAGATGCCAGAGCAGGGCCAATTATATTGCATATCCGCCTCTGGAGCCTATCAAGAACCCCGAGGCAAACAGAAGGGCCTCCAGACCATATATGGCAGCAATACTCCATGCAAGGGCGAATTGTTGATTTGTAGATCTGGAGGATCGATTCCGGGGAGAAAAATCTCCTGGCGCGGCACAGGGGGCCAACTTTCCTCGCGGTGGAAGAAGCAATTAACTCAATGTATTTGTTCCATCTCAGGTCAGCAGTCAACGTGAGACCGAGCAGCCGCAGAGTTGCTCTCAAGAAGTTGAGCGTCAGACATCCTAATGGGGGGGCAGGGAAGGATCTCTGTGGTGATTAATAGAGAGCAGTTTTGTTTTAGAAGCGTTGAAGTTGACCAGACAATTCTTGCCCCAGTTCACAATCGATTGGAGGTCCTTTTTGAGACGCACGGCCAGGTTAGTTTTGTCAGTGACACTAGATTTGTTTTTGAGGCAAGAATAAATTGTGGTGTCATCCGCGTAGATGCCAACTTGGGAATTTATGGCGTCAGGAAGGTCATTTATGTAGATAAGGAATTGAGTGAGGCCTAGGATGGATCCTTGAGGAACACCTGCGTTCGTAGGATAGGAACTGGAGGAGAATCCGTTGAGAACGACCTTCAATTCACGGTTTGACAGGAATGATTGTATTAGGTTATACAATCGACCCGTAATGCCATAACCCTGGAGCTTGCGAAGAAGGCCGGCATGCCAAACCCTATCAAATGCTTTGGAGATGTCTAGTGCCACGGCACGGGCTTCCCCGTTATTTTGAAGAGCTCGGTAGACAGTTTCAGTGATGGCCGTAAGCACATCAGCTATAGATTGGGCAAAGCGGAAACCATATTGCTTGTCTGAGAGCAGATTATGGGATGTGAGGTGGTTAACCACATCGGTATTGATTAGGGCTTCGAAGAGGGGAAGGAGACTTGTAGGACGGTAGTTGGAAGGGTCAAAGGGGTCGCCGGAGTTCTTGAAGACAGGAACAATCGAAGAGGACATCCAGCAGTCAGGAAAACAAAATTCCTTGAGGCAGTAGTTGTATAGTTTAGAAAGGGTGGGCGCC
Organism: Acanthosepion pharaonis; assembly: GCA_903632075.3. Taxonomy (NCBI): domain Eukaryota; kingdom Metazoa; phylum Mollusca; class Cephalopoda; order Sepiida; family Sepiidae; genus Acanthosepion; species Acanthosepion pharaonis. The sequence goes on along the minus strand of CAHIKZ030005495.1, from coordinate 254,240 downwards.
AATTCAGGCGCGCATTTCTTCAAGACAATGGCTGGTATCCCATCTCCACCACTAGCCTTGTGGGGTCTAAATTGGAGATAACGCCCAATACCAAAGACGGGGTTATGTTTAACCCACTCAATAGGGCCTCAGTTCTAAGAGGGAAGTCGGGTATGGGTACACCGGAAGAGTCGAGCGTCGAGTTGACTGAAAATTTCCGAGCAACGCATTCAGCCTTGTCGGTAGAGGAGGTCAGGTATAGAGGGTTTGCAATTGTTCAATACGCTCTTGCAGAGACGCCAATAATCTTTGGAGCCAAATTTGCGAGATGCAATACGTTCCTTCATCCGAGCCGCAAATAGTGACTTAGCATCGTTGAGGGCACGCTTACATTCGTTACGGGGGGAGGCAAAGAGACGTCTATTGCAGTCAGACATGCCGCTAAGGTATAGGTGGAAGTAGTGGTTCCTATGGGCGATGGCGGCTGAGCAAGCAGCCGAGAACCAGGGGGAGGAGCGCGACTTGACCCTATATTTCCTTGATGGGATGAAAGCGTCGATTCCAGCTTTAACCCAGGAAGAGACCTCAGAACCACATTCTTGGACAGGGGCGTAAAGACTCCATCCCAGGGGACATCGCGGAGGAAATCACGGAACGCGTCCCAGTCAGCTCTGGAATTATTTCTTGAGGATGTTTCAAAGCGTGTATACATTTTTTTGAGATAAATTTTAGATAAATAAAATAAATCTAGTAAAAGAAATTTCGTTAAATTTCGTATATGAAATTCTTCATTTCGAGTCCTTTAAAATCAGAGAACTGCTCTTGAACAGTATACATTAATTCGGGAGAAAAGATCGGCTATGCTTTAGTAAAAAAAAAATCTTTCATTTTCTTTTTTTTAAATGATTTTCTCTTTAACATGATGTAAATGAACAATTAAAGACATTGTATTAAAGCAACCGTTTTGTACTGGACCTTTACAGGTAGGAATGGACTCCTACCAAGAAATGAGAAAGAGTAAGATAGAATGAAAATTGATGTCTCCTGCGCAAAATGGTAAATGAAGGTGGGTTGAAGAGTAGGAGAATTGTACGAAACGAAACACGGGGACAAATTCAAAGCGTCTTCCTTTCCTTAGAAGATGCGGTAATTAAAAGGTGACATAAAGGTTTAAGGTGAGAGCATTAAATTCTGGCACGAGAAAAAATAGCACAAGAAAGAAAGAGAAACGAAGAAGCGACAGGTGGACACGTGTCCAATAAATGTGAAAGGTCATATTTAATTTAAGGAGAGATTCAGAAGTATTTAGAGACGGAGCTCAAACGGGAGAGATTTTTAACGTAAATGATACCAGATACACAAACTAGCACCACAGCCCCCGGTATCAACCACCGTCACCACAAAAATAGAATAACAATAATAATGAAACCTGCTATTTAACACTGGTCTGAGTAATTACCTTCTCATCAACAACAACATTACTCTGTCAGCTGGGCCTAGGATAAGCCGATTGCATTCCCTGCCAGAGGATTAACGCCTCTCTAAAAGGAACCTCTTATCTGATGATTGTGAACTCTCAATATGGACGACCGTTGTTTGCTTATAGACCCAAAGAGACACGACAAGTACTTACCTATAGTTTCAAATATAAACAAAACTATTATTTAACTATGGACTGCCTTCCTGGGTATGATAATAAACTACATCCGGCAGCAAGGCCTCTGATCGGGAGATTGAAGGTTTTGAAGAATGTGGAACCACCTCTTAATTGCTAGTTTTGGGATGACGATAAACTACATCCGGTAGCAAGGCTTCTCATCGGTCGATTGGAGTTTTTGAGTCGCGTGGAAGCACCACTTAATCGCTGTTGTTCCCAGGTCCACCCTGATCCGGGGTGGTAGCACCTGTTAGGGTTCCAGCTATGGACAAATATTAAACCTCGAAACAAAAATCAACAGTACATTTTTATAATAAAATGGCCAACAATACCTTTTTATAGCAAAATGAAAATCGATGCAGGACTAAGAAAATATAAAAAAATCATTTTTATAGTAAAATTACCAACAATATATTTTATGATCTACAAACTAGATATCTAAAGACAGACCTTTACTCTGGCAATATAAAATTATGTACAAAATATCTATAATTGATGCATAAAATTACGTATAAAATATTTAAATTTTGACATTAAATAACACATGGGGGTTGATAACATCAACCAACAAAAAATAGCTATGGTTTGAAAAGGGTAAACGTTTCCTACAAGCCAAGCTCCGGCAGATCCTCAACATCAATTGTAGGATCGACATATAAACAATGAACTGCTCAATACCTAAGCATTGAAGCAACACCTCGGGTGCCCGGGACATGTTATTTGGGTGGCCTCTTCAACACTCCCGCGGATTATCCTTTAAAGCGACCTTGCCAACAGAAACGAAATCGCGGAACTCCAAAAACGTAAATTCAAAGACCAAGTGAAGTCTTCCCACCTTCAAGCGGCAACCAACCCTAACACCTCGCGAAGAACAATTCATTTCGGTTGTTCCGCTTTCGAGTAGAGGAGAAGAAACTGAAGACTGAAGAAGTAAAAAGACGGCTACACGACGCCCGGCAGCTCCAGTCAAGGCCATAACCCGCCCTACAAAGCCATCATTGACTGAGACTGTTCCATTGTAGACTTGGCCTCCTGAGTAATACCCGGTTCAAGCATTGTAGACCCAAGCCAAACTTGGACACTAGTAATGCCGACGACCACGGTAAGAGAAAAGTAACTTTTCGCTAGACACTCATTTCTTGATATCCCTATCGGAAGCAATAACCTCTTTCCAGCATTTGGGCATGCTTAAAATCGAATAAAACCGGAAGCGTTCATACTGTGAATCCCGAGTGGTTAGGTCTCTTTCACTTCGAACTGAGATCAGAATAGGATACTAAAATTATAAACACGACCAAAGTTTGCTTGGAGACTCACATATAGACACAACCAATATTTACCTATAGACTCACATATAGACACAACCAATATATATATATATATATATATATATATATATATATATATATATATATATATATATATATATATATATACCCCAATTTTCCACTCTTTAAATGACAATAAATTTAGTGTTTATTGACATGAAAAGAAATATTAACAGTTATACAGTGTAACCCGGATATAAGAGACCCGGATATAAGAGAAACCCGGATATAAGAGAGATTTTCTCTGGTCCCAAATTAGAGCCTGTGTTAATGAATATAAAATAGACCAAACCCGGATATAAGAGAAACCCGGATATAAGAGACTTATTCTCCGGTCCCGACAACTCTCTTATATCCGGGTTACACTGTAATAAAAAAAATATTAAAGTTTCTTGACTTACAAAGATTAACGGATTTAATTAAATATTAAATGTAATTAAATGGATGCATCTGTAAAAAGATAAAAATTACAAGTAAATCAAAAGGTGAATACATATTTGGGGGAGATCATATATATATATATATATATATATATATATATATATATATGCGGTAGCATGGTGACCTTAGGTTTCTGAAGATCACGAAAGAGTGAAAACTAAGGTCACAAAAATATATATTATATATTAGCTCTATCACGGATATTGAGCACTTTCCACTAAAACCACACACACACACACACACACACACACACACACACACACAAACACACACACACATATATATATGTGTATGAGTATGATAAAAATATACTTACACGCATATATAAATATTTATTTCTACCTCAGGTGTTATAAATACAGTTCTCCATGTTATGTTACACAGTTATCAGTATATATTATATATAGATATATAAGAGAATATACATAATATCCAATGTATATAGCAAGACTTGGAGTTTCTCATATATATATATATATATATATATATATATATATATGCGTGTGTGTGTGTGTGTGTGTGTGTGTGTTTTATGTTCTCTGTACCATAGTCTCTCAGTGCGACTAGACATCTAAATGCCTCAAACCAGGACCAAAATCCGACCGATTTGGCGTCAGTCAGAGTTTCCACCATTGAACAATCATCATTTGGTAGAGAGAAACAGGTAATTCTAGTGTATTGTATTTAGAAATGTAAACAAACGCCAATCATTCAGAGGGCTCCAATTAATTTTACTCAATTCATATTACTCTCTCTCACTATATATATATATATATATATATATATATATATAGAGAGAGAGAGAGAGAGAGAGAGAGAGAGAGAGCGTGAGACCAACTTGGCCACGTAAGACCTTATGCTCAAACAGTCAAACAAAGCTTAAATAGTGTCTTAGAAAACAAATCTTTCTAGATTCTATCCGAAGGCGCATATATATATATATATATATATATATATACCTACCACCCCACCCCGCAAAAAAAAATATTTAAATATACAAATAGAAAAAAATGCCGTAAGAATTTTGGCCGTTAATAATAAAATTTTTAAAAATCCAGACGACATGCATTTGTTAGATTTCATTGAAAAATACATCCCTGTCCCCTAGCAAAACGTAACTAATAACTGATACATCAAAATACAGATATAATGAACACGCAAACACCCCTTGTCTGGTTGAAGTGGATTTCTCTGTATCCTTGGAAACGTGAATTATGATTTTTGCTATGTCTTTAAAACCCAGTAATTTTAAAAGTTACTCTAAAATTCGCTTGAGGATGAAATAGAACTAATGTCTTTAATTTAATTACAAAATTAAATTCGGGGCTTTTAGCTTCCATTTTTGAAACATGGTTAGAACTTTGTAGCGAAAAAAACCATATTTTAAATCAATTAATTTATAATATATATATATATATATATATATATATATATATATATATATATATTATTTGGGCATCAATGCCTCTTTATGCAAGTTTCATTGAGAACGACTGATAATGTCTGGTGTTTAAGTTTTTATATAATTTCTCATGAGTGCGTAATTTTTTTCTTTTGAGGGCATAAACTATATAAAAATTGTTCGATTTTTTCCAAGCGCTTTTGGCTATACCTTTATCCATTATCAAAGATGAATTTTATTTTACTTTTTACTGAATATATGCATTGTTTTATGTATGTTAGACACATACATAAAACAAACATTTGTATGACTCTAGATGAGTTATAGCAATGTTTTATTTTCCAAACACGGTCACCCAGTTGTGTCCGTGTTCATAGCTGATACTATTGAGTGTTGAAAAAGAAAAAGTCTCACAGATTACTATATTAGACTTTTTCTTTATAAGCTAACCAACAGCAACGCAAAACAGAGAAAAAACAATTACATTAGCATTTTCCACAAAGATCAAATGCATAGTAACGATGATCAAGACAAATCTTCACTTAGAAACGCCATAAAAATACACAACACCTGTCGACAAAAACAAGAAAATTCACCTGCAAGTTTCATATTATGGAGAACCAATATTATTTACGAATTTACACGTCCCTTAAGGAGCTGTGTTCCAGACGAATCCAAATTTGTAAATTTGTTATTGGATATACTACAACATGTTTAACAAGAAGATTCACGTTATATCACTCCAAGCATAGTTCAATTAAGTCTCATTTAAATACACATGGAGACATACCAAACATTATCCGTAACATAGTTGTTGATAATACAAATATGATAGCATTATTCACATGTAAAAAAAGCTAAAAATAATGGGAGCATTATTAATAATAAAATAAAAATACACACACAATAACATCAACTATGAACACGGTCAGAATGTGCTGGCCATGGTTGGGAAATAAAACATTCCTTTAACTGTAAATACGTACATAAAACAATGCAGATATTCAGGTAAAAGTAAAATAAAATTCATCCATGATAATGTTAAAAAGAATAGCCGAAAGCGCTTGGAAAACATTCGGAAAATTTTTATATAATTTATGTCCTCAAAAGAAAAAATATATGAACACATGAGAAATGATATAGAAAACTTAACCACTACATTTGACAGTCGTTTTCAACGAAACTTATATATATATATATATATATATATATATATATATATATATATATATATATAGATAGATAGATAGATAGATAGATAGATAGATATCAGCTTATATTTCTGAGATGAGGTATTATGTACACTATTTACATTGTTCGGACTATCATCCTCATCTTCGCTGTCATATTTATCACAACGTTTCGGCCATTGTACGCCCCGGCCTTCCTCAGGGGGTTGGAATGTCGAGTGGATAAAGGCGTTAGATCCAGTGACAGGACCAAAAGAGTCTGAGTTCAATACCTGGTTAAGGCGGTGGAGAACTTGGAGAGTGGAATTAACAGGAGATAACTGAATAACTGACATCGACATGGCACGTGAAACTAGAACAGTCTACACCAGCGAGTGAAATAAAGGGTTCAGGACAACATCATTTTAACCACCTAAAGAAGGCCGCAGCGTACAACGGCCGAAACGTTGTGATAAATAAGGGAACAAAGATGAGGATGATAGTACGAACAATGTAAATAGTATATCTATCTATCTATCTATCTATCTATCTATCTATCTATCTATCTATCTATCTATCTATCTATGTGTGTGTGTGTATATATATATATATATATATCTATATATATATATTGAAATGAAAATGCAATAACAATGAATGCAGTGTTTACACACTTACAAATAAGATTAATGATTAAAATTAAGAAATATCAATGCTTATCGACTTACAAAAAAGATTAACGGTTTTAATTACTTATTGATGAAATTAAACGCATGTATATAAATAGTAAAACTGATGATGGAATCAAAAAGTGAGTAGATTTTATGGGGAACGCCTTGTGTATATATTAAAATGCAAACCCGACCAATATTTGCGTATTTATTTAAGAACAAACTCGACCAATGCTAATCTAGGAATTCATGTGTAAACCCAACTAATATTTGCCTATAAACTGAAGAAAACCAACATTTTCCTATAGACTCAAATATAAACACGATCAACGTTTCCCTATTGATTCATGTATCAACTCGACCGATTTTAAAGACTAGACTAAATTATAACCCCGAAAAATGTGTATATATTGATTTATGTATCAACCTGTCAAATGTTTATCTGCAGATTAACATGTAAACCCAGCAAATATTTACTTATAGCCTAAAGTATGTTTATTTTTTTACCTATACGCTCACGTATAAACAGGGCCAATATCTATCGATTGATAGTACCAATTTATCTATAGACTCAATTCTATATTTGCTCAATGATTGCCCATAGACTCGAGAAATAAATTTATAATATATTTCGACATTAAATAACCCAACCGATCAAAAATTGCAACAAATGTTATTTATTCAATAAAGTGAAAAGACTTTAGGAAATTAATATCTTGAGCTCTCCCAAATAATATACTACCTGTTGAAGCTGTTGAAATCCGATCCCATATATATAATGCCTAGGTAGATATCATACTATAGTATATATATATATATATATATATATATGTGTGTGTGTGTGTGTGTGTGTGTGTGTGTGTGTGTGTGAAAAGTGTGTGTATATAAATATAAATAAATATATATAAAAGCGTGAAACCCAGGGTCACAAACTCACGTCAATCCAACATAATATATATATATATATATATATATATATATATATATATATATATATATATATATATATATATAGTATACTAAGATATATATAGTATTTATGATACTATATATATATATATATATATATATATATATATATATATATATATATATATATATATCATATTTGCGATCTACCGTATTTATAGTATATTACGTAAATATATATATATATATATATACGAGTATCATATCACCTTTGCGTAAATGACGAAAACTCATTATGCTGGAAAATGCTCAGGAAAAACGATCACGTGTTTACTGTTTTTTTAAATGACATCAAATTAGTTTACAAACATTAAAATCACTATCTGATGATTTACATTTTTTTTTTTACAAAAAGTCGATAATGATTTTTAATACCGAACCAGTTCACTCTTCACTGTTTTAGGCCTAAATTTAAGCCCTAACCCTAACCATAACATATTTCATACTTACAACAGTTGGTAAATATCATACTATAGTAGAAAATCGGCGGTAGATTTCATACTAGTAGCACAGGAAAAAAAGGAGAAAAAGAAAAGAAAAAAGAATAAGAATAGTATGCAAATGAGTAGAAATAGAGTAAAGGAAGAGAGAGGAGGAAGAGAGAAAGAGAAAAGGAAAGAGTAGAAGAACAGGAATCGACGGCAAAGAGAGTCGGAATAGAGGAAAAGAAAAGGGGTAGAGAACAAAGGGGGAAGAATAAAGAAAAAAAGAAAGAAGAATAAAAATAGACAGAAAAGGAAGAGAAAGAAATGGCTGAAGAGGAGAAATAAGTAAAAGAAGAGTATACGGAGGGGGTAGAGTACAAGAAACGGGAGTAGAGAGGAAGGAAAAAAGAAAAAAAAAGAATTAGGAGTAAAGCGCAAAGTGAATTAATTATTAAAAAAAAAACAGAATAAATGATAAAGGAAGAGGAATTAAGAAAAAAAGAAAAAAAATGAAAGAAAGAATAGTACAATGGCGAGAAGGAGGATTGAGGGAAAAGAAGAGAAGGAAGACGCATATCAGGTACAGAAAATGAAAGTGAAAACCTAAAGAAAATTAGAGAGAAAAAAAAAAATCATCTCGCTTCTCACTTTTCCTCTTACCCATTCATTTCGTTCTCTTTCCTAATAATCACCCAGTATCGTCATAACAAACATGGCCGTTCTCCATAATTAAGATGGAACATCAGAAGAAGCAAAAAAAAAAAAAAAAAAACTATACCACTGCAACCGCAACGACAATTACCCTCGCCACAAATAACGTTGTCATTTCCGGATTCGACGCAAGATGCTTCTTTTGCTTCAACGTTACAACTTGAGGCTGCCATAGCGGTAACTGGGTACAACTGACTGTTTGCTATTTGAATACCCATGTTTTCCTGGTTTTAACAAATTTCCTTAGATTTTCAGTTGCCAGGTGACGAAAATGTGTTGCGCTGAACCTGGAGAAGGTTTATGTCGATCGGCAAAGAACAGAGAAATAACAGCGATGCTTTATTAATAGTAGTCGTAACATTAGGCCGAGTCATAAGTAATTTCCGTTTCGGGAAACAAATTCTAATGACTAATCTATCATCGAAACTACCTATTATAAATAGCATTTAAGAATATATCTGAAGTACACTTCTTATATGTTGCGTTCCTCTTCACGAAGTCGATCGATCATGACTCTCCACAACCACCTGTAGCGCTAAGTAATATTTGGCTTTCTGCTATATTTCCTAACCCCTGTTCTGCTAGCCAATGACACAAACTCACTAGGTAGATATTTCTTCTTTTATGTCCTTTCAGCACGTAGGCGATCATAGCTTTTCACTTTCGCCTATCCCTTTTAATTCCCAGTCTTTTTACTGCTTCCCCCAGACCATCTCCTGTCAACCACTTGTTAAGCCCGCGTTGCTTTCCCTTGTCCCTCTTTCCCTCTACCCACCCTGTGAGTATCAGAGTTTCTATGCCTTCATTTCTCATTACATGTTCCAGAAATTTCAGCTGCCTCTTTCTGATGTTTCTTCTTTGTTTGCATCCTCTTCAAAACCCTCATCGTAGCTCAGTTGTTTGGTCCATGATATCCTTAACATCCTTCTGTAGAACCATACCTCCGTTGCCTCGCGTCTCTTCTTCATCTTTGAGGAGACTGTCTAACATTCGCTGCCATAAAGGAGGACACATATCACGTAGCAGTTCAGCACTCTTTTCTTTGTTACCATCGACATCCTCCTGTCTCGTAATACTCTGCCTAGCTTTTAGAATGCGTCTTTGGCCATCCCACGGACTATTGTCCTCATCTCTGTTGTTATTAGCACAACGTTCGGTGGTTGCCCCTCCGGCCTTCCTCGGGTGTATATCTGTTGTGGTCTTGTTAGGACCAGAAATAAAGACACAAACAAATATATTAACAGGAATACAAACGTATACAAACGAGAGTATTACAGCAAAAATGCTCGGCCCAACTGTCAGAGCTAACTGCTAAAAGGCAGTACCTGCTCCTATTTATAGCTGGTAGAGTCCATGCGAGCGTGGGTAAATTACCATAACACTATCGATCTGGGTAACTTAATTTCTGAGACAAGGAGTTATCATTATTTAAACTAAGACTTTTGGCCTCATCTTTGTTGTTGTTGTTCTCACGTTCGGGCTTCCTCAGGTGTATATTAATCTGGATAACCTACAGAGATCCCTTTACTTAATCTACGTGGGTAGACTGTTCTCGTTTCACTGCTTATGTCTGGTAGTATCGTCTCGTTCTTATTTTGTATTTAGTTCTGCTCAGTTAGGGTCGCCTGTTTCAAACGAGTGCAAGTACACGATGTTCGACCCGATTTGGTGAAAACGAAAAATATCAGAAATAGACCGATTGATAAATAAGGTCTCTGATTCAACAAATTTTAGAGCAGATCGAATAATGAAATGATAATCAAAATGTAATAAATGTATTGATATTCAAAATTATGCTTGATTGATTTGTTTTTTTTTATTTTTTATTTTTTATATTTTTTTTACAGTAAGGTACAAGGCCATTCGATATAACGGGTTACATTAAGGAGTAGTTTATATGGATAGAAGGGGAAGATAAAGGTTGACTTAAAGAGGTTAAGATTGTAGTGATCAGAGAAACATCCTTTTGGGAGTCTTCCATAGGGGAGTAGTTCGCGGTGAGAAGCTGTTTCGATGGAACTTGCTTCCCGCCGACGGGATACGAAGGGAATGTGGGTGGGTTTTTACTATGCAAGTAGCATAGCAGGTCCTAGCCATGAACCTTAGACCTGGTGGAACCAGGAAATGCAGTTCGTCCGAGAACTTTCGATGGTAGTAGTGATAGAACAGTGAGAGACTCGCCACATACCGCCTGTGAGACGGCCTAAAGTATATAAAACAAGTAGTAAGAGTATGTTCATATATATATATATATATATATAGTAACGAGTATGTTCATTATATATATATATATATATATATATATATATATATATATATATATCTTACTTATTAAAGTTGGAAAATGTAAAGGAAGGAAGGAAGGAAGGAAGGAAGACAGAAAAAAAAAAGAAAAGAAAGAATCGAATTGAAGATGGAAATGAGAAAGAAAGACGCAAAGAAAGAAAGAAAGAAAGAAAGAAAGAAAGAAAAAAAGAAAGATGAAAGAAGAAAAATGAAAGAATTAAGGTTCGAAAAGGCAAGAAAAATGAAAGAAAGAAAGAAAGAAAGAAAGGAGATCGAGTTGAAAAATGAAACATGAGAAAGAAAGAAAGAAAGAAAGAAGAAAAATGAAAGTTTTACAGTTCGAAAAGGGAAGAAAAATGAAAGAGAGAGAGACAGACAGACAGAAAGAAAAAAAGAAATAAGAAAATGATGAAATTCAAGATAAAAATGAAAAAGAAAGAAACAAAGAAGAATAAGATGGTATTGTAGACGGAAAAATGAGAAAGAAAGAAAGATTAAAGAAGAGAAATGAAAGAATTAAAGTAGGAAAAGGGACAGAAAAAGGAAGACAAAAAGAGAGAAAGAAAGAAAGAAAGAAAGAAAGAAAGAAAGAAAGAAAGAAAGAAAGAAGAAAAAAGATGACAGATGGAAACAGGAGTAATAGATAATGAAAGAAATAAAAAAAAAGATAGAATTAAAGGTGGAAAAATTAGAAAAGAAAGAAAGAAAGACAGACCGAAAGAAAGAAATAAAAAAAGAAAGAATGAAATAAAGAAAGAAAGGATACTCAATCACAGCAACCTTAGAAAATAAAAGAAGAAAAGATTGAAAAGATATCTGAGAAAAAAGCCAAAAGACCCAGATGATAAAAAAAAAATTCTTATAGATAAAAATGAACTAATAAGGACGTGTTAGAAAATTTCCTTCATTAAAGCTGACTCACTCGAACTCAGTTTGACATGAAAACCCCTTCTTTTTTCACTTACCATTTTCTTCATTTATTTCCATTTCTCATTTTCTCTAATTCTCTGTCTCTCTTTTCCTCTCTGTCTCTCTCTTCCTCTCTGTCTCTCTCTTTCACTCTGTCTCTCTCTTCCTCTCTGTCTCTCTCTTCCTCTCTGTCTCTCTCTTCCTCTCTGTCTCTCTCTTTCACTCTGTCTCTCTCTTCCTCTCTGTCTCTCTCTTTCACTCTGTCTCTCTCTTCCTCTCTGTCTCTCTCTTTCACTCTGTCTCTCTCTTCCTCTCTGTCTCTCTCTTTCTCTCTGTCTCTCTCTTTCACTCTGTCTCTCTCTTCCTCTCTGTCTCTCTCTTTCACTCTATATAATTTTCATGAAGTACAATCAGCATTTGTGGCAAAAGTAATTTTCTGCATTAAAAAAGCACATAAATGCACTTTCAATGTGCAACTTACATTATTACATTTCTAATTTTTTTTGCAAGACCAAACTCACCAGTGACTGACAAATGAGGAGCTAATATCAACAGTTGTCGATCATTTTTTTTTCAGTTTTATTTAATAGCAGAAATAAACTCTTGTCTTCGCGAGGCTATTCAGTGTAATCTCCTGCAAATAAATAAATAAACAAAAAATAAACATGAATACCATTGCTCTTGACAACTATGGTTTTAGAAACATTTTTCTATCAAGGGCCAACTCATTAAATAATTGGATACACAATGCCAGCACCAGAATCAGGGCTAATATTGAAAAAAAAAAAAAAATTAACCAAATACTTAAACAAAAATGTTTATAATTCAAAGCTTGACACCATTTTGATTCTGCAATACGTGGCTGGCCTATTTACAGGATAACACAGTTATTTTGATTTGTTTCTATATGTGTCTGGGTATATAGTCGAGTCAGATACATTTAGTTTTTTGCTTTTTGTCTATGTTCTTGTTAGTCTTGTCCTTAAGTATCTGGCATTTTGATATAATAATAATAATAATAATAATAATAATAATAATAATAATAATAATAATAATAATAAAACAAGCTGACGTAGACAAAACCCGTACCCACCAGTGGCTACGTAGTGCAGGGTTGAAAGCTGAAAGTAAAGGTTTTATCCTTGCTGCACAAGACCAATGCATGTTAACTAGGAATTATCAAGCACATATACTAAAATATTGTGTTAGCCCAAAATGCAGATTCTGTGATAAATATCCAGAAACGATTCATCATCTTGTATCAAGTTGCACGATATTGGCACCCACTGAATATAAAACCCGACATGACAGAGTGGGCCAATATCTGCACTGGAACATCTGCAACTTCTACGGGAAGGAAACTGAAAGAAACTGGTATGAACACCACCCAGACCCGGTTACGGAGATAGGACCTGTTACAATTCTATGGGATTACACAATACACACTGACAGAACAATCAAGGCCAACCAGCCAGATATTGTTATTAAAGACCACAAACAAAAACGGTGCCTCCTTATTGATCTGGCAGTCCCTGCTGACTGCAATGTATCTTTGAAGATATTCAAAAAGCTGTCAAAATACAAGGACCTTGAAATAGAAATCTCGAAAATGTGGCATATGGGAACATCAACAATCCCTGTTGTAGTTGGAGCCCTAGGACTGGTTGGAAAAGTTTGCAGTAGACTAATTGAAGGGATTCCTGGAAGTCCATGCCTCAAGGAGATACAAAAAATTGTTCTGACAAGTACAGCCCACACCTTACGAAGGGCTTTAATTATGTAATTTAATTTTTTTTTTACAGTGGAAAGTGTCATGACGCCATTTCTAACCTTAGGTCCCTGGGCGGGACCCGGAAAGAAATGTGTAAACGCCAGAAATCAAAGAAAATAATAATAATAATAATGATAATGATAATAATAATAATAATAATAATAATAATAATAATGAAGATGGACTCACCCGTAGTTTTCGATGTATGAGTGAGAACCAACTCAGTTCCTAGGAACCGACAGTCAGACCCCCCACACACACACACACACATATGACTTGATTACGATGGATAGCGGCTTGGACCGAGGAATCGGAGAGGCGATTTCGAATCCATTACACTCACTCACGTACTAATACACGTGGGAAAGGTATGAATACTCGACTTCTCCCCACGCCCAGCTATGGCTAAATAGCAGGTCAGACTGGATGGCAACTGGTCTAGGTGAAAGACAATTCAGAATTCAAAAATTGGTTTCTGAGGACCTGCTGGTACACTGTGCACCACGCCCTCTGTATTCGTCTCTTCAAAAAAAAGTATGGTTGGTTCTGCACAGAGCCTTCGCCACTGTAGTCAAGTCACACACACACACACACACACACACACACACATATATATATATATATATATATATATATATATATATATATATATATAGATAGATAGATAGATAGATAGATGTGTGTGTGTGTATGTATGACGCCTTTATATATATATATATATATATATATATATATATATATATATATATATATATATATATATATATATTTAACAATAAGAAAAATTAAAAATTATTTTTTGTTATTTGAGATAAGAACTGGATAGATACATTTTATCCTGAATTCTCTGGTCAGTTTGACAGTTTTATTGGACCTGGTGAGGGGATGTGTCTCTGTTTAGTGTTTGTGTGTGTGTTATTTGGTTCTTAGGGAGTGAGTGAGTATGATATGCGTAAGCGTGTGTATTGCTGTAGATGTGTGTTATCATTTGGCTCATTAGGGAGTGAGTGAGTATGGTGTGTGTACGTGTGTATAATCGTGTGGGTGAGTGTATAAGTGTGAGGCCTCCATTCCTACGTAAGCATGTCTGTCTTGTGTGGGTGAGAAATGTGGGTAGGATTTGATTTGTTGATTGTTACTATTATATATTGTTAAATTTATGATTTAGCCCGGCTGGGTATTGTGTTTTTAGACGTTGTATCCATTTATTTTCATGGGACTCTAAAATCTTTCTAATGTTATCTGCTCTGAACTTTTCTATTCTCTCAATTATAGTGAATCTGGCATGGATTTTGAAATCGTGTTTTTCTAGGCGGAAATGTTGTTCTACAGGTAATAACTGTTCATAGGGAGTCGATTTAATCCGCTTACGATAATTATTAATTCTGTAGTTAAAGGGCCATTCAGATTTTTCTACATATATATATATATATATATATATATATATATATATATATATATATATATATATATATATATATATATATATAGGCGTCATATCTTTATTTATTGAATATATAGACATAGTGTGTCTAATTAATTTTATACTATATCCTTTCTAATCGGTTTCTTAATGAGATGGAATTCACCGAGGAAGGCGCCGTATATTTTTTTAGCCCAAGTACTTTAGATCTTTTCTAAGATCATCTTCAGGGGTAAATTACAAAGACAAACTTATTGTAACTGCGATAAAATTCTGTTGTGATGGTGATTTTAAAAGCCCGCGCGAACGAAATGTGTTAGAGCTGATTTAGATTTTTATATTTATCCGTTTTATTATTATTATTATTATTATTATTATTATTATTATTATTTTTGCAAAAGAAGCGTTTCCATTTCATCACTTATCAAAATGTTTTTAGCGCGACAGTTGACTTTAGTGCTTACTGGCTAAGGCTCTGGGTTGATTTGATAGCTTACTCCAATGTTTTCAACGCAGTTGTTGACTTTGGTGTTTACTGGCTAAAGCGTTCATTTAATAAATCATCTCAATGTTTCAAAACAATTTTTGAATTTGACGCTTATTGGCTAAGGCCGTTCTTCGTTCATTTGATGGTTTATCTCAATGTTTCAACGTGATGCTTGATTTTGGTGCTTATTGGCTAAGGCTCTTATTCTAGGTTCATTTGATACCTTATCTCAACGTTTTTAACGCGATGGTTGACTTTGATGCTTAGTGGCTAAGGCTCTGACTCTAGGTTTAAATTAAACCTATAGCTTATCTCAATGTTTTTAACCCAATAGTTGACTTTTTGTGCTTACTGGCTAAGGCTCTTACTCTGGATTGATAGCTTATCTCAATGTTTTCAATGCGATGGTTGACTTTAGTGCTTACTAGCTAAGGATCTTACAGTAGGTTCCATGCTGCTTAGGAGTAATCATAGATCGGCTCGTTTTGTAATTTGAAGACGGTTTCTTTGTTTAGTAAGTAGTTGTGTAAGTGTGTTGAAACGACATTCAGCCATATACGAAGCTGGAAAATCTAGAAAGAAAGGTTTAATTGTTCCCGCAGCTTTAGGTCCCTTTTAGAAATTTCTTTTTCTCGCCAATATTAAATAATTTTGGAAAATTTGTACAAAAATGGATGAATGCCCTTCGCACCAACGAGTATGTTCATATATATATATATATATATATATATATATATATATATATATATATATATATATATATATTATAAAACAAATTGTGTGTGTGTGTGTGTGTGTGTGTGTGTGTGTACGTTTATATATTGGATCGATTTCCTATATTTTTCAACCGATTTCAACAAAACTTCACAGGACTGCGTAAAATTACCTTTGCGGTGGTTCTGACAGCGCCAAAAATTGGAAAAAAACAATTGTTTTTGCACGAAATCAATTTGAAAACACGATAAAACACGATTCTGTCGCCAGAATGAAAGGGGGGCAACTCATATCGAGTTATACTTATTATAAACCCCAGGTTGTGTGTGTGTGTGTGTGTGTTCGTTTTTATATGGGATCGGATTTCCTACATTTTTCAACCGATTTCAACAAAACTTCCCTTTATTTGGCAGGTAGTGTTTCTTATTGTCTTGCACACTTTTTTCTTTATTTTTACATTTAAAATGTTTTAAAAATTCCATTTACAAGACAATTGTTTATAGTAAAATTCTATTCAATCGGTAGACTCATAACGATTGAAAACAATGTTTTTGTTTGAGTTTGGGTTTGACCAATAAAAAAAAAAAAAAAAACTAATTAAGACATGCGTGTCCATCAACTGTAGACAATAATATTTGTCAATTTTATTTTTCAGTCTTTATGATGGTCGATACTTGATCTATCTCTTACTGTTACACCCCCGGGCAACACCGGGCTCTACTGCTAGTATATATATATAAAAGACAGGATGTGTGTCTGTGTGTAACGCATGCACGGCCGCAATTTTCAACGGATTTGCACCAAAATTTACATGCACATGCTCCAAGTTAGCAGGAAGGCCAAGACCGACTTTGCATTTTCCAACTCGCATCGATAGTGGAAATAATCGATTTTTTCATGCTTCTACGGCAGTTTTCATGTAGTTTGCGGTCATTTTATACTGGCCAGAGTGAGAGCCAATAGCTGGCTGCCACGAATAGCCAGGAAGATTCTATTGGCCAGCGTGAGAGCCAACAGCTGACTGACACGAATGTTAACTAGCATGCTAGCATGCAAAAAAATCAATAGCTGCTTTCATCAGAAGTGGGAAAAATTTAAATCTGCATGCCATTTTACTCCAATTGGCTCACTCGCTTGCTTAAACTCAACGTTGATTCTGATTCCGCAGAACTGGGTTCGGTTGGAAAAAGTATTTGTTGTTAACATTCTTTTTTCATTCGGTTTTTCCAGTTACGAGTCCTTTTTTAAAGCTGATCGTTCATTTTGTTTAGTTCTTTTTTCGTAACAGATTTAATGTTTAGTATAGAGCTTAGAAAAAAATCGCAGTGTGAGATAGGCAAGAAGTAAGGCATGTAGCAACATCAGCACGGCAAAGGGCACTCCTTTAAAGGCAAGGAAGGGCAAAAATATTTGAAGCCAAGTGATAGCGATTGTTGTATGAGTCGTACGATTTATGAATCAAGCACGGGCAATGCTGCTAGTTAATATATATATAGTGGAACATGTGACTTTTTGGTATTAAAGTCAAAAATATATTGATTGATTTCACGTGTTTTCCTTCATGCCGAAATTTAATTTTCTTGGACGCTTGGAAGTAATAAAAATACTTTCTATGTTATTCTGCTTTCACAATTGAATACATGGTAGATGATACTCAGCTTTTGTGCATATGCTTGTGTGGACATAATTACTAGGGGCGGTGATATGCGCGTTTTATGTTGAATTTATATTTTGGAATACATTTCGATTTAAGAAATTGTCTGTTATTTGTATTAATTAATTTCATGAAATAGTTCGTATATTCGTATTGGTTGATTGAGAATATTTTAAACGGATTTTGGTAAAGTCGTTAAAATTTGTTCGTATGTACGTATTGTTGGTAATTAGACTATAAATATGTATTTTTATACTTCCATATTATTTTGTTTGGTGTGGGGGGGTTCACTATTTGCCTAGAGTCGGAACCCTTACAGGTGCTACCATTTGGTGTTAAGGATTTACTGGAGCTTGGCTTGTAGGAAACGTTCCTTCTTTTCAGTCCATACCTATTTTTGGTTGATTGATTTTTTTTGGCGTCATATCAACACTTTTGTGCTTTATTTAATGACGAAATCTAAATACTTTACACATAATTTTATACTTTCAACTAAAAATATTTTATACGTAATTTCTGGGTAAAAGTATGTTTTTTTTTTAGATATATAGTTTTATAGATCATAAGATGTATTGCTGGTAATTTTACTATAGAAATGTATTTTTACTTTTTTTTTCGTGTTGCATATCAATACAACACTAAAAAAAAGTAAAAATACATTTTTTGGTGCAAATCCGTTGAAAATTGCGGCCGTGCATACGTTACACACAGACACACATCCTGCCTTATATATATATATACTAGCAGTAGAGCCCGGTGTTGCCCGGGGATGTAACAGTAAGAGATAGATCAAGTATTTGATTCATTTTGTTATAAAAATATATTGTTGGACATTTTATTATAAAAATGTACTGTTGATTTTTGTTAAACTATTTTCCCATAGCTGGGACCCTAACAGGTGCTACCACGCTAGATCTTGGTGGACATAAGAGCAAGGAGTGGTTCCACGCTCCTCAAAATCTGGAATCTCCCGATCACAGGCCTTGTTAGTGGATGTAGTTTATCGTCATACCCATGAATAAAAGTCAAATATATATATTCCGATAGAGTTTGTTATGATTTTATTAATGACCTTCATGCTTTGCCCTACGCGAAAAATGAAGTTTTAAAATAGAGACATGTGAAAATGTTCCGAAATTGGTATTGAATATACAATGTACTTATAATGTCAAACTGGACGTCGACTTTGTAAATTCAATACATAATGGGAAAACGCGGTTTTATTTCCAGCAAAACTTTCAGGGAATCGAAAGTATTGTTTGTGATAAAAAAAGACAAAACAAAAAAACTTTCACATCATAGAAATCGCAATCTACATAGTCTCTATAAAACGCACTAAACAGACGGAAATTTACGCTAGTTTTTCAGTTACGGAAAAAAAAACAGAGTTGAGGAAAAAATTATTAGCAGTCTTTATAAAAATTGTATTCTTTTAATAATTTTCCCAAATGCTTTTTATAGAACAATGAATTTTAAACAGAGCATTGCTAAATATACAAGTGTTCTTTAGAAAGAGTACATTTATTTTTATTTGCACACAATAACAGAATTATTTCAACCAGGCTAAAACTGACCAGAACCTGTATTCTCTGTACCTAGTTAAGAACAATTCATCTTGAGCAACAAACTACTCTTGCGTACAGGGATTACAGCTAGATAATGTTGAAACATCGGTTCCCATACTGTAGTTAAGCAACATCGAGTCTGGTCAGTAACTAGATGGGTGACCGTTTGAGAATATCAGGTGCTGTAAACTCGTATGTATCGGTGGTGTAATGGACTTTTAATTGGAAGTCAGAAAGCCGAGTTCCCATTCCAGTTGTGTTCATTACATTCACTTACGCTTGGTAAAGTTGTTGTTCATAATGACGGTCGTCTTTGAGTATAGAATCCAGAGGTTAGCAGTGAATATTTCGAAGACAGTAGGGAAGCGTATTTCAGGTTAGCAGTGGATATCCCGGTAAAAGTAGCAGAGCGTAGTTCTTCCTTCTGTTTCTCTTCGCCTGACAAGCTGGCATTGGACATTCTGATAGAGTAAACAAAATGGCCGCCTTTATACACGACGGATTGAATATTTTACGTCTTCTGATTGGTTAACCTTCTATTGGTGGACTATAAAGTGAGTCAAATCATTTGGGCTAACTCACTAGTACATATATATACACAAAAATCTTCAACAAAAGTAATGCATCCATCTCTTCTCAATCGTAACACTTGTATCCAAAAATCATTATTATCTCAAAAAATCTTACAATACAAAAATATGTCTCGGCTTTAAATAACTTCAAGTCGTAAAAAGCAAATCGATCAGTTAATATTTCATTAGAGATCAACTGATATCATCAAATGATGATTTCAGAATTTACCAAGCTCTACGGATATTCGTCTATGATTCAATTAACTTGCAACTCTAAGATTCATGAGGTTAGTATTTACTGAGAATTTGACTTTTATTAAAATTGGAAAAAAACAAACTAAAGACATTGTATTCATACTTCTCGAAGATGTGAATAATGGTGACAACTTCGTGTAAAGAATCCATACTCACTTTGGCATGGACCGCTTTAACGAATATCAAACTGTTAAAAAATTAAATTTAGGAACTTGACATTTGTTTTATTTCATTTTCTTTTACAATCTGGTTTAGAATATTATTTTTAAAGCCTTTATAGATAATCTATTGAAAAATGAGAGGAAAATGGCTGAAGAGAAAATATTAGTTTTGGAACATGGAGGATCTTCGTCTTTCACTGTCACGTGTTCGTTTGTTTTTTCAAGGACAGATTCTGAGAAGATTCTTTAAACAGAAAATTCTATTTCCAATTTTCTAAAAGAGAAAAATGAGCTGCCTGCGGATGAATTCCCTTTTGTGATGAAAATTGCCTGATTTTGTTTTAGAAGTTTTAATTGATATTACTCTACATCTCAATTATTTCAAGTTGAAACTACAGGGCAAGAAGAATTCGTTCCCCCATGTCATAAATAATATCAATGAATTCAAGAAAGAAATCGAAATTGTTCCTTTCTCAGAAAATGGCAAAATTAACCAGTTTTCACGCTTGGAAGCGTAAGACGAAGATAATGAAGATTTCGTAAAATATCTTTAAAACAATTTCAAATGCATTGTAATGCGTTTTGTCCAGATACAGTTCTTATTGAAGGACTGATCTCTCTCGATCACTCTCTCTCTCTGTATGCACACAGAGATGTTTATATATATATATATATATATATATATATATATATATATATATATATATATAGTTAGATAGATAAATAGATAGATAGATATGTAGATAGATATATAGATATATTAACACATGTCTCATAGAATAATTTGGACAAGTTTTGTCTACTTATTTTCAATAGAATCCTCTCATATTCACAGACAAGCTTCTTAGTATCCTTATGAAAGGAAGAGAGAAAATTACCATGTTGATACATATTCATTTATTCCGAGTAATTTCAACATTAGCACATTGTCATCTTCAGGGTGATTTTTTTTCTAAGACAAAATTGTTGTTCATCTGAAAGACAAATTCTTTTAACTGTAAAGTGAAACACTACAACGTTATATATTATATGATTTTAATTTCATGATGTAAACGTCAGGGAAGTGACTAAGTTTTAATATATATATATATATATATATATATATATATATATATATATATATATATATATTTTTGATAGTTGTATATTTAGGCAGCAATCCTTCCCTTTATGCATGTTTCATTAAAAACGACAGACAAGGTATTGAGCTTTTTTATCACACTGATACATACACAAACGCAAACACTCAACTAAGCTGATAATCGAACCATCCTTGATAATGGCTAAAGGTATAGCCGAAAGCGCTCGGAAATATAAAACATTCGGACAGTTCTTACACACCTTTGTCCAGAAAAGAAAAGCTCTTGTTCAAACACAAGAAAAATTAAATAAAAAGCTCAACCGTAGTACCTTGTCTGTCGTTTTAATGAAACATGCATATATATATATATATATATATATATATATATATATGTAATTATTTATTTAAAAATTATAACATAAATATGTTAGAAAATCACTGTAGTGATTTTATAACATATTATCCTATAATTTTAAAATAAACAATTATATCTGCTCTACTCTGTATTGAGCACTCTTTTAAGAATAATAATTATTGGCTATTAAAATTATTCCGTATACACTAATCATATACTTGGGTATATATATATATATATAAATATATATATATATATATATACGATATAATAAAAAAGAAAAGAACAGTAAGATATATACTCTGGTGTTCTTATTGATATTTTATTTTTTTACAAAACAGTGATCAATGTAAATTTAAATAGCATAATTAACTGATTTAAAATATGGCTTTCTAATCAGTTAATTTATAATATAAAATATATATAATTTTTATATAATATATATATATATATATATATATAATATATATATATATATGTATAATTTGTAATATATAAATATAATTTATATAAATATAATTTTTATATATGTATATATATATACAGGGTGTTTCAAAAAATTTGATATCCTTTGAGATGTAAATATCACAGAAAATACATGATTAAGGCAAATGAAATTAAAAAGTATTAATGTTGAAGATCATAAGATTTATTCTTCCAAATCTGAATGAGAAATTCAAAAGCATGTGGATTATGTGAACGATTTCACAAATGTGAAGTTTGTGATCGTCCGGATCCTTTGCTCTGCACAGACAGCCTTCCTCTTTGAACTTTTTATGCCATCTCCAAATCTGCATTCCTGTTGGTGACTTTCTAGAGAACTCTCTCTCATAAATGCACGCTGCACAGTCTTGTTTGACTGTGTTCTAGCAAACTCAACACACAAAACACCTTTTCTCTTCTAGTAAATAGCATTTTATATCTGTAAAGAAAAAAAAGATTAAAGATTAAAGAACATAAAAATACAAATAAGAAAAACACAAAAACAAAAGACATAAAAACATAAAACAAACATTAAACATAAAAGATGCTATTAAAATTTGAAGTCATTTGAAGGAGATCTAACAAAGTTATTTGATTGCGAAAATGATATCAAATTTTTTTGAAACACCTGTATATATATATATATATATATATATATATATATATATATATATATATATATATATATATATATATTTATAAAAAAAATTATAACATAAGTATGTTATAAAAAATCACTAAAAATAACATTTTTAGTGATTTTATTTTTTTATAAAAAATAATTATATCTGCTCTACTTTATTGAGCACTCTTTTAAGAATAGTAATTGTTGGTTATTAAATTCATTCCGTATATACCAATTATATATATATATATATATATATATATATATATATATATATATATATATATATGAGTTCTACCTGATCCTTCCTCTTGAAAATTTTTCTGAAAATATACATGTATGGGAATTTTTAGATATATTTTTCATATGTATATATTTTTCCACTAATATTATCTATATATATATATATATATATATATATATATATATTGTTATGGTAATTTACCCATGCACGCATGGACTCTCCCAGTATACATAAGAGCAGGTACTGCTTTTTCGATATGGAAGTAACAAGAAACAGCCAACTATGACATTCGGACCGAAAATTCTTGCTGTAGCACTCTCGTTTGTATATGAACTCAATTCCTTCCTTTGTGTCTTTATTCCTGGCCCTAACAAGGCCACAACATCTATATTTTTGTGTGTGTGAATATTGCTGCCACATCTGGTCTGGTTTCCTATTTAGATATTTTTGGTCCTGATCTGTTATCTCACCTTCAGTCACTTTCCAACCGCAGTAATGTAGCTTCCCTGTCCTTTTTCTATAAACTCTTTCATGGTCATTGTTCTGATGAACTTTCCTATATGGTAGATAGACTTTATGAATTTAAGCACCGTACTAGATTGACAGCAAAGTTCTCCACCATTTTACAGTTGAAATGACCAAATGTAACCCTAAATTCTATGCATTACCGTTTTCGATATTCTCTTCTGGCATCTTGCTTCCCAACTTTGATCTTCAAAACTTATTTCTTCTTAATTTTTATACCTTTATTGTCCTCTCTCCTTAATAGTAGTTTTTCTCATATTCTCTAACACTCAGTACCCCCCTTGCATTCCTGTGGCTTTATTACCTTGCTAGGGGGTGAAATCCCGTACACACTCAGAAACACACACACACATATATATATATATTTCCTAATTACAT